>CM031604.1:59516726-59536726 GCA_018398815.1 Conus ventricosus | reverse complement strand
AAGATGTTATGCGTGTGTTCACACACAGAACCTCGGTTTATAGTCTCATTCGAATGACTGTATGGGAAATGGAGTCAGAACCAATGTTAACTCCGAGGGAAAAATCCCTCTGTACCGAAACGGCCCGGCGGAGATTCGAACCCGCAACCCCAGGATCACGAGTCCGGCGCTCTACCAAGTGAGCTATTCCGGCTCCATTATTTAGTATCATAAATGTTTACAGCTTTGAAGTGAAATCAGCAATTGGATCCTTAATCTTTTCAGTACTGGATTGAAATATAGAATTAATTTCAGATTGACGTATTTACAGTACCTCGTCCCTATCATGTGAGCTTATAGTCTTAAATGAATAAACAATATCTCTCTCTCTCTCTCTCTCTCTCTCTCTCTCTCTTTCTCTCTCTCTCTCTCTCTCTCTCTCTCTCTCTCTCTCCTCTCTCTCTCTCTCTCTCTCTCTCTCTCTCTGTGTTTCCCAGTCCCCCCCACTACCTGTTACTGAAGAATGGATGTAAATGTCCAACATTCCTCAGTACTTTCCGTCTTTCATTCATATCTGAAGAACAGAAGCATGGTGTTTATTTCACGCATTTCTTCGGTGGAACTGCAGACCGCAAAGTGCCACTTTCTTACCAAAACATGTTGTCTTAATTCCACAGCAAGAGCGCACACAAAAGCTTCCTACTTAAGACTTAAATCAATTAAAACATCGTTGAACAGTGTATTGAGCACAGGTGAAAACAAAATCAAGTGGCAAATATTTCAGATAATGAGTTTGGATTTTTTGTGTGGAAATAAACACAGATAACATAGTTACAGTAATACTTGCAAGTTTCGGACACTGTCTTGATGATTACAGTCTGAGGTGGTGCCAACGGTCCTCACATTAAAAGACATTAAATCTATACATAGATGGGGATCTAATTTGATCTTCCAGCAACTCTTTATCAACCACGAAAAACCAGCATAGTATCATTTCACAACTAGGTGCTGATGTTTCGTGTCAATACCACCTTGGAAGCACTTTGTTTGACTGAAGCCGACTTCGTGGTGGTTTTTGAGAGATGCTTGGCCAGTTTAGTTTGAAGAGGAGATAGATATTTTGAATGTAAACTAAGACTTTGTACGGAAAAAAACATACATTTGAAAGACATTTTAAGTATGTTTGCGTCAAGCTGGTTTATTATTTTCTGCTGAAAAATGATGGACATTGACGATGTGATAGTCCTAGTAACGATCCCTGAGGTTGGCTGCGCCTTAAACAACATGACTTTTAAAAAAAAGTTCTGCTGATTTTGTTCCGGTGGCAAGAAAGCATTAATACTGGAATAGATGTATTTGACCATTATGTATGCATAAATCTGTCTAAATTTGACTTTGTGTACATTTTTGCCTAGATCTTTGTGTTCACGTGTTGTGCGTACATGCAATAATGCCTCCACACTAACTTCCGTCTGTCTGTCTGTCTGTCTGTCTGTTTGTCTGTCTGTCTGTCTATCTCTCTCTCTCTGTCTCTCTCTCTCTTCTCTCCTCTCTCTCTCCTCTCTCTCTCTCCTCTCTCTCTCTCTCCCCTTGTGTGTGTGTGTGTGTGTGTGTGTGTGTGTGTGTGTGTGTGTGTGTGTGTGTGTGTGTGTGTGTGTGTGTGTGTGTGTGTGATGGAGAGCATTTCTGGCTGTCTTGTGAGAACTAAGTGTGAAGGTACAGTCTCATTGATCATTTCTTGAAAGTCTGCAACTTCTTTTCTAATTTGGCTCACGCTTAGGATAGATCCTTCCACTAACATGACAAAGATAAGCAAACATTGTTGCCGAGTTATTAAAGAAAATTGTTGTTTTCCTTCCTTTACCATACACTGGGTGTCGTTCGCTACATTCTGCAGTCGCTGTGTGGTGTTCTCTGTCTGAGTGATTAAAAGAAAAATATGCATGTGAATAAGCGTAATAACAGTATGATTCCCAACGGGACGTTTGTGCGTAGAATGCTACAGAGCGTCATGGGATTCTCTGAAGATGCGTAGGAAAAGGAAATCGCCATGGGATTACTTAAAACCAGATACAACATGAAGCGTAAATTTCATCTTGGAGGAAAGCTGCCGGAAGTATGGTTACAAAACCAATGATAATGGGAAAGACTATCTCAGAAGGTGCCCAGAAAGTACCACGGCATTAACATTCACTACATTAGGAAAAGACAAGATCATTAGTCCACCAATACTTATCGATACTGTCAGATTTACTGTTGGTATGTTTGAACTGTTGGTGTACATTCTAGGTTAAACAAGGTTAAACAAAAACAACAACAACAAAACTTGAATTGGTATACAGTGCATTTGTGTTGAAGACCCTTACTGTTGTGCAATAAAATGTTTGTGCAATGGCCAGTACTGGACACTAATTGGTTGTGATGGAATTCGAAATGGCTGTAAGTGATCCTGTTTCGTTGTAATTGAACTCTAATCGTTGTGAATGAACCTCAGTTGGTTGTAATTGGGCACTACTGATTTCGATCCTCACTGATGCGTAATGGATCCCTAATTGGTTGTAAGTTGTGATCTTTGCGGTAAATTTTCCTAGTACGCAACCTGAGTGTGCACGACTGTGTGTGGCAGGTGTGTACATGAATAAAGTTGTTTATGCACTGTTTTGTTTGGGTTTCTTGTATTTTGCGGCTTATCTGGAAACTTTTAGGGATGATTTGTGGTAGGGACCCTGCTTATTGTTCTTTACATTAAAGTCGGAGTCGGAGGTGGAATGGTTTGTTTATTTCGCCATTTCTGCTCGTGTCATGATAGTCAGAATGGAGGCAAGGTAACACATGACAACATTTGTCTCGAAAGCAACCACTTCAAAATGCCTGAACGAAGAGAAGACGAAGTAAAATCGAATAAACATGCTGTAGCATGCTTGTACTCATGAATAGAAGACAAATTACTCTCGGTTCCTTTACACACACACACACACACACACACACACACACACACACACACACACACACACACACACACGCACACACACACACACACACACCACACACACAGAATTTGAGAGAGAGAGAGAGAGAGAGAGAGAGAGAGAGAGAGCGAGAGAGAGAGAGAGAGAGAGAGAGAGAGAGAGAGAGAGAGAGAGAGAGAGAGAGAGAGAGAGAGACGCACACACACACACACACACACACACAGAGCGAGGCTGACAGCCAGATAGACTGACAGTTGTGTAGCAGTTTTTGTATGTACATAGGCATCAGTTTTAAGAAATTGTGAAATATTAAGTTGTTTGATCTGTTATAAGATGTTCAAGAAGGTACTTGTGATAAGAACTGTTGAAAGATACTAAGACATTTTTGTTCCTTAGATGATCATGGGTTTCATTTCATAGTTCTTCCCCCCTCCCTCCCCCCTCCCCCCCCCTCCAAATATGTTAGGGACGACATGAACAGATCTGCTGGTGGGCGGGGAATGACCAATTTACTTTTATCTCGTACATTATTCGGTTGGAATTTATCGCAAAGACGCTGAAGTGTGAGGTTGTTCATGATTTTATACATGAAAACAGTTTTATGAAATCGAGATCTTAGACGAAAAGGGAGAAGATTACTTGTGTTGTAAATAATCTATTTGACGAGAAGATGGAGACCAAAAGGGAGAAGATTACTTGTGTTGTAAATAATCTATTTGACGAGAAGATGGTTCAACAAGTACGAGCTTGACAGGTCGTTCATACAAGCTCTCGTGTGGTTGTAGGCAGGGTTTTTTTTTTTTTGCAAATCCTGGTATGTTGAGGCACAGCCAATATCTGGTTGCATGTATGCATTAAGGAATAATTTTGGAATACGTTGATCAAGCAAATACTTTATCCAGTTTAGCTGAATAATTTTTTTCTAACTTACGAGTCAGAGAAGAGACATACAAAGACCAAGACAGATTGTTGTCAGTGTTGAGACCAAATAATTTATGACAATCAACTTGATCTACAATTTTATCATAAACTTTCATATCAAACAATTTCTATTTAATATTTTGACCCTTTCTGCCTTGCCGTTATTGACATAAGCTTTGTTTTTTTTTTTTTAGGTTGAATAGCCATATGATTCAGTTCCGTCCACGTTACAAGCTTGTCAACATCTTTGTAAATAAGGTCATGCAAATTTGCGTTTTCGCTATTGTTGTAGAGAGAGACATCGCCGGCAAACAGCTCACAAAGTGATTGATACAGGGGAAGATCATTTATATAAACAAAAATAAAATTGGATCTAAGACTAATCTCTGGGGAACTCCATGTCTAATTGGCATGACCGAAGAGTATGTAAAAACTTGAAAACAATGTGTGTTTGTTTCGAAGGAAGGATGAAATAACATTGACAGATTCTAACGACAGACCATGCGACAAAAGGTTTCTTTACAGAAAATCAGCTTCACCAAATTCTACAAACACTGCACCGTGACAGATCATCATTAATGTTTGAATACCACTGTTCTGTGAGATTAGTGAGCGCAGTATGAGAAGAATGATACTGATTAAAACCGCTTTGGTTAGAATGCAATAATTCATACATACCAAAATGTGATTGAATCATTGGTTTTAGATGCTTTTATAGAGGTTTTTAAAATCAGGTGGATGCGTTTTCGGATCCCCTGTTTAGAATGTGGGAGATCTCTGGGATCTTTGAAAAATTGTGGTTTAGTAACATTTTTGTATGAAGATTTTCTGAATATATCGAAGATGTTCAGACATGATTGGAGTAGACGTGTTTAGAATCTTGTCATCTTGGTTCATCCAGTCCTCGAGAATCAGATTGATCCGACGAACACAGCTCTTTATATATTCACACACACTCATCAATTTAGACTGGAGTTTGAAATTATGTATTTAGATTGACACAATTCTTTCAGTAGTATCACATCAATTTTTGTTCTGTCGATTTTAATAGCTTTATCAGAAACTGTTGTAAAATAATTGTTGATATTCTTCAAACGATAAACCTATAGGTGATTTAAGTAGAGATTTTTGTCTTGCACCAGATAACTGATTCTTAGCTTCCAAATGGATTTTATATCTTTCTTAGAGGAAATCGGTTCATTGAAATAGTTCCTTCGAGCAGCCCTTTTCGTCGATGCAATCGTATTTTTGTTGTTTCTTAAACTTTTCGAATTTCTCTCATCGACTGCACTGGGCTTTCATGAACATTTTCTAGCTACACAGATTTCGTCGTTGACCATGGTGGTTTCTCGTTGATTATTACTTTTTTGATCGTGGGTGGGGTATGCTTGTCAAACACATGTGGAAATTAGTCGTAACACGCTGCAAGAGCTTTGTCAGGGTCATCATATTGATCAGGATAAACCGCAGAGTCAAGGGGCTGATGTTGAAGTTTAAAATGAAACAAGCTTTTCTTTTAGTTAATTCATACCATGCTTGTTCAGCTGAAGTTCTATTGACTGCATACTGGAAGGCCGCAAAATGCTATCGCGCAAACACAATCGGGAGAGGTAAAACAATTATTTTTCAAAATGAACACGTTTGTGCGGAAATGGCCATCAGCAACTCTGGTACAGATTGTTTAGGTTCGATAGCCTCTATCTGATAAGCTTTTCTTTGAAAGTAAAACAAAAAAAGTGTTGATGTCTGTTGTCAAGATCTGGATACAGAATGGGCAATTTTTTTGTCTTCGTTGTATCTTTATACTGCATCAATTATGGGGGCATGAAGTAACCATTGTGGCTTCACAGCAAACCCAAGACACAAACAAATATAAAGCGCAGCAATCTCAGAGAGAACTCAGAACTCAGAATATTTTATTTGACAGGCCACAGGCCCATATCAAAGTGAGTGAACAAGGTCAAAATAAATCGGTACAAGCCACTCTTTACGAAACGCAGCTGAATTGTGTTCAAAGAAAACATTCATGAAGCAACTGCAGCATTAAGTACTCCGTTCCTAACAGCCATTGCTCTATAAATGAAATCACCAACACTCGTAATAGTAGTCTTTATAGAACAGGCTAGCAACATGGACATTTTGAATAGAAAAGGGTGTTTGTAATATTTAGCTGGAATCAACTCAAAGCGCAACTTCTCGTTACAATGGACAAATCAGTAGAAAATGAAGCTCAGTTTCCGGTGCTTCCTTACAGTGTGGACAGAAATGTCATGGTTTCTATTGCGATTAGTATATCGTAAAAAGTGGCACCGTAAAGGCGACATTCCTAACCGAAACCTTGAAAGTAACCTGCGGATTGTTAACATGTTTAATTACACAGAGGTAGGAACTTCGAACAAGAGACTGGTTATATGACCGATAAACATCGTACAATTCATGCGATTCAATAGCTGAATGCCAGTCTTGGATGTAACAATCACTTAAACGTTTCTTAAATTCTACAATGAAAGCTTTCACATTGCCAACACTTTGCATTTCCCATACAATTCCAAAACCGAATCTATAGAGAACATAGCAAACATTAGTTGTCCAGGTAATATAATTTTGATTTTGCAGATGCAACATATCATAAGTTTTTTTCGGGAGCCTGTTATTATCCATACAAGCACACGAAGCCAAAATCTGATGCATTTTGCATAAGTATTAACATAAAGAGGGTGTCTTCCAGATTCGCCATACACTAAGTGCCTAGGGGCCTTTGGACTTACACCAAGAAATCTTTTAATAGCAGCTAAGTGCACCTTTCAATTTGTTCCTGGTTAGATGACAGTCCCCAAATCTCTGCTCCATAAGTTAAGATAGTCTGTATTTGGCAATCGAATAGCTTAAAGAAAACACCAGGAGAATGTTACCTATTGACCATAGCATTCTGTTGATAGCAGTTAATCCTTTCTTTGCTCTGTTTGCTAGGTCACACATAGTTGCTTGAAAGATAATCTTGTAGTCAGGTTTATACCAAGATACTTATACATGTTGACAGCGGAAAGCTGAGCACACCAAAAGTCCAATTTTCATTCGAAGCAAGGTAAACCCCCCATTCCTGAATACAACAATATTTGACTTTTCCAGATTCACAAGTAAATCTAACGTTTTGAAGTATTATACAAGACATTCAGTTGCGTTTGCAAACCAATGACTATCGGAAAAAAATTTGCAACATCATCAGCAAATAACAGAATCAAAGTTCAATGAGGTCTGGAGAAAGCTGAATACCATGTCTACCAAAAGTGTTAATATCTTTAGTTAATTCATTGATGAATAGTGAAAAAAGCACAGGTGAACACACCTCACCTTGTTTTAGCCCCCGTGGGCATAGAAAAGTGTCAGTAAGGTCACCACTAGTTCGAACACAAGTCTTCACAACATTATACACACTTTGCAATGCTTTCAAGAATTTTCCATTAAGACCATTAACGGAGAGAACCTTCCATAATTTATCCCTACTTACTAGGTCAAAAGCCTTCCTAAAGTCTATAAATGCGACATAGAGCTTCCTGTGTCTTAACAACTGCTTCTGAATCATTGTCAGTAAAGTGAAAATGTGATCTGTTGTACATCGTTTGTCACGAAAACCAGCTTGCTCCTCCCCAAGAATGTTGTTCATTTCAATCCATTTGGTTAACCTTCTATTGAGAACAAAGCTATATATTTTACTACAAATGTTCAACAAAGAGATTCCACGGTAGTTATCTGGACAATTTCTATCACCCTTCTTAAATAGTGGTTGCAAGATAGAGACTGACCAGTCTTCGGAAACAAACCCTCATCAAAAATTGTATTGAAACATTTAACAAGGAAAGGCATAATGACTTGTCTACTGTATTTGGGTAAAACTCTCCAATAAGCTTATCTGGGCCAGCTGCCTTATTACTCTTTATTGCTCGAATGCAGCTTCAATTTCGGTAACAGAAATAGGTTGATTCAAAACGTCGCAGTCAGTATGTACGGGTTCCCTTTTCATTAATATTCATCAAAATCTGAACTGGTGTTTAATTCAACAGGCAAGTCATTAAAACACCTTTAAAGTGTTTTATGCCACTGTTCACTAGAAATCAACCCCTGACCTTGAGTTCTTGTCTAACTGAACGAACAATTTCCAGAATTTCTTTGAGTCATTTATATTACTTTGTAACGATGCAATAATATTCTCATTATGTAGCTTCCTTTTCTGTCTTAACAATTCCTTATACTCTCTCCTTTTCTGGCCATAGGCAAGTCTATCATTATCGTCATTAGTTCTATGAAACTTGTTTATCTGTGTTCGTAATACTTTTTGCTTTGTTTACATTCAAGGTCGAACCAAACTTTTCTCATACCTATGCCAAATCAAATAGTTTTCATCATGGCATTCACCAGCATACACAAAGCATTCATTGAACTTGGACAAGGCTTGATTATTTTTAACATCAACAAGGTCAGCAGCTTCACTAACTAATGATGAGACATGGTCAGAGTTCATACGTTCATGAAAAGTAGCTGAACTTTCTTCACCCCATTCGTACTTACTAACAGAAACAACTTGGTGGGGCATCATTCTCATAACAGGTAAACAGTCAGCACTATCAGAAAGTGAGAAAAACAAAACAACAATAGCATGCTTAGTTTCTATTAACGGTCTCACATTAAGGCACTGACAATGAGGAAGTAAGGAACTTGAGGCAATCATATAATCAATTACGCTAGAACCACTATCAGATACATAAGTAAAGTCACTGAACACTTCAATGCTTTCAGACCATTAAGAATACACAGATCAAATTCATGACTACATTTAACAAATATCGACCAAAAGGTTTTACCATAGTATCCTTGGAGATTCTCGGAAAGGGTTCCTCACTTAGGGACGCATCCATATCATATGACATTTTAATTTTCTAAATACTTCTTTTACGACATTCAATGGGGTCACAATTACTCAGGTTAAGTAGGCCAGTTCTTGAATTTAAGTCACCACAAATTATCATTGGTAACCACCCACTTTCTCTAGAAACTTCCAACAAGCATTCTTCTAACAAGGATATTCGTTATAGATATCTGTTTCTTCATAGTATTTAGAACCGTCAGGTGGGAGATAAGCACCTATTATCAAACAGTCCGAGTTCAACCCCAGAAGGCGGCGAGAAAACTTCAGAACAATAATATTGTCAATTTCACTGTCCACTCTTTCGACATAATTTGTAAATTCATTCCTAATTAAGAAAGCTACACCCCCCGACAAACGACCAAAGACACTATCTGACACCTTAACACCCGGGCTAGAGAAAACTTTATGAGAAGGGAACATTGTATCTGGAACTGCTTTTGTAAATGTTTCAGCCAACAGTATACAGTCATATCTGTCAACTAAAGGCAACAAGTCAGGCTCTCTGGCAATACGCCATAGACCTTCAATGTTAAGTGATGCAAAAGTAAAACCTTTGTATGTACACTTCTGCGAAGAAGAACATACGGTACAGTCTTCAGCTGTAACCAACGCTGGCTGCACTGCCCGTGGGACTAGCGTGTTCAGTGCCCTGGCCTGCCCGTCATCTCCTGTCGCCCCTGCTGCCGCTCAGGCCCTCTGACGCCGGGGAGGCGTTCTGCTGCCTTCAGGCTTACGTCTGTCCAACCAGCCCTTCGGCAGTTTGGTTTGCCTGGAGTCGTCTGCACTTGAAGCCTTGGTCTTGTCACCCTTGCCCGCAACAGGGTGCTTCTCCATACTGCCAGCAGAGGCCTGAGAGCGGCCCGTGTCATGGCTGGCGAAGTCAGAGAGCCGCGCACCGACAAGGACCGTGCCTGGTGAGAGCCACCGACACGGCCCCTGCCTCGACCCCCGCTCCCCACACAGGTGCCGTTGGTCCCGTCGCCTGTTGTTATGGACTGCTGCGGGGTGGACAGAGGGGAACAACTGCCTCGACCCCCGCTCCTCACACTGGTGCCCTTGGTCCCCTCGCCTGGTGTTGCAGACTGCTGCGGGGTGGACAGAGGAGAACCCCTGCCTCGACCCCCCTTCCTCACACTGGTGCCGTAGGCCACGTCTCCTGGCGTTGCAGGCTGCCGCGGGGTGGACAAAGAGGAAACCCCTGCCTCGACCCCGCTCCCCACACTGGTGCCGTATGTCTCGTTGCCGGGTGTTGCCAACCGCTGCGGGGTGGACGGGGGGAACCCTGCCGAAGCCTCGCAGGTGTGTGGGTGAAACAGGCACATCTCTTGACACAGCAGTGGGCCCTGACTCAGTGTGCGCTGCCTTCAGATCATAGTTGTCATGTGAATTGGTGGAAATGGAAGCAGGTATGGCAGTCTCGAGTGTCCTAAGGACAGGGTCGTCCGTGGAAAGGTCATCGGTCAGTTTGTGGTAAGCACCAGTGTCCTTGTCTCTCTGGGTGTTCAGTCCGTCTTGTCTGCTGCTCACTGTGTCCGTCTTCATCTTCACGGTCACACACAGGTCTGTCCTCTTTAACCCCATTCCCCGTGTTCTCAGTGTCGTGAAAGTCGTCAGTGTCGCCTGTCAGTGCCCAGTCCCCGCACAGATTAAGAATACCATTGGGCACCCCGCCCTCCCCTCCTGCCTCCTCGTAGACACCCTCTTGGGCACGGTCAGTGTCGTCGTAAGTCAGCTGTCTGTCTCTAGTGTCGATATCGGATAATCTGCGAGTGTGATTTGTATTAACACACCGTCTGTTGTCGTGGTCGTAGTTCTGTCGTGACTGATGGTGTCTTCTTGACGCTGTGACGGGAAACCACACGGCCGTTTTCTCAGGTACCCCCCTCGCCCCTCTTCCCGGAGTCGCATCATCTCGTCACGCTGGTGCGGGGTGAGATCAGGACCAGGTCTGACGCCCTCATTCTCCTGCAGCTCACGACGGGCCCTCTGGCTGGACATCAAGACCATGGTCAAGTCATGCCCCCTGAGGGTAACGATGACAGCTCTCTTCTGGTCACTCTTGCGTCGTCCCCCGCGAACAGCATCGACAACATCGTCACGGTCCCCCACGAAGTCAGTGTAGTAGGTGTTCAGTAAGTTAATGAGCGTACTGACCAGCCCTGATGATGTTTCACCTGACGGTTCCTCCAGCCGGAAATCTTAACGTTCCTGCGACGTAGATCTGACTGTATTCGCTCAAACTGGTTCTCTAGTCTCTGAATGTAATCTTCTGACTCATGCATTCGTCTCTGGAGGGTCTGTATATCCGTCGAGTTCCGTGTGACTGCCTGCGATACGAACGACAGTCCCTGCTTGATGTCGGACATGTCATGTGCGAACTGATTCCGCATATTGACTGTTTTGGTGTGAAAGGCTGGACACTAACCTCATGACAGAGTCAATCTGCTGTGACAGGCGCGCCTCACTCCCCCGTCGTAGGTGTTGATCGAATTCTGAGGAGTGGGTCCGGGATTTTCTTCCACGTCACCACATCGCAAGATCAACACTGCTGACAACCACAACAAAAGCAAGTCTGACGACCTAACTTTCAGTCGAGTAAAAATCAGCGTCCGGGACTTGTGAGAATTCACCGCTGCTCTCGCTCTCTTTGCCATAAAGATAATGAAAACAGGGTTGAAATACCCACAGAAAGTCTGTGCTGCAGCGCAGCAATTGGCATGATCGGAACAAGCCCCGGGTTTCCTCAGTAGAAACACCTTGAAATTTTCTAAGTCCAAAAAATCAGTTCACGCTATGCTACAGGTGGAAGGACGGGAAACTCTTGTCAAACACGTCCGACCCGAACGGTGACCGCGCGTTCACTCAATCTCAGAGAGAGAGAGAGAGAGAGAGAGAGAGAAACAGGGGATGTGTGCGTGCGTGTGTGTGTGTGTGTGTGTGTGTGTGTGCGTGCGTGCGTTGCGTGCGTGCGTGCGTGTGTGTTCAGTTCTGAACTGCTAAATGTCAAGGATGCTCCATCTGTGAACATCCGCAAATGTAAAATTCGCTGCCTGGACTGGTTATAAGGAACATGCGGACTGCAGACAGCTGTGTGTGCGCTTTTGCGCTTTAGTGTAATGGCCCTGTATATTTCACAATTGCGATTTTTAAAATTGTGTTTCCATTTGCGATTCTGCACTAATGTGGTTGAAGCTTAAGTTGTAATGCCCGGTTAAGAATTCTTGTATGGAAACAACTGTCCTAATCCTGGCAATGTTCAAGTATCATATGAACCAGTCCTGAACCGTATCATGAAAATGCAAAGCCATTGTCTGTATTTTGTCATTGCCTACTCACACTGACAACAGTGTAAAAGTAGAAGATATTGATTTAACAAGTTTTGTAATGTGGATCCTCCAACCTCCAATTTTTGCACATTTGTTCCAAAAAAAAATTCAATTTAGAAGTCAGTTATCAACATTTCAAAATGGATACTCTTAAGACACCCTCACTTTGTAAACTAGAGATTGCTTTATGGCCTCAATAGCTTTGAAAATACTTATATTGGTGTTGCAATCCATGCACAGCACAGGAAACTACTCAGATTCAATGGACAGATCAGCTCTATGAATTCAATGCTTTACCCAATGGCCTACCATCAGCTCCCCGTTTGTTCACAGAAATGTTGAAACCTGTCTATGCCTCCTTCAGAATGAAAGGCCATGTGTCCGCGGGGTTTGGGGGTGATTTTCTATTGATTGGACTCACAAAGAGCAACTGCATGAGGAATGTTACAGACACCAATGATTTGTTTCAAAAGTCAGTGTTTATCATTCACCCAGCGATTTCGGTTATTCAGCCCACAACAAGAATTCAGTACCTTGGGTCTCATAGATTCTAGTTTCATGAAAGTCACTCTCAGTGCTGAAAGGGCTGTCAGCATACAGTCTAGCTGTCAAACTCATCTTGATAAGCAAAGTCACACAATCTGAGAGGTTGCTCAAGTTGTAGGAAATCCATCCTGGAGGAATACAAAGCAGGGAAGATTAGACTTCAAAGCATGCTGGAGGACTCAGGAGACAAGGTGATAGAAGCAATCAAGCCCCAGCTGAAGACAGGCAGAAAATGGAAAGTTCAAGAGGCGATGGATCTGCAAAAGAAAGACTCAAGATCAGAGAAATAACAGGACACACAAAGACCAACAGACAAGGACTGAAGGCGACCCAAACTGAATGGTGGTCAAAGGCCAAAGGAAAAAGCCAAAAGAGACACGATGATTCAGGGGATGAGAAAAGAAGAAGACCAAAAATGACTCCAAAAGGAGTCCAGCAGAGCCAGCAAGGGCAATGGACAACGTGGGAGAATGCACTCCAAAGAACTCTCACTTGAAATGACATTTGGCACATGGCCCCTCTCAGGATCAGCTTCATTCTCAGATCTGCATATGACCTTCTGCCCTCAAATGCAAACCTGGTGAAGTGGGGGAAAACAGACGATCCTGCATGCCCCCTCTGCCATGAAAAACAAACAGTGGAGCATGTCCTAAGCTCATGTAAAGTAGCCCTGGCTCAAGGGAGGTGCACATGGAGACACAACCAAGTGCTCAAAGAGATTGTTCAAGTAGTCTAGGCTAGTACCAACACCACAAAAGGGAGAATCAGGACTCCAAAAGCACCCGCAACATTCTTCACGGCAGGAGGCAGCAAATCATGGCCAAGAACAACAGTGCCACTCGGAACATGCAGGCAGAGTCTGCTAGACGGGCAGATGACTGGGAGTGCACCGCAAACCTCCCAGAATGGAAGAGTCACCCAGAGATCATCAGCAAGAGTGGCATGAGACCAGACATAGTTGTCCACTCTTAGTCAACCAAGCAGCTGATCATGATCGAGCTCACGGTGCCATATGAGAACAGAATGGAGGCAGCCCAAATCTACAAGACTGAAAAGTATGCTGATCTGGCAAACAGCCTGAGGAGAGAAGGCTATCAGGTCAAAGTCCTCACTGCAGAAACTGGAGCTAGGGGGTTTGTAGGAACGTCTGCATACAGCCTCGTGAAACAGCTCTCAGTTGCAGGGAGGGAAAAAACCAGAGCCCTGAAAGCAATGGCAGAAGCGGCAGAGAGATGTAAAAGCTGGATCTGGTCAAGGAGAACAAAAATGAACTTCATAGCTTAACCTCCTACAAATATCAGGTGTCCCTGTGGCTCAGTGGTTAGAGTGCGAGTCAGTAAGTGGAAAATGAGCATGTCCAGAGGGTCATGGGTTCGAATTCCAGCCATGGCTCGTCCCAAGATGGGAAAAAAGGGGGCAGCCTAGGACATCCGGAGTCATGAACCGGGTGTGGCCCAACCCCCCTAGAGTGTCAGGAGATAAGGGCCGAAACACTTGCTTGAAGGGGGCTTCTCTTCTGAGGACTCTCTGCTGCCACGCTCTCTACGAGTTTCTTTCTACTACAATAGCAGATAACACTTATGAAATAAAATTTGATGAACCTCCTAGTGTTCCTTGGTCCAGTCCTGCAATTGTTCCTTTTTCATCTCCTGCTAACATTTATCTGTGTTCGGGCTTCTAGGTCAGTGGCATTACTCCCAAGTACCCCTTTCACACACACACACACACACACACACACACACACACACACACAGAGTCACGCCAAGGTTCGTCCTGTTACATTCCCAGCACAAGGACTCCAAACAAAGCTGTCAATTTCAGGTGTCCATAGGTTGTTGTTTTTTTTAAAATAGAAAACACTACACTACAGGTAAGTGTTTTATATGGAAACTACATGATACTTGTTGCACAGAATCCTCTCCGAAAGACAATAATCGGTCAGTCATCAAGTCAAGTCTGGTGACACAGTCCGACAGATTACACCTGTGTCTTCACTACATTCGCCGAACAATCACACCTATGTAGCTATGAGAACAGGCCACGAAGAGGCACTGGTCTATTTTTTTATTCGTTAGTGATCAATGAGAATGATAATGATACTGCTATGGAGATTTATTTCGAGAAAGATACCTGCAGCGTTGGTCAAGAAAGATGAATAGTATTCTCAAAAGAATTAGATATGAATTGAACAAGACTAACTGCATGCTTTTCGCCTTTCCCGTTGATCCGACAGCTCACGGCTTTACTATTTCTTCAAAAAAGAAACAAACATACTGCGAAAACAACCTACTTGTTTATTTAGAAATGATTTTGTACTGTTGCCTGAATAAGTAATAGGCTGTGTAGAGGACATACTTATTCAGGCAAACAGGACCAAATCCGAAACACATGATAATGCAGCCTGTCTCAGCTTCCTCAAACAATGATGTGTCCTTCTGTGTTTGTGTTTTCCTACATGGCTATTTTTGTGACATTTGTAGGCAGATAAGCCTACATTCCACGTTGTTCCAATTACATAGGGCAAGGTCTTTGGCTTGAAAACCATACTTCCTCAAGATAATGGGTAGACTGGGTGGATCCATGTGCCATGTCCCATTTCAACTGTGACTTCCGGGGAGTATGCTCTTTCCTTGTCGAGTGTTCCTGCTGGTCTTATGTCAGCTTATTCGCCACACCTAAAAGGTTTTACCCGCTTTCCCTTGAACACTTCATTCCTTCCAGAGGCGTTGCGAAATGTGTTAAAGACAAGAGACAGGCAGACACAAACGATGATACAAATTCATTCTATGTCATTCAATCTGACCGAAATCTATCATTGATAAGCGTGAGAGCACGAAGACGAGACAAACTAAACGCCTGATTTTAAATTTTGTTCTGTGCAAGTGGTTAAGACAAGGCAGAGCAAGCGAAAGTCTTATTAGTGATATCCAACAATGATTGTTTACAATTTTCTTGGGACAATAATTTTCAATTGAGCATGCTGTAAACTAACATAATTCACAGTGTACAAGAAAATTGACTCAAAACGGAAGAATTTTCGAGAAGGAAAAAAGCCACTTGGAAGAATCACTTTATAACATCTTGTGAAATGAGTCACCTGACCCATTTCACTACTGCTAATATTCTTTAGTTAAATCGTTATAAGGCGGGGTCTTCCCGAAGCTGGAGTATGGCTGCCTTAATGGCGGGATCAAAAACGATCATGCACACAAAACTCCACTCCCTTTGTTGGGCAGATGGGATTAATCGTCGCCTGTCTAAACAGGGAGTGTCCGCAGGAGTATCAGCCTGCGTACGCAGAAAGGAAAAAAAAAAAGGCGGGGTCGGTATCGCCGCCTCCATTTATGAGTACAAGTCCCAAGGCTTTAACACCTGGCGGGAAAGGTGATAACTTATAACATTGCCTAGTGAATTGAGATCATCTTGTCATTGTCCCTTACGTAATAATCACATCCGTCCCGAGCAGCAGTGAGAGAACAATGAGAGGAATACAGAGGGGAAAATACACACAGTTTTACCAAATTACATACATAAAGAGGAATACAAGTACAAGAACGCCTGGGTAGAAAAGTAACAAAGAGTGACAATAACACCTGGATAGAAAAGCCACAAACTGTGACAAAAACACCTCGATGGAAAAGCCACAAACGGTGACAAAAACACCTGCATAGAAAAGCCACAAACGGTGACAAAAACACCTGGATAGAAAATCCACAAACGGTGACAAAAACACCTGGATGGAAAAGCCACAAACTGTGACAAAAACACCTGGATAGAAAATCCACAAACGGTGACAAAAACATCTGGATAGAAAAGCCACAAACTGTGACAAAAACACCTGGATAGAAAATCCACAAACGGTGACAAAAAACACCTGGATGGAAAAGCCACAAACGGTGACAAGAACACCTGGATAGAACAGTAACAAACCATAAAAAGAAAATATGGATAGAAAAGCCACGAACAGTGACAAGAACGCCTGGAAAAAAGTATAACGTTTCTATCAAAATTAAGACTGTAATTTTGTTAAGCAATATCAGTCAGAATGCGCGTAATAACTTGAAAAATTATGTTTATTTGTTATTGACGTGTACATGCAACCATTTATGTGAAATTTTAGTCACATCTTTACCAGGTTTCTCATATTCTTCTTCATAATTTTAACTCTTCCGACTATTTTTTTTTTTTAGCCGTGGATTTCTCTTGAACAGTGTCCAGAATGTTTTCCTGTATTGAGAACCCATGGTATAGTAGATGACAATGTTGAATGTAGCATTGATGATGGTAAATATTTCAACAAACCAGATAACAGCTAAGAAAAAATTGTGATTTCGTCGTCCAGCATTCACCTCTGGAAAAAAAAATCCGAACAAAGCGACCTAGAGCGTTTGGAAACGAGCAAACAATGAAAAAGATGGAGTTACCAACAAGAATCTTGGTCAGGGCCAGTTCGCGAGGAGAGATTGACGAGGAAATTTTAGATCGCCATGACATTGCCTGACGAAGTTTCACGATCGTCATGATTGTCGTTACTGTCACAGTGATTATAACCACACCAGGAAGACCACCACCGAAAACGTAACCTTCTAGACTATCGATGAGCTCTTTGTGTGCCGTGTAGAATCTCCCTTCAACGGCTGTCATGACAGTCTCACCTGATACTGGATCATACACACACCCAATTCGATAACGAAAACTCACAATGAAAAACAGACCAAATATCAGTCCAGAAATCAGAAGGATGATCACCAGCATAGTTCGTGTACGTAGTAAACTGTGAACCTTTAGTGGATGAAAACACATAAGCATCTCTCTGTTGCAATGATAGCAGAAAGAATCTGCGAGATGTAGATAAACGGAAAGTAAACAACTGCATAATTCACGTTTGCTAGAAAAGTTTGAATTGGACCAAATTTTTCCTTCGTAGTGAACTGTATAGACAGCTGTTCACCCTGTAGCAGCATTCCCGTTGCCAGATACATACCATCAGCAAAGGACAGGGCAAACAGACACAGGTTGACCCGATCCTTCAGTCCCTGCTTGTAGAATACTGCCATGTTAATGACGTTAGCTGGCCCACCAATCAGAAACAACACCCCCAGGATATTGTTTGTAATCCTGCGTAATGCGCTTTCTACCACTGCACTGATAATGTTATCAGGATTGTCCCAAGGCAAAAACTCCATCTCACTGAATACAACTGTGATGCAGTTTTCACGAAGGGATGTGTTTTGCACAACAGTCTGCCAGTGTCCTGAGATATTAACATGAAAGGTTGCATTGTCAGCCATGTCCCCAAACAACGGGGAAGTTTTCAACGGCATGCTATCAAAAGTTGATGCCATTATATCGTTTTCACACTTCCAAGTTTGCAATATGTTCACATGAGCTGGATTCGTGTTTTAGGTTACCAGCTGATGAGGAAAAAGAGAGAAAAAGAAAAAGAAAACAATTACTGGTAGAGCAGAATGTTTGTAGCAGGAATATTTTAACAAAATATGAAAGCACTGAACAGATATGGTTTCGTAAATTATGTCACCTAACACTGTTCCTGATAAAAAACAAAGTCATGATACATTTATCTGATATATTTTTGTATGGAAAAAAATGACATTCATTTATTTCGTGTGTTGAGAATTCTGACGAAGAAACAGAGAAATGTTTTAATTTGGTTCAAGCTTTTCTTTAACAATATAATTAACTGTTCTTGCGAAGAGAAACTCTTTCTACCTTTCAATCAATTAATGATACTACAAATCCATAAACATTATCTAAGCACCTGAGAGAGCTTATATTCTACAACATAGCCCGACTTATACATTGTAACAACAACATGCAAAGAATGAAAATTCAGTACGGTTCTGTTGTGATACGGGGAAAAATGAAATGTGCTTAATCACAATTTCATACACATTTTGGGCAATGTTTATTGGAATGAAATCTTATTTCAAAGCGTAACGTTAGTTAAGATCCCTTTGCATATTTGGATTGTGTTAGTCCAATCAAGACACAGAAGACTGAAATCGAAAAGAAATCTTATGCGGTGAAGTGTTAGGTATATGATTTTCCAAATCATAGTATCAACTCTTTTGTGTGATATTCTTCGATTTGAAAATCTCAGATTGTTGTGAAAAACGGGAAGACTAAAGACTATCAAATAGAATGAAAACACATTTTTCTTGAGTAAGATAATGCAATAAAATATGAATGGTTTCAGGTGAGAATTTTTCATCCTTTCACTACATAGGTTATATTTGTGAACAAAAGGGGTATTGTACAAAATAATTCATGCAGATTGTGGGACTGCCATTACGTTTAGTCTTTATAGAAAGACTTTTGTCTCCCGGCTGGGAGGTCGTGGGTTCGAATCCCATAGAGTCATGTGGGTTTTTTCTGCCCCGACCGGCTCCTACCCAGAGTTGAGTTTGCTGCGGACTCAATTAAAAAGACTGGGACCACACAGTCGAGTTTCATCCACTTAATGGATGCGTTTCTGAGAGTGTTGCTCAAATTTCATGACCAACACTGCAGGTGCCTGTATCTCTCGGGCCTGGTTGACGCCAGGATATATTATGAAAGGAAGCGTAGAGTACAGCCCTGTCATGTAGTCTCAGACCGAAATGGAAATCCGTAGCATCATCTTAATCATCCTCATTCCCATTGATCAGCATTAAAAAAAAAGTCTCAAATTCTGTGGCCCTTCATGCCCTGCTCTCATGGTGACCTCAGTTTCGATGTCCTCTCCGCGTCTGTGGCCTTGGTTTGCTTCCGTCGGGGTCACCGGTATCGGCGAGTCCATGGGGGCTGTCGTTGGACGGACGTGGTGGCGCCCTCCGGAGGGAGAGCTCACTCACGCCGGCTCCGCGACTAAGCAATTATTGTCGTCAGTAGGGGGCTTAGTAGGTGGTGTCCTGCGTATGTTAGATCAGAACAGTCGCCACTGAACACCACCGAAGTGACTCGGCAGCAGTGCAGTGTCTCCTCCGGTGGGTTGCCTCATGACGACTTGACATTGACTGCTCCCTGTGGATTGCTGGTGCCGGGGCTGCGGCGGGGCCAGCCGGGCTATGGCTGTGGACGGGGCGTCGGAATGAGCGGCGTGGGTTGCACTGCCTCTGAGGTAGCGCAGAGGTTGGGACAGCAAAAAAAAAAAAGAAAAAAAAAAAGGAAGACTTTTGTCCAACGCTGACATTCTTACACACATGGCAAATGTGCATTTGAACACAGGAATTTTAACTTAACACTTTGATTTTAGTTTTTTCTGTTATCTGGAAAAGTCTGTAATCTTGTCTTCGATGTGATTGAATCACCAACAAAAAGCTATGTCCTAGAATA
>CM031604.1:59459226-59514226 GCA_018398815.1 Conus ventricosus | reverse complement strand
ACAGATGTATGCGAGTATCTTTGTGACGTTATACAAGTGTTCATAAGCGTTTCACAGAGTTGGAGAAGAATCTATTTGAGCAAACCTGTTACTAAAAATTAATAGACTGCAGATAGCAAAACTTGAATAAGTCTTCCTAGTTGTATCAAAGAGTAGGTTCAATGCACTTAAAGTGTTAGTTTTACAGATTTTTTTGAGATAATCTTTTAATCAATATTTGCAGACTGCTAAGAATGTTTATTAGTTAATTGAAGCTGGGTATTTCAGATATTAAAGCGCATGCTTATCGTTACAAAAAATGTGTTGTACGCTGAACTGATGTGTTACTATGGTAACTTGCCCGGAAGTTTTATATTCGGCCATATCTATTTTGGTTTTGTTTTATTTTTTTCATTATGCAACAAGAACGTGCCTTACTATATAGTATAATAAATATTTACCGCTTTAAAGTGAAATCAGCATTTGGCTCGTTAATCTTTTCAGTACTGGATCAAAACATAGAATTAATTTCAGATTGACGTATTTACAGTACCTCGTCCCTTTCATGTGAGCTTTTGGTCTTAAATGAATAAACAGTTTCTCTTTCGCTCCCTCCCTCCCTCCTTCCCTGCTATCTCTCTCTCTCCTCACTCACTCTCTCTCTCTCTCTCACTCTGTCCCTCTCTGTCTCTCTCTCCTGTTTCTCAGTTCTCCCTCCTTCTCCCTCCCTCCTCCCTCCGTCCTCTCTGTCTGCCTGTCTGTCTGTCTTCTCTCTGTCTTCTGTCTCTCTCTCTCTCCACTCTCTCTTCTCTCTCTCTCCCCCCTCTCTCTCTCCTCTCTCTCTCTCTCTCTCTCTCTCTCTTCTCTCTCTCTCTCTCTCTCTCTTCTCTCTCTCTCTCTTAACGTAAACATGTAGAATAGCAGCAGCTTTTTCATCCATGTTATGCTGACATTCACCCGTATGATTGCTTCAAGTCTGCTCAAGTGGACTCTGGGTATGTATATGCCATTGATAGGTGCAAGCACTAGTTTCATTAATGTCAATCACGACATTTTTATTAATAACCACACACAACCTATTACTGAAAAATGGATTTAAATTTCCACAATGCCTCTGTACTTTCCGTCTGTCAGTTATATCTGAAGAACAAAAGCATTGTGTTTATTTCAACGGTACGTATTCCTTCGGTGGAACTGCAGACCGCGAGGTGGCACTTTCCAACAAAAATATGTTGTCTTGATACCACAGCAAGAGTGCATACAAAAGCATCCTACTGAAGACTTGAACCAGTTAAAAAGTTGTTGAACAGTGTATTGAGCATTGTGTTCTGCGCTGGTGAAAAAACAATCAAGTGGCAAAGATTGCAAATAATGAGTTCGCAATTTGTTTTTGGAAAATAAAGATAACACGGTGACAGTAATACCTGCAAGTTTCTGACATTGTCTTGATTTACAGTCAGAGGTGGTGCCAGTGATCCCCACATTAAAAGATATTAATTCGATGCGTAGATGGGAATCTAATCTGATCTTTCAGGAACTCTTTATCAACCACGAAAAACCAGCACAGTATCATTTCACAACTAGCTGGTGTTGACGTTCCATGTTAGTACCACCTTAGAAGCACTTTGTTTGACTGAAGGTCTGTCAGGCCAGACAGGATTTTCTGAGGCTATTTGGCTTTTCCTCTAACCTGGAGGCCAAGGCTGACCAACATCTTGACCACCCTGAGCACCTGAATTTCTCCCATGTTTATATCTATCTGAAAATGAAGTTTATAACATTATCTTCACATGGCTTCCTAGTCATGTCGCGTTGGCGTTTGAAGGAATCTGATGGGTGATCATTTTGCAAATAATTCTATAATTGAAGTTTTAAAATAAGTCTTTTATCCACAACCTAGACATTTAAAATCTATAGTTTTGATTTTTATGATGAAACGTCTCTGATAAGACGGCAGGACACAAACAGGTTATTAACTTTGCCATCCATTCAGACATGAAAAGTTCCTATCCTCTGCCAGTAGTGCCTGAAAGGAAGAAACAGATTTCTGCCGATTACACGCAGGCCAGTTTTCAGACTCTCTCGTATATTTATTGTAAAGGACAAGGAAGATCCCACTGCATGCCATTATAATGTCACTTGCAATCAAAAATTTCCTTGTGGAGTGTTGGTATTTGCATAATACTAAACAAAACACTTTAAAGCTGACTTCGTGGTGGCTTTATTCAGTTCAGAGATGCTTCGCCAGTTCAGTTTGAAGAGGAGATAGACATGTTAGATTTAAGCCAAGATATTGTAGGAAAAAGATATATTTGAAAGACATTTTAAGTATGTTTGCGTTAACCTGGTTTATTATTTTCTGCTGAAAAATGATGGACATTGACGATGTGATAGTCCTAGTAACGATCCCTGAGGTCGGCTGCGCCATAAACAACATGACTTTAAAAAAAAGTTCTGCTGATTTTGTTCTGGTGGCAAGAAAGCATTAATACTGGAATGGATGTATTTGACCATTATGTATGCATAAACATGTCTGAATTTGACTTTGTGTACATGTCTGCCCAGGCCTTTATGTTCAAGTGTTGAACGGACATGCAACAATGCCTCGACACTAAACTCTGTCTGTCTGTCTGTCCGTTTGTCTGTCTGTCTATCTGTCTGTTTCACTCTCTCTTTCTCTCTCTGTCTCTGTCTCTGTCTCTGTCTCTCTGTGTGTGTGTGTGTGTGTGTGTGTGTGTGTGTGTGTGTGTGTGTGTGTGTGTGTGTGTGTGTGTGTGTGTGTGTGTGTGTGTGTGTGTGTGTGTGTGTGTGTGTGTGTGTGTGTGTGTGTGTGTGTGTGCGTGTGTGTGTGTGTGAGAGTGAGTTTCTGGCTGTCTTGTGAGAACTAAAATACGAAGGTACTGTCTAGTTAATCATTTCTTGAAAGTCTGCAGTTTCTCTTCTAATCTGGCTCACGCTTAGGACAGACCCTTGCACCGACATGATAAAGGTAACAAACACTGTTGCCGAATTATTAAAGAAAATTGTTGTTTTCCTTCCTTTATCATACACTGGGTGTCGTTCGCTACATTCTGCAGTCGCTGTGTGGTGTTCTCTGTCTGAGTGATGAAAAAGAAACAATGCTTGTGCAATCAGTGTAATAACAGTATGAATCCCAACGGGATATTTGTGTGTAAAATATTACAGTGTTTCATGGGATTCTCTGAAGATGCGTGGGAAAAGAAAATCGCCATGGGATTACTCAAAACCAGATACAATATGAAGCGTAAATTTCATCTTGGAGGAAAGCTGCATGAGGTATGATTTTAAAATCAGTGATAATTGGAAAGACTATATCAGAAGGTGCCAAGAAAGTACCACGGCATTAACATTGATTACATCAGGAAAAAACAAGATCATTGGTCCACCAATACTTATCGATACTGTCAGATTTTGGTGGGCTGTTGGTATGTTTGAACTGTTGCTATACATTCTATAGGCAATCCCTAGGACCATTTTGGATTTGAAAGACAACTAAAAACAGGCATAGCCCAATAAATATGACGGTTGAACGCAAACAAAAATGATTCAGGTAAACTTCGAAGCCATTATCGACAAGCACACGTGTCCATTTATTCCAGGGTCAACACATCGCAAGGCTTAAAACAACAACAACAAAACGTGAATTTGTATACACCGCATTTTTGTTGAAGACCCTTACTGTTGTGCTATAAAATGTTTGTACAATGGTTAGTACTGGACACTAATTGGTTGTAATGGAATTCGAAATGGCTGTAAGTGATCCTGTGTCGTTGTAGTTGAACTGTGACTGGTTGTGTTGGAAACGCAATTGGTTGTAATTCGGCAGTACTGATTTTTAGCCTCACTGATGTGTAAGTCATCCCTAATTGGTTGTAAGTTGTGATCTTTGCGGTAAAACTTCCTGGTACACAACCTGAGTGTGCACGACTCTGTGTGTTAGATGTGTATATGACTGAAGTTGTTTATGCACTGTTTTGTTTGGGTGTGGTGTGTTTTGCGGCTTATCTAGAAGCTTTTAGGGATAACTTGTGGTAGGCACCCTGCTTGTTGTTTGTTACATGAAAATCGGAGTCGTAGTTGGAATGGTTTGCTGATGTGCTTTTTCTGCTGGTGTCATGATAGTCAGAATGGAGGCAAGGTAACACACGACAATGATATTTGTCTCGAAAGCAACCACTTCAAAATGACGTCAACGAAAAGAAGGCGATCTACTATTGAATGAACATGCTGTAGCATGCTTGTACTCATGGATAGAAGACAAATTACCGTCAGTTCCTTTACACACACACACACACACACACACACACACACACACACACACACACACACACACACACACACACACACACACCACACACCACACACACACACACACACACAGATTGAGAGAGAGAAAGAAAGACAGACAGACAGACAGAGGCTGACAGACAGTTGTGCAGCAGTTTGTGTACGTACATAGGCATCAAATTTAAGAAACTGTAAAATATCAAGTTGTTTGGGCTGTTGTAAGATGTTCAAGAAGGTACTTGTAATAAGAATGTTGAAAGATACTAAAATATTTTTGTTCCTTAGATGATCAGGAGTTTCATTTCATAGTTCTTCCCCCCTCCCTCCCCCCTCCAAATATGTGAGGGACGACATGAACAGATCTGCTGGTAGCGGGGAATGAACAATTTACTTTTATTTGTTACATTATTCACTTGGAATTTATCGCAAAGATACTGAAGTGCAAGTTCATGATTTTATACATGAAAACGGATTTTTGAAATCAAGATCTTACACTAAAATGGAGAATATTACTTTTAAATAATCTATTTGAAGAGAAGATGGTTCAACAAGTACGAGCTTGACAGATCGTCCATACAAGCTCTCGTGTGGTTTTAGGCAGCTTTTATTTGCTAAGTCCTGGCATGTTCAGGGGCAGCCAATATCTAGGTGTATATATTCATTAAAGAAGAATGTTCGAATACGTTGATCAAGAAAATGATTTATTCAATTTAGCTTAAAAACTGTTTTTTTTTCTTCAAAATTTGCGAGTTAGAGAAGAGACTTAAACAGACCAAGACAGATTGTTGTCAGTGTTGAGACGAAATAATTTATGACAATAAACTTGATCTACAATTTTATCATGCGTTTTTATATCAAACAATTCCTGTTCAATGTTTGGACCTTCCTGCCTTGTCGTTATTGACATAAGCTTTGATTTTTGAGGATGAATAGCCATATGATTCAGTTCTGTTCCTGTTACAAGCTTGTCAATATCTTTGTAAATCAGTTCATGCGAATTTGCGTTTTCGCTTCCATTGTAGAGAGACATCGTCAGCAAACAGCTCACAAAGTGATTGATACAGGGAAGATCATTTATATAAACAAGCATAAAATTGGATCTAAAACTAGTCACTGGGGAACTCCATGTCTTATTGGCACGACTGTTGATTATGTAAAAACTTGAAAAACTTTTTTTTTGTTTCAAAGGAAGGATGAAATAGCATTGATAGATTCAATAGATGGAGCATGTAAAAAAGGTTTCTTTACAGAAAATCAGCTTCATCAAAATCTACAAACACTGCACCCGTGACAGATCATCATTAATGTTTGAATACCACTGTTCTGTGAGATTAGTGAGCACAGTATGAGAAGAATGATCCTGGTTGAAACCGCTTTGGCTAGAATGCAATGATTCATACATGCCACAATATGATTGAATTATTCGTTTTAGATGCTTTTCTAGAGGTTTGGATGAGGGAGATACATTTTCGGATCACCTGATTTAGAATGTGGCAGTGCTCTGGGATCTTTGACAAATTGTGGATAGAAACATTTTTGTATGCAGAGTTTCTGAATATATCGAAGATGTTCAGACATGATTGCAGTAGACGTGTTTAGAATCTTGTTATCTGGTTATCCAGTCCTCGAGAAGCAGATTGATCCGACGAACACAGCTCTTTATATATTCACATACACTCATCAATTTAGACTGGAGTTTGGAATTATGTTTTTAGATTGACACAATTGTTCAGTAGTATCACCTCAATATGTTTTTTTCTACCGATTTTAATAGCTTTATCAGAAACTGTTGTAAAGTAATTATTGAGTTCTTCAAACGATAAATGTATAGGTGATTTAAATAGAGATGTTTTTCTCGCACCAGATAACTGATTCATAGCTTTCCAAATGGATTTTGTATCTTTCGTAGAGGAAATCGGTTCATTAAAATAGTTCCTTTGAGTAGCCATTTTCGTCGATGCAATCTTATTTCGTTGTTTCCTAAATTCTTCGTTTTTCTCCCATCGACTGCAATAGGCTTTCATGAACTTTTATAGCTGTACAGATTTCGTTAGTTGACCATGATTGTTTGTCGTTGATTTTTACTCTTGTGATTGTGGGTGGGTATGCTTGTCAAACACATGTAGAAATAAGTCGTAACCTACTGCAAGAGCTTTGTCAGGGTCATCATATTGATCACGATGAACCACAGAGGCAGAGAGCCGATGCTGAAGTTCAAACTGAAGCAAGCTTTTCTTTCAGTTAATTCATACCCAGCTTGTTCAGCTGAAGTTCTGTTGGCTGCATACATGTCTGTTGTCAAAGATCTGAAAACAGAATGGGCAATATTTTGTCTTCGTTGTATCTTTATAATTGCATCAATTATGGGGGCGAAGTAACCATTGTGGGTGTACAGCAAACCAAAGACACAAACAAATATAAAGCGCAGCAATCTCTCAGAAACAGAAAGAGAGAGAGAGAGAGAGAGAGAGAGAGAGAGAGAGAGAGAGAGAGAGAGAGAGAGAGATGGAATGCACGCGCGTGCGCGCGCGCGCGCGCGCGTGCGCGTGCGTGCGTGCGTGCGTGTGTGCGTGCGTGCGTGCGTGCGTGTGTGTGTGTGTATGCGTGCGTGCGTGTGTGTGTGCAGTTCCAACCAGCCATCCTTCGAGGGCGAGCAGGTGAAGAAGGTAGAGAGATGGAAAGAGACAGAGGTAGAGGGAAGCTGCTAAATGTCAAGGATGCCCCATCTGTGAACATCCGCAAATGTAAAATTCGCTGCCTGGACTGGTTATAAAGGAATATGCAGACCGCAGACAGCTTGTGTGTGCGCATTTGCGCTTCGGTGTAATAACCCCTGCATGTTTCACATTTGCGATTTTAAAATTCTTAAAACTTTAAAAATTGTGTTTGCATTTGCGATTTTGCACTAATGTGGTTGAGGTTTAAGTTGTGATGTCCGTTTAAGCAATCTCGTATGGAAACAACTGTCCTACTTCTGGCAATGTTAAAGTATCATATGCTTTCATATGAACCAGTCCTGAACTGTAACTTGAAAATGAAGAGCTATTGTCTGTATTTTGTCATTGTCTACTCACACTGACAGCAGTGTAAAAGTAGAAGATATTGATGTAGCAAGTTTTGTAATGTGGATCCTCCAACCTCCATTTTTTGCATACTTTGTTTCTAAAAAGATTCAATTTAGAAGTCAGTTATCAACATTTCAAAATGGACACTCTGAAGACAGCCCTCACCCTGGTTACTAAAGACTGCTTTTATGGCCTCAATTATTTGGAAATATGCTTATTATTGTGTTGCAATCCATGAACAGCACAGGAAACTACTCAGATTTCAACGGAGAGATCAGTTCTATGAATTCAATGCTTTACCCAAATGGCCTATCATCAGCTCCCCGTTTGTTCACAAAACTGTCAAAATCTGTCTATGCCTCCCTCAGAATGAAAGGCCATGTGTCCGCGGTTTTTTGGGATGATTTTCTGTTGATTGGACTCACAAAGAGCAACTGCATGAGGAATATTACAGACACCACTTATTTGTTCCAAAAGTTAGGGTTGATCATTCACCCAGAGAAGTCGGTTATTCAGCCCACAACAAGAATTCAGTACCTTGGGGTCATCATAGATTCTAGCTCCATGAAAGTCACACTTACTGCTGAAAGGCAGTCAGCATACAGTCTAGCTGTGAAAAGCATCTTGATGAGCAAAGTCACACAATCTGTGAGGTTGCTCAAGTTATAGGAAACATTGGGCTAACTTTGCTGCTGTCAAGTGTCGACCTCTCTATTACAGACAGCTTGAGAAAGACAATAATAGCTTTGAAGAGGAACAGAGGTGAGTTTGACCAACTCATGCAGGTGTCTGAAGAGAGTAAAGATGAACTTAAATGGTGGAATGTCAATGCGACTGATATAGAGAATAATATTTGCAGTGCTGAACCAAATAGAATTGCCACTACTGATGCTAGTGGCGCAGGTAGGGGTGTGAGTGTGAAGGTACAGCTTCAGGTGGACAGGGGTTGCCACATACAAGAGTCTTTCACATTAATTCTTTTGAATTGAAAGCTGTTTTACTTGTTTTGCATTCATTTCGGGGAATGCTGGAAAACAAACATGTCCGGATAATGATAGTCAATACAATGAGAGTCATTCAGATGCTTATTATGGCATCACATTTACAATTTGGTGATGGTACATTTCTAAGAATATCTGGATCAACGCAGAACACGTTCCAGGGAAGCAGAACAGCACAGCTGACAAGGAGTCAAGACATCAAAACACTGCAGTAGAGTAGAAATTTGATTAACAAGCTCTGCAGTCTTCCTTCCAACAGCTCAAAGCTACTCATAAAATTGGTCTCTTTGCTTCAGGGTTGAACTGTCAAAGGCGGAAATATATTGTGTATGGGCCAGATCCAGAAGCTGACGCAATTGATGCTTTTTTCGTCTTTTGGGAGCATTTACAGTGGTATGCATTTCCACCTTCCAGCACCATAGAACGGGTGCTTCAGAAGATCCACAGAGATCATGCAGAGGGGATAGCTGTGGTATCCAGCTGGCCAACACAACCGTGGTTCGCTGTTCTTCAACATCTTCTCTGCTGCCCGCCAGTAGAAGTCAGGTGCAGACGCCGACTTCTTCACCTACCCAGCGACCTAAGAGCGCTTCATGTTCTCATTCAGAAACGTCAGCTAAACCTGCTTGTCTGCAAGAATTCGGTGAAAATTTCTTAAGTTCTGACGGCAAATGAAACAAACTGCGGCGTTACTGAAACACGACAAAAAAGCAGAAGAGCACACAAAACAAAGTGTGAAGTAACGACGATTTAATGCACGACACAAAACAGGACAAGAAATTTTCGGCAAAATGCCTTCCTCAGCGACAAACAAAAAAAGTACAGACATAAACATGCACAATACTCCCCTTGTGAAGCCAAAGTGGTGAGTGAAGTAGACAGAGGGACAGTGAAGAGAGGGTGAGTAGAGTTCAAGGAATAGGGCACGAGGAAAGAGGGTAGAGTAAAGTGAGGAGGAGGAAAAGGAGAAAGGGAGAGAGAGAGAGAGAGAGAGAGAGAGAGAGAGAGAGAGAGAGGGGAGAGAGGAGAGAGACAGAGAGAGAGTGGAAGGAGAGGAAGAGTGGAGAATGAGAGAGAGAAGAGGAGGGGAAGGAGAGTGAGTGGAGGGGGAGAGTGTGATGGTATGTAGTGGGTGTGTTGCATATGAATGAAATGAACAAGAGAAAGCACAATAAATAAGATACAATATACTGGAAAAAGCATTTTAAATGACAAGGAGGTGGAGGGGGGAAAGAGAGGAGAGAGACAGAGAGAGAATGGAAGTAGAGGAAGAGTGGAGAATGAGAGAGAGAAGAGGGGAAGGAAAGTGAGTGGAGGGGGAGGGTGTGATGGTATGTAGTGGGTGTGTTGCATATGAATGAAATGAACAAGAGAAAGCACAATAAATAAGATACAATATACTCGAAAAAGGATTTTAAATGACAAGGGGGGGGGGGGGGGGGAGAAGGAGGTCAGCCGCCTAAAGCATCCGACCCAAGTCCTGACCCAAGGGTAGTTGCCCTACCCAAGCACCAAGGGGTGAGAGGGAAAACGGGAGAACCCCGAGAAAAAACCCACTAGCCAGACGCAGCTAAGAGCTGCAAGGCTCACCCCCCCCCCCCCCCCCCCCACAACACACACACACAAAAAAAAAAATTACCCCGGGCAAAACCACACACACACACACACACATACAAGTGCGCGCGCGCGCACAAACAAACACGTATGCACTCATATACACGCCAATAAGTGCACACATTGGGGGGGGGGGGGGTAACAGTGGGGAATAAATGGGTAACTGTGACGCGCTCTGTCCAAGCCGAGCTTGTAGCTTTCCTCAGAGGGTCAAACAGCTGACGGCGCAACCAGGGAAGGCGAAGGCCACTGTGACGCGCTCTGTCCAAGCCGAGCTTGCAGCTTTCCTCAGAGGGTCAAACAGCTGACGGCGCAACCAGGGAAGGCGAAGGCCACTGTGACGCGCTCTGTCCAAGCCGAGCTTGCAGCTTTCCTCAGAGGGTCAAACAGCTGACGGCGCAACCAGGGAAGGCGGAGGCCACGTCTGGTTTCACAGGTATGGGGGTTGTCTTCCCCGTGTTGGTCTTAGTCGGTGTTGTCTCGGACGCCACCCGTCGCTCCCTTGGCTTGAAGTAGAGGACGGGCGTCCGCAATGGTCAGGTAGCTGTAGCTGTCTGGCTGGCTTTGAGGTAGTCGGGACTGGATTTGAGGTGGTCCTCACTCGACGATAGAAAAGACCAACCATACACAGTAAGTACTAAAGGTTGGTCTTTTCTATCGTCGAGTGAGGACCACCTCAAATCCAGTCCCCGACTACCTCAAAGCCAGCCAGACAGCTACAGCTACCTGACCATTGCGGACGCCCGTCCTCTACTTCAAGCCAAGGGAGCGACGGGTGGCGTCCGAGACAACACCGACTAAGACCAACACCGGGGAAGACAACCCCCATACCTGCGAAACAAGACGTGGCCTCCGCCTTCCCTGGTTGCGCCGTCAGCTGTTTTGACCCTCTGAGGAAAGCTGCAAGCTCGGCTTGGACAGAGCGCGTCACAGTGGCCTTCGCCTTCCCTGGTTGCGCCGTCAGCTGTTTGACCCTCTGAGGAAAGCTGCAAGCTCGGCTTGGACAGAGCGCGTCACAGTGGCCTTCGCCTTCCCTGGTTGCGCCGTCAGCTGTTTGACCCTCTGAGGAAAGCTGCAAGCTCGGCTTGGACAGAGCGCGTCACAGTTACCCATTTATTCCCCACTGTTACCCCCCCCCCCCCCCCCCCCCAATGTGTGCACTTATTGGCGTGTATATGAGTGCATACGTGTTTGTTTGTGCGCGCGCGCGCACTTGTATGTGTGTGTGTGTGTGTGTGGTTTTGCCCGCGGGTAATTTTTTTTGTGTGTGTGTGGTGTGTGTGTGTGTTGTGTGGGGGGGGGGGGGGGGTGGTGAGCCTTGCAGCTCTTAGCTGCGTCTGGCTAGTGGGTTTTTTCTCGGGGTTCTCCCGTTTTCCCTCTCACCCCTTGGTGCTTGGGTAGGGCAACCTACCCTTGGGTCAGACTTAGGTCGGATGCTTTAGGCGGCTGACCTCCTTCTCCCCCCCCCCCCCCTTGTCATTTAAAATCCTTTTTCGAGTATATTGTATCTTATTTATTGTGCTTTCTCTTGTTCATTTCATTCATATGCAACACACCCCTACATACCATCACACCCTCCCCCTCCACTCACTTTCCTTCCCCTCTTCTCTCTCTCATTCTCCACTCTTCCTCTACTTCCATTCTCTCTCTGTCTCTCTCCTCTCTTTCCCCCTCCACCTCCTTGTCATTTAAAATGCTTTTTCCAGTATATTGTATCTTATTTATTGTGCTTTCTCTTGTTCATTTCATTCATATGCAACACACCCACTACATACCATCACACCCTCCCCCTCCACTCACTCTCCTTTCCCTCCTCTTCTCTCTCTCATTCTCCACTCTTCCTCTCTTCCACTCTCTCTCTGTCTCTCTCCTCTCCCCCCCCCCTCTCTCTCTCTCTCTCTCTCTCCCTTTCTCCTTTTCCTCCTCCTCACTTTACTCTACCCTCTTTCCTCGTGCCCTATTCCTTGAACTCTACTCACCCTCTCTTCCACTGTCCCTCTGTCTACTTCACTCACACTTTGGCTTCACAAGGGGAGTATTGTGCATGTTTATGTCTGTACTTTTTTTGTTTGTCGCTGAGGAAGGCATTTTGCCGAAAATTTCTTGTCCTGTTTTGTGTCGTGCATTAAATCGTCGTTACTTCACACTTTGTTTTGTGTGCTCTTCTGCTTTTTTGTCGTCTTAAGTTCTGGTTTATCAAAAGATTCGGTTGTTCTAATGATGGATTCATGGAGATTTAGCACCCATAAGTCCAACAACACCTACATTGAAAAATGGTAGAAATGTGAGCATAAGTGAAATGCATGTGGCAATTTGTTTGGCAGATCTGTATGCTGTAGACACTAATTGTAGTGCAGTTAACCAAACCAAGCTAGGAGTGCTGTTTCTCCTGACAACGCAGAGTATCACTCCCAAAGTACTGTGACACATGAGATGTAGACACAGTCTTTGTTAGCACAATGGCCAGATGCAGAACAGCTCAGCTTTCTGACACACTCGCTTAGAACTCATTTGTTCGTTGCTTTACTCTCTGGACGGAGGGGACAGACTCTTCATGGTCCTGCTGTTGGTGTAAAAATCCATGACACTAAAGGTATTTGCATATAGCTCCCTTTAAACCAAACCAAACCAGGGACTCATTTCAAGCCTTTAGTCATGTCTTGTTTTGAAAACAAAGATTCTGTCTGGTTCACCACCTTCAACAGTATCTAAAAAAAGACGGCCCACCTACGATGTGGGAAAACACTCATCATCAGTTGCATAAAGCCTTTCGCACCCGTGAAAAGAGACACCATTTTTCGTTGGATAAAAGATGCGCAATTTATGGCCGGAATACACATATATGAAAGTACTCAGCTAACAGCACTCGGGCTGCTAGTACTTTGTAGCATTAAGCAGAAGTGTCCCAATAGACAGCATCCTTCAAGCACTACGTTTACAAAACCTTTTTCTGTGAAAAATGCTACACACTGCCTAGCTGCTCACGCCATCTTGCTAAGATTATCACAAAATTAAGGCTGAACACATGGAAGACTAAATTTTCTCCTGAAGTTGTGTGTGTCTGTGGAAAATTCATCTCTGTGCACCACCTTCTATTAGATTGTCCAGTTTTAACTAAAATGTATAAGGCGAAAGGTATCAATCTTGACAAATATGAAAATGAGAGTCAAGTTCTGTCTGACTCATGCATAATTGAGTTTGCCGCCACTTTAGCCAGTTCTGATGTAGCTAGACTATTATGAAGGTCCTTAACTGATATGCTGTCTTCTTTTTCATAAGTGTATGCAGATGTATGTGTTGAAATGACTTAAGTGGTTGTTGTTGTTTTTTGTCCCCCCCCCCCCTTTTATTTTCTTTTTTTTTTCCCGTCTAATATCATCTGCCAGATGAAAAGACGTAAAATTAAACACCACCACCACCACACAGGATGGCCAAACAGGAACACTTTCTCAAAATTCTACCACCAGATATGAAGATGAAAATGGTGGTTCTACGAAGAGAAAAGTTCCAGTCTGTACTGGGTACATTTGGAGACAAAGGGAAATGTCTCATATTATGAGTCCGTTGCCTTTCAGATCCTGGCTCATTAAGGAGTAACGTGTGATACCCGACGCTAAATCTCCACATGTATACGTCTGACCAATCAGCAGACGAGGAATAATTTGAAAATTAAACCGGATATTGAAGTTTAGAGGAGATTGTTTCGATGATGCTGTTTGCCTGAGGTATACATGTGATCACCTCTCAGCGACTCGAGGTACTTCCATTGAACCCTCCTTTCTGAGTACGTGCCCGGTGATCATACGTGGCTGAAGTCTGGGGTGCGCGCGTGGTTTCGTCCTCCTCATGTATACTTCAACCCAACAGCATACTCGAAATAATCTCCATTAAACTTCAACTTCTGGGTAAGTGTCATTTAATTTTGAAAATAGAACTGAAGGTAGGTGATATGTTTTGAGTCTTTTACGTCGAAGCAAAAAAAGAAAAAAAAGAAAAAAAGCACACGCACACACGCACGGACGCACGGACGCACGCAGGCACGCAGGCACGCACGCAGGCACGCACGCACGCACGCACGCACGCACGCACGCACGCACGCACGCACACACACACACACACACACACACACACACACACACACACACACACACACACACACAACACACAAAACAAAAACGATGTACTCATTGGAATGGTTTCTAGGTTCATGTGAGTTACACACTGAATTACAGGTATTAATGCAGGTAATGATGCCAGAAGAAATGAAAAGTACGTAGAGTGGAATATTAAAGTATATGTGGAGATAGGTTACAAAGTGTTCGTGTTTGTTTGTTTGCTTGTTTGTTATTTTCTTATTTTTATTTGGGGGGGGGGGGGGGGGGGGTGTTGAGATAATGCAGTTGTAATTGAGAAAACGTGTTCTTGTTTTTTCCGTCCAACTTATGTTTACTTTTGTGCTTTAAGTATGTACATTTTACCGTTCAGTATCTTTGGATCTTCGATCTTATGATTAAAAGACAAACATATGGCTCTGCTGTGATTCTTTGGTTTTGTGGATTCCGGATCCGTTGTTAAATCATTAAGCCGTTCTCTTTCTTTTGGTGCTGATCATTCTAGAATAAAGCAAAGTCTTTGGCACCATTTTGCTTCATCATAAAGAAAAAAAAACATTTAAATTATAGATCAAATTAGAATTTTGCTACATAGTTCTTGTATTAATCAATTAGATTTGAATAATAAAGTAAGTACATTTCAATGGTTGACAATTGCAACTACTTAAAAACCCTTATTTCTTTAAATGTGGCAAGTACTTCAACAAATCAGAATCTGAATGACAGAAGATCAGCACAGAGAAAATTAGTGTGGCGGGGGTTTGTCGTAGGGTTTGAAATGTTGGCAACGATAGGATGGGGCGAGAAGCATTTTAAAATACAAAATTGCTTCTATTTTCCACTGTATAACGGGCCTAGATAAATCTTCATTTCCAGTACATCTACATCGAGGATTTGCGACGGAAACAATAAGAATTTTGTTTTACATTTAAAATACGCAGGTTTTGTAGCATTACAAGAGTCGCAGAAAAAATACGTAAGGGTCACATGAACGCTCGTGAATCCCCCAAAAGCAGATTTCAAGCCCTGCTGAATGAATCATTTTGCATGTTTAATAGCAGATGTTTATGTGTATGCTACATAAGCAGTTGATGATGAATGTTAAGAGTGACAGACTGGCAATTCTGAAATAGCATCGGCAGCAGCATACAGAGCTGGATGAGGAAAGAGGAAGAAGCTGATGTGGACGCTAATCCCACCACCCATCTGCTCATCCCATTTGAAGCCAGACAAGGCTGAGGCAGTCTGTGGCCTTCTCAGTAGATTACAATGCTTCACGCGTTGTAATCATTGATTACCAAGACACCGTGTGAATCATCGTGTACACTGTCATGACGTTTCCACTGGAGATGCCGAGGGCTTTGTACAATGATACCCACGCCTTCAGGATGATTTTCTTGTAACTTCTTTTCTGATTCTTTACTTTATAACCGTTATCACGGTTATGTTCTTTACTGTTGTTTACCTTTCTGCCTCTGTGGACCATTCTGCTGTCTTTGTTCCCCAAACTCTGGCAATTTCTTTTCTTGTCTCAATGAATGTCATGGCAGCTTCTGGTGCCTGTGTGTATGCCATCTGGTTAGTAGGTCGTGATGATGTGCATACTGTCCGGACAGCTGTCCATTCTGCTGCTGCGTTTTCCAATATGGCAATTTAAATATTGTTTCGGGAAAGTTTTAGTTTGTTTTTCATCTCTACAGGATGGACAGAAACACAGAAAAACAAACACGATGCTTGTTGGCACTCTCACGAATCACGCAGGTAGTCAGTGGGATAGTAAACACTGGGGGCGATAATATCAGTCTAATCCGACAGTCAGATATCTAGGAGTCTAATTAGGCCAGACACTTTCAATGTAGGATCAGATCAGCAGTGTACGTGTCGCACATCGTTCTTGAAACTCAGTCGTCTCGTGTCAGTTTGTAAGTATCTTTCAACTGATTGAACATCAAGGCATGTAGATTAGTTATTACTCCATATAATTGTTGAATGTATGTCCTGCTGGCAGAACAAATTTTCTATTCCAGCGATTTCAAAGAAGCGCCTCTTCTTTAAAACACACACACACACACACACACACACACACACACACACACACACACACACACACACACACACACACACACCACACACACACACACACACACACAACACACACACATCACACACACACACACACACACACACACACACACACACACACACACACCACACACACACACACACACACGAGCGCGCGTGCACACACACACACACAATGCTTTTTGCGACACTCTGTGTACACAATAAGTTCAATAATAAGATAGTTGTTATATGTTAATAAATAAATGTCTGAATGGTATATGAAACGAACGAATAGTTTTCATCTGGAATAATTCTACAAAAATACCAATACAAAAACTAATTTTTGATTTTTATTAGTGTTATCATGATGATGATGATGATGATGATGATGATTGTGATGATGATGATTATTACTATTATTGTTATTGTTATCATCACCATTATAGCTGTTATTATTATTACCATTATTTTTATGATAATAATAATAATGTTATTGTTATTACTATCATTATTATTATTGTTGCTAGGATGATCAATTTTATTGTTGTCCTTTTATGTAAGGTAGATTCTGAGACCTCTTTACATTGTGTGGGTATTATATTCAACCATGGTCTTTTCACCTCTAATAGGACCAATGTGCTTGAATGAGATTAACAATAAAAACAATAACCGGGAAAAAATAAACGGATTGCAATGACAAATGAATGCAGTCATGGTACTGACAGGAGGGCTGTCGTGTTTCCAAATCCATGATGTGCGATTTTAGCTTGGCGAATTATTTTTCAAATACCATTTGATAAATTAAAATGCCATTATCAGAAGCCACCGTGTATCAAAATTCTGAATCTCTGATAAGTGTTCCATAACTAAGAAAGCGAATCGATGGTTACTTGTCTGTTCTTTTGTTACAGTAGTGGAAGAGGTTTCAGATGGCTCATTTGATTTGCTGGCATGCAAAATTATACTCTGCCAGTATGTTGTCTGTCTTCTCCTGTTTTCAAAATGCAATCGTCATCTAAGTCAAGAAAATGTAAAGAATGAAATTCATATTCTGATGGCAGAAAATTATGTGAAATTAGGTTAGAGCAACTTCTTAAGGTAGGAGTAGTACAGTCATGTACATCATACAGTTAATTAAATCCAAGTATGTGTACGTAGATAAATAATTTCCATGTCTGATGTCAGTCTCATCCCCAGCATACATTTACAGGATCAGTTAATGCTGGATAGAGAAAAAAAAGAGTTAGAACACATAGTCAAGTCTGATGCTGTTTACATCTCTCTCTCTCTCTCTCTCTCTCTCTCTCCTCTCTCTCTCTCTCTCTCTCTCTCTCTCTCTCTCTCTCTGTGTGTGTGTGTGTGTGTGTCTCTGTCTCTGTCTCTGTCTCTGTCTCTCTCTCTCTCTCTCTCTCTCTCTCTCTCTCTCTCTCTCTTTCTGTCTTTCTCTGTGCGCGCATGCGCGCGCGCACGCACACACACGCACACACACACACACACACGTGTGTGTGTGTGTGTGTGTGTGTGTGTGTGTGTGTGTGTGTGTGTGGTGTGTGTGTGTGTGTGTGTGTGTGTGTCTTTGGAGTGGTGATAGATGGTGGAGTTAACTCCTGCCACACTGAACTTTAACATTTCTTAAATAAGTTAACGAGATGGAAAAACTGGCCAAATCAACCGTCTGATTCTTTTTTCTCATCAGCCTAGTTGTGAATGAAAAAACTTGTTTATAACAAAACCATCTGCAGCATTTGAGGTTAAATTACATGTCTGTTGCGTGACAAATGACTTCACTGTCATTATAAGTCACAGCAACGATCAAAGTAACTTGACAGTGTACTTATATTTACTTTTCTATTAACTGACGTTATTCAAGCTAAAAGAAATTGGTATTGATAATCAGAGCTTGAAAAAGTCTCAAAATATGGCTACTGTTAAAAAAAGGCTGGAAAAACAATCCATAGTTTCCTTCCCTAAATAGCCTCAAATAAATCTTGCATGAGGTCTGTAGGCGGTACAGCAGTCGCAGCTTATAAACTGGTTAGGTCATACAATATGACTTTTGACATTATCTGCAACATGAACATCTATATCAGTTTCTCAACAAATGTACATTGTTTTATCATATTTATAACTGATATGATATAACAGTGTCAAATTGTACAGACAAATGGAGCATCTGATAACCTTTTCGAAGAACTCATCATTATTACAGTCACTTAAGTTATCCAAAGCTCTATATGTTCTGACTGTTCCACTTTTGAAATGGCTGTAGAAATTTATTCATCAAGACCCATATACATGTACACTCTGAAATCAGCTGTATGGTCTATGTCTACATGATGACTGCAAAACTAGATGTTTTACAATATGCAGCCAAATAATTACATTGCCATATGAAGTGTATTCAAAAACTTGTTTTTTTTTGTCCACCTGGTTAACAGCAAATAATACTTACAAAATGTATAATAGCAGATTACACTGTTTACACCTATAAGATTAATACAATAGCAGATAACACTTATGAAATAAAAAAAAATTGATGAACAAGATCCCAGCACCGGGACTCCAAACAGAGTTATCAATTTCAGGTGTCCATAGGTAACCCATTTGAGAAAACACTCTACTGCAGTTAAGTGACTTCTGTGAAACTGCATAAACCTTGTGATACAGAAGCCCCTTGCGGAAGACAATAATCGCTTTGTCATTAAGTCAGTTTGGTGACACAATCCGCCAGATCACACAAGTGTCTTCATTACATTCGACCAACATCACACCCTATACACGTATGAGAGCAGGACACGAAAGGACAGTGTACAGAGAGTCAATTTTCTTTTATTCGGTAGTGATCAGTGAGAATGAGAATGATACTGCTATGGCTATTTATTTCCAGAAAGACACCTTCGGCGTTGGTCTAGAAAGATGAACCTTATTTTCAAAAGACTTACATATGAATTGGACAGGACTAACTGCATGCTTTCCGCCTTTCCCATTGATCCGACAGCTCACTGCTTTACTATTTCTTCAAAAAAGAAGAAAAAGAAACACCCGAAGGTGCTGGGGAGGACCCAGAGAAGCACTGTCTTCACCTGCCTTTAGAGCAGTCCTGTACCACCCTTGGAGGCCTGCGCTGTGTTGGCGATGGGTACAGGCACGCGCAGGACACTCCATTAAGATGTCAAGGGACATAACTGCTCCCGAACAGAGGTAAATTAGACTACAGGATGCAGCTCATAACAGCCTTAAAGTAGCATCCCCATGGGTGTACCAGCCCGTATTTCATGACTGCAGAGCCCACCGGCGAAAAACACCACCCTCCAGCTGCCGAGCACACCCCACAGACCCAACCACCCCTGCCCACGGACAGATGAAGACAGTGCCACTCCAGACACAGCCAAGCTTTCGCCATACGGTCTTATGTGCCCTCAAGAGAGAATCCAAAGTTGTTGTCTTTCCCACTGTCAACAGGACTTTCCCTGTGGTCAGTGGGTCTTTCCTCACCGTCACTGGACCTTTCTCCAGGGTCAGCCTAGTTAAGGCAAAGAAGAAAAAGAAACACCCGAAGGTGCTGGGGAGGACCCAGAGAAGCACTGTCTTCACCGGACAAGACTAACTGCATGCTTTCCGCCTTTCCCATTGATCCGACAGCCCACTGCTTTACTATTTCTTCAAAAAAGAAACAAACATACTGAAAACACCCTACGTGTTCACTTATAAATGATTTTTGTACTGTTTCCTGGATAAGTAATAGGCCGTGTAGAGGACATACTGATTTAGGCAAACAGGACCAAATCCAAATGCATGGTGATGCTGCCTATATCAGCTTCCTCAAACAGTAACCTCATAACAGAAACACGTGCATGCAGTTAATATTCAAAAACAGTGATTAGAAAGCACCGAAAATGCATCACAAATAAGATCTGTTACGGTATGTCTTTGTCACTCTTTTTTCTGACTGATTGTAGCTCAGTTAAGGTAAAGTGTATTTCAGAATTTGATGGTCAGAGCAGGCTCGCAAGTGTGTGTGTGTGTGTGTGTGTGTGTGTGTGTGTGTGTGTGTGTGTGTGTGTGTGTGTGTGTGTGTGTGCTATTTCAGGTTAAATGTGGAGAAAGGAAGAGAGGCGGAAGGAAGGGGGGAAGGAAGACCATGCTATCCCCAAAAGAACCTATTGCCACTTGTGTCAGTTGGCCTTATGACGAGTGAATCACAACACACACACACACACGCACACTCACACACACACACACACACACACACACACACACACACACACACCACCACGCACGCACGCACGCACGCACGCACGCACGCACGCACGCACGCACGCACGCACGCACACACACACACACACACACACAAACAACTGACATGGTTTGTCCCAATTGCATGGCGCTATATCACTGTTTTAAATGGGGTAAGAAAAGGATGTTAGAATTACATATGTACATTTGCATAGCTGGGTAGACCGAAGAGAGAAATTGATTAAATTAAATGTTGTTCTGTGCACTTGGTTAAGACAACGCAGAGCAGGTGATTCTTGTGAAAATGTTGACGACATCTGACATCGATTTTAGAAATTAACAGTGTTAATGTTCGAAACTGTAATTTATTATTTTCTTCAAACAATCCTTTTTTATTTTAGCAAGCTTTATACTGACATAATTTAAAGAGCACACAAACGTACTTGCTCTACTAACTGCAGATTACATTATATAGTCAAAACAGATAGAGTCGAAACGGAAAAAAGCCACAAAAAATCACTTTAGAACGTCTTGTGAAGCAAGCTGGCTACCCATTTCCCAACTGATAATGTTCTTCAGTTAAATGGTGATAAGTCGGGATCGGTATTGCCACCTTCCTCTATGATAACAAGGTCCAAGACATTCACACCTGGAAGGGAAGGTGAAGGCCTATAACATTGTCTAGTAACTTCGAATCCTCTTTACAATTTCTCTTAGATAATAATCACATCCGTCCCGAGTAGCAATGAGAGAACAATGAGAGGAACAGACAATGGTTTCTGCAGTGTACAGAGGGAAAAATACACACATTTTACTACATTACAAACATAGAGAGGAATGCACACAGGCTTCAACAGGTACAATAGTACCTGGGTAGGAAAGTGAGGAACGGTGATAAAAAACACCTGGATAGAAAAGCCATGAAAAGGGACAAGAACACACAGACAGAGAAGCGACGAAGAGTGACAAGAACACCTTGACAGAAAAGTCATAATTTGTGACAAGAACACCGGGATACAAAAGCCACGAATAGTGACAAGAACGCATGGATAGAAAAGCCACGAACGGTAACGTATGGATAATGTTGCTTATAGCCCAGCCGACCGCAAAGGGCCATGTCAGGGCTGTCACCGCATTAAAGTCATATCTCATGTCATCTGTAAAAAGAAACGAAAGAAGAAACCAGGCACAAGAGTCTAGATAGATGACGAAGAGTGACAAGAACACCTGGATAGAAAAACCAGGATCAGTGACAAGAACACCTGGACAGAGAAGTGACGAACAGTGAGAAGAACATCAAAACAGAAAATCCACGAACAATGACGAGAACACGTGGATTAAAAAAGATGACAAGAATACCTGGACAGAAAAGTGACGAAGAACGACAAGAACACCTGGATAGAAAAGCAACAAGCAGTGAAACGAACTCCTCGATAGAAAAGTAAAACATTTCTATTAAAGTTGAAACCGCTAAAATTATTAAAGCAATATCAATCAGAATGCGCACAATAACTTAAAGAAATATGTTTATTTGTTATTGACATGTACTAACGCAACCATTTCTGTAAAATCTTAGTCGTAACTTTCTGAGGTTTGCAATATCTTTTCTTCACAATTTTCACTCCCTTTGCTTCTTTTTTAGCCGAGTGTCCCTGTTGAACAGTGTCCAGAATGTTTCCCTGTATTGAGAAACCCATTGTATAGTAGATGAGAATATTGAAGGTAGCATTAATGAGAGTGAATATTTCAACAATCCACATAATGGCCAAGAAGAAATTTTGATTACGTCGTCCAGCGTTCACTTCTGGAAAAAAGATCCGAACAAAGCGACTTAGAGCGTTTGGAAACGAGCAAACAATGAAAAATATGGAGTTACCTACAAGAATCTTGGTCAGGCCAGTTCACGAGGAGAGATTGACGAGGAAGTTTTAGATCGCCATGACATTGCCTGACGAAGTTTCACGATCGTCATGATTGTCGTTACTGTCACAGTGATTATAACCACACCGGGAAGACCAATACCAAACACGTAACTTTCTAGACCATTGATGAGCTCTTTGTGTGCTGTGTAGAATGGCCCATCAATGGCTGTCATGACAGTCTCACCTGATACTGGATCATACACACACCCAATACGATATCGAAAACACACAATGAAAAATAGGCCAATTATTAATCCGGAAATGAGAATGATGATAATCATCATAGTTCGTGTCCGTAGTAAGCTGTGGACTTTTAGTGGACTAAAAACACATAAGCACCTCTCTGTCGCAATGATAGCAGAGAGAGTCTGTGATATGTACATAAAAGGAAAGTAAATAAAATTCACATTTGTTAGAAAAGTTTGAATAGGACCAAATCTTTCCTTCGTAGTGAACTGTATTGCCAGTTGTTCACCTTGGAGCAGCATCCCCGTTGTAAGATACATATCATCAGCAAACGACAAGGCAAACAGACACAGGTTGACTCGATCCTTCAGTCCCTGTTTGAAGAATACCGCCATGTTGATGACGTTAGCTGGCCCACCAATCAGAAACAGCAACCCCAGGATATTGATTTTAATGATAAGTAATGTGCTTTCTACATCTGCGCTGACAATGTTATCAGGATTGTCCCAAGGCAAAAACTCCATCTCACTGAACACAACTGTGATGCAGTCTTCACGAAAGGATGTGTTTTGCACAACAGTCTGCCAGTGTCCTGAGATATTAGCATGGACGGTTGAAGTGTCAGCCATATCCACAAAACAGAGGGGAAGTTTTCAACGCTACACTATCAACCGTTGATGCCATTTTGTGTTGTTTCCGCACTTCAAAACTGCAAGATGTTCCGTTTTGCGGAGTTAATGTTTAATTTGGTTATAGAGGTACCAGCAATGAGGGAAAAAAAAAAGAAAAAGACAATAAACAATACTGCAATCACCAGTTAAGCAGAATTTTGAAAGCAGCAATGTTTTAACTTGAAAGCACTGAAAATGTTTGGTTTTGCAATTATGTAACACTGTCCATGGTAAAAAAATCAAGACACATTTTTTTCATTTGTTGAGAATTCTTACGAAGAAAGAGAGACATAGTTTTAATTTGGCCCAAGCTTTTTTTAAAAGATATAATCAAACGAACCATTCTGGGAAAAGAAACTGTTTCTGGGCTAACAATCAATTTTATAATACAAGAAAAACAAGGACATTGTTTAAGCACCTAACTGAGCAATTTCTCTACAACAAACCACGACTACACAATTTGAAGCAATAACATGCAAAGAATAAAATATTACGCACTTTTCTGTCATAATACAGGAAAGAAACGAAATGTGCTTTATGACCATTTTTTTTTTACACATTTTGGGCGTTGTTAATTCGAATGACGATTTTATTTCCAAACATAATTTTAGATGCTTTTGCTTATTTGAATTGTTTTAGAGCTAAAAAAGAGAAAAAAAAACACCTTGAAATTTAAAAGAAATCTTACGCAGCAATATGTTAGATTTATGATTTTCCAAATTATAGTATCAACTGCATTGTATGATATTCTCCAAAATGATGTTAAAATCTCATATTGTTGTGAAAAACGACAGAAATTTAAGCTTGGAAATAGAATGAAAACACATTTTCTGTAAATATATAAAATAAAGCATGAATGGTTTCATGTGAAAATTGTTCATCATTGTAGTACACAAATCATGATGTTGAACAAAATGGGTGTTATGCAAAATAATTCATGCAGATTACTGCCGTTATACTGAGCCGTTGGGGAAAGACTTTTACCCACACAGGCATGGTTGCAATATAGCAAATGTGCATTTGAACAAAGGAATTTTATCTTTTCGAACTGATTAAAACTTTTTGCGCTATCTAGAAACACCTATGATCTTGTCATCGATTAGATTGTGCTACTACAATAAAAAGAGAGCCTCTGTGTGCAAACTTTTTCTTCCTGTGAATCATTATTCAAAGAAATAACAGAGCTTTCACAATAGTTTGATTATTAACGGGAAAAAAAAAACAGGCATCGATTAGAGATTAGGTTGTTCTCACTTAATCAGTTCTGTCTCGTTCTTTGTATGTATTGATAAAAGGTGTTAGACTGCGCAAAGCGTCAAATTCCTTTTTTTCTGCCCGATTATTATAAAGAGCTCGATTCAACAGTTTCGAAACTCTGCTGAAAACTTTCCTCTTGTTGTATAAATGAGGAAGTGATAAATAAAAGAGGAAGTGGTGCGAGCGCAGGCTAGCGGACAGGGTTACAGGGGGACTGGTGGTGTGAGCTGGATGTCGATAGCCGATAACAAAAAAGCGGTTAACACCTATTTACTCACTTACTTGGACACACTTCCACAATACTCTTATATGATTGTGTGGAAGCCATTAAAGTGCCCTGCTTCATGCCTAGAGTGAAAATGAAGACACACACGTGCACACGCGCACAGGCATACACACATACACATGCACATGCACACGCACACGCACGCACTCACACACACCACACACACACACACACACACACACACACACACACACACACACACACACACACACACACACACACACACACACACAACAGGACACATAGAAACACACACACACACACACACACACACACCACACACACACACACACACACACACACACACACACACACACACACAAAGGAACGAAAACAAACACACAAACAATAATACATACAAACGCACGTGATGGCGCGCGCGGTTCTTGAGTACTTAACTCACATTCGCACAGATAAACACACACACACACACACACACACACACACACACACACACACACACACACACACACACACACACACACACACACACATTCAACTGCACACTCACAAGCAAAAAATATATATATATATGACAGCGCAACACGCTTGAAACAAATTTGTAGATAGTTTTAAGATTCCTCTTTTAACTTGTTTTAATTAATGTTGCTCCCAAGGGGTTGAGCACTTAAAAAATTGTTTTAGGCATTTTAAACATACTGATCTATAATATATATATATAGATAGATAGATAGATAGATAGATAGATAGATAGATAGATAGATAGATAAACATATGCATTCACTCTCTCGAACGCTTGCACACACACAGACACACATGCATTCACTCTCTCTCACGCTTACACACACACACAACACACACACACACACACACACACACACACACACACACACACAACACACACACACACGCACGCACGCACGCACGCACGCACGCACGCACGCACGCGCACGCCGCGCACAGGCATACACACACAAACAAACACACACACACACGCGCGCGCGCGCGCCACGCACGCACGCACGCAACGCACCACGCAGCACAGCCCGCCACGCGCACGCACGACACACACACAACACATAAATTGAGAGACACAGGCACAAACCGTACAGAGCCTTCATGCGCATGCTCAGGTACACATGTACACGGTTTTTGTCGAAAAATATATTCAAGTAGTAATCTCTCTCTCTCTCTCTCTCTCTCTCTCTTCTCTCTCTCTCCGTACTCTTTTAATATAAAGCAGGGAGTCTGATTCATCCACTACTCCTCAGTGGTCCCCGTAATGAAGGGGGATCGATTGGTACTTTAAGTTTATACTGTGTTGATGAGTCACATCCACATGTACCAGGTAAAAAAATTAATTGGGTATCACGCGCGTGTGCGGGTGAGTTTATGAGTGAATGCAAGTATGCATGGACGTTTCAGAGAGCAGGGGAAGAACTTATTCGAACAAACCTGTTACTGAAGATTGATAAACAACAGATGACAACACTGGAAAAAGTCATTCTGAGTGAATCAAAGAGTAGGTTCAGTGCCTACAAATTGTATAATTCTACAATTCAATTCAGATGATCCTTTAAATAAATATTCGCAGACTGCTACATTTTTTTTCTATAAGTTGATTCAAACTGGGTATTTCAGAAATTAAAGCGCATGCATATCGTTACAACAATGTATGTTACGCTGAACTGATTTGTTATTTATGTAAAGATGCCTGGAAGTGTTATACTAAGGCTTGTGTATTTTGGTTAGTTGCAAAGTGAGTTGACTGCAGGTGGAAATTTAAACAAATTTTAAAAATATTTGAAATATATCCGGCAGATAACATGGACAGACGACTTGTAAGACAGAACACGACGCGTTTCGACCTGTGAGATCATCTTCAGGCAAGATGAACAACACTCAGGACAATGAAAACGAAGAACGAGCAATCACTTATCATGTCAAAGTCGGCGCAAGATGGACGTTGAATGAAAACAAGGTCGTTGGGAAGGACGCAGTGCGAGTTAAGGAGTGTATGTGTGTGTGTGTGTGTGTGTGTGTGTGTGTGTGTGTGTGTGTGTGTGTGTGTGTGTGTGTGTGTTCACTTTCTGGTGGTGTTGTGAGGATTTAGGGTTAAGGTACGGTCTTATTAATTATATCTTTAGAGTATTCAGGGTTTTTTCTCTAATTTGGCTCACGCTTAAGAGGGATCATTGCGATGTCATAATAAAGCAAACCAACCAGTGTTGTTGAGTTTTGAAAAAAAAAAAGTTGTTTTCCTTCCATTCTTACACACTAGGTGTCATCCGCTACATTTTGCTGTCGCTGTGTGGTGTTTTCTGGTTGGTCTGATTAAAAAGCAAAGCAAAAAGCATTACAATAACTGTAATAATAGTGTCATTCCCAACGGGATTTTTGTGCGTAATATATTACAGTGCGTCGTGGGTATCTCTAAAAACGCATAGAAAAAGAAGAAAATCGACAGGGATCACACAACAACAGATGTAAGATAAAGCGTAAGTCTCCTCTTGCTGCGTGAGCAACGTTTAGTTGAATCGACTGATTACAGCAGGAAAAACAACATCATTGTTCCACCAATACGCGGTGACATTGACAGATTTTGGTGGATTTTTGGTGTGTTTGAACTGTTGGTGTACATTCTGTCAACAATGTCTACGAAGTAAAGTTTTTCAATGGCCATTTTGGATTTAAAGAACTGCACGTTAGAATAGTATAACCTGTGAAAAATAACAGTTGAGCGCAAGAAAAGGATTCCGGTAAACCTCGAAGGCATTTTGGACAAGCACACGTGTCCACAGATTGTAGGGACAAGAGATTGCAAGGCCATTTTTTCTGGAAATTACATAAATTAGTATACGCTGCATTTTTGCTAAAGACCCTTATTGTTGTGTATTAAACATGTTTGTGTAGCAGCCAGTACAAGACACTAATCGGTCGTAATCAAACCCTAAAATTTGCTGTGAGTGATCCTGATTGGTTGTAATTGAACCATAAATGTTTGTGAATGAACGTCGACTCGTTATAAATTGGGCCCTACTGATTTTCATCCACACTGATTTGTAATTGATCCCAGTTGGTAGTAAATTATTATCTTTGGGGTGCATTTTCCTGGTACAGAACCTGAGAGTGCCTGACTGCGTTTGTCAGGTGTTTATATAATATAAATGAAGTTGTTAATGTACTGTTGTCTCAGGGTTTATTATGTTTTGTGGCGTATCTGAAAACTTTCACGGATACCTTTTGGTAGGTAGTGTCTGTTACATACGGTCGAAGTCGGAGTTGGAATGGTTTACTGATTTGGCCATTTCTGCTCGTGTCATGATAGTCAGAATGGAGGCAAGGTAACACATGACAATGACATGTCTCGGAAACAGCCACTTCAAAATGACGTCAACGACGACAAGGCGAGGTACTATCGAACAAACATGCTGTAGCATGCTTGTACTCATGGATAGAAGACAGATTACTCTCAGTTCCTTTACACACACACACACACACACACACACACACACACACACACACACACACACACACAAAAAGGGGAGAGAGAGAGAGAGAGAGAGAGAGAGAGAGAGAGAAGAGAGAGAGAGAGAGAGAGACTTTGACACTTTGATATTTTATTGTCATTACTAAAGAGGTCTTTTGACAAGGGGGGGGGGGGGGTAACAGAACAAAAACATTTCCCTCTTCCTTTCCTGCAAAAGATAGTACACTTTCATTCCTAGTGTGTATCAAATCCAAAGTTAACAAAAGCAAATAAATTCGTAACTTTTCGTTATGTCCTCACCTCACGCACATGAGTAATGCAGTAGGTTTTAAAAAAAAAATTATAAATTAAAAAAAAAAAACACCCTTGAGACTGACTCGACCATCCACTCAATCAAATGATGACATTGTATTTTACTGATCTCTTCAACATGAACCCCCCCCCCCCCCCCCCCCACTTAAGACTGACTTGACCATCCACTCAATCAAATGATGACATTATATCTTACTGATCTCTTCCACATGCGATGAATGATAACATTCATTCAGATATCTCTTATAATGTATTATCGTCAATTTCACTATCCTTCATCCGTCTAATTTTCAATGCTTCCGCGATGAATTTCGCAACTGATTTTATTACAAGTTCATTATCTGATGAAAACACGCCAGCGACATTTTGTCTTTTCGCTATATCTAACTGAAAAATGAACAATTTGTCCGCACTTCATTATAAGCTGTACAGTGGAACAGAAAGTGTTCTTCGTCATCAATAATATGTCTACATGCAGGACAAGGAGATTCTGTGGATGTTTCACATTCAAACCATCTTTTGTTCGCATTAAAACCTAAGGTCCTCATCCTAAATCTTGCGTAATTTATTCTGTGCCATTCATCCGTTATGACATTGAGAAACTTTTCAGAATGAAACACATTCTTAAATGAGAAAAATCAGCGACATTTTTCTTTACTTTCCATATCGGAGTGCCAATTCTGTTTGAAAGAACAAATAAGCCTGTCTTTAAATTCCGCAATGAACTGTTGCTCATTTCCTACTTCCTGGGTCATCCACACTATTCCAAAACCCTGTTCTGAAAGGACTTTCTTTACTTTATAAGCCCAGTTTTCTTTACCTTTTTCCATTTCTAGAAGCATCATATCATAGGCTTGCCTGCTCAATCGGGACTGGGGTAGCTTCAAGATCTTCAACCAGTACTTAATACATTTCACAAATGTACTTATATACGAAGGGTATCTGTCCATTTCTCTGTATAAGACGGGGTTAGATGAATGAATAGGTACTTGAAGGAAACGCTTCATGGCATACGTATGTACTTTTTCCATCTGCGAATTTTCATGTAAGCTCCAAATTTCAGGTGCATAAGTAAGAAGAGGTTTTATTTGTGTATCAAACATTTTCCAAAATATACCAGTCTGTACAATTCAGCTTTCTCGGGGATTTCAGAATTTTAATAGTACCTTTTTCCTTTTTCTCAGAGATTCTTCCCATGCGTAACGGAAAGTTAATTTTGTTGAAAATATCATTCCAACATATTTATATGAATTAACTACTTGAACATCTGTATTTCCATAAGACCATTTTTCATACACTGATAGAGAGAGAGAGAGAGAGAGAGAGAGAGAGAGAGAGAGAGAGAGAGAGAGAGAGAGAGAGAGAGACAGAGAGAGAGAGAGAGAGAGAGAGAGAGAGAGAGAGAGAAGACAGACAGACAGACAGACAGACAGACAGACAGACAGACCGGCAGACAAACAGACAGACAGACAGACAGAGGCTGAGAGATACGTAGATTGACAGTTGTGTAGCAGTTTTTGTACGAACATAGGCATCGAAATTAAGAAATTGTAAAATATCAAGATGTTTGGCCTGTTATAAGGTGTTCAAGAAGGTACTTGTGATAAGAACTTTTGAAAGATACTAAGATGTTTTTGTTCTTTAGATGATCATGAGTTTCATTCTTTCAGTTTCCAACCGATGACATGAATATATCTGTATGTGGGCGGGAAATGACAAACTCACTTTTTCTCTCGTACATTTTTCACTTTGAATTTATCGCAAAGACACTGAAGTGTTAGTGTGTTCATGATTGTGTACATGAAAATGGTTTTATTAAATCGAGATCTTAGGCTAAAACGGAAACTATTACTTGTTTTGTAATGATCTATTTGAAGAGAAGATGATTCAACAAGTACAAGCTTGACAGATAGTCTACACGAGCTCTGGAGTGGTTTTGGGCCTTTTTATTTGCTAAGTCCCGGCATATTGAGGCAGAGCCACTATCTGGTTGTATATATGCATTAAAGAATAATTTTCGAGGACGTTGATCAAGGAAATACTTCATTAAATTCAGTTGAAATAACCTTTTCCCCCAAAATTTACTAGTCAGAGAAGAGACACAAAAAGACCTAGGCAGATTGTTGTCAGTGTCTAGACCAAACAATTTATTTTTTTTTTTCTTTTTTTTTATTTTTCTTTTTTTTTTCTTTTTTTTTTTTTTTAAATGATTATCACAATGATGATTTGAATCATAATCATGATAAATCACTATTTTTTTTTTTTTTTTTTTTTTTTGCTGTCCCAACCTCTGCACCACCTCAGAGGCAGTGCACCCACGCCGCTCATTCCGACACCCCATCCACAGCCACAGTCCGGTCGGCCCCGCCACAGCCCCGGCACCGGCAATCCACAGGGAGCAGTCAATTCAAGCCGTCAAGAGGCAACCCACCGGAGAAGACACTGCACTGCCGCCGAGTCACTTCGGTGGTGTTCAGTGGCACCTGTTCTGATCTAACATACGCAGGACACCACCTACTAAGCCCCCTACTGACGACAATATATGCTTAGTCGCGGAGCCGGCGTGAGTGAGCTCTCCCTCCGGAGGGCGCCACCACGTCCGTCCAACGACAGCCCCCATGGACTCGATACCGGTGACCCTGACGGAACCAAACCAAGGCCACAGGCGTGGAGAGGACATCGAAACTGAGGTCACCATGAGAGCAGGGCATGAAGGGCCACAGAACTTGAGACATTTTTTTTAATGCTGATAGATGAGGATGAGGATGATTAAGATGATGCTACGGAATTCCATTTCGGTCTGAGACTACATGACAGGGCTGTACTCTACGCTTCCTTTCATAATATATCCCGGCGTCAACCAGGCCCGAGAGATACATGCACCTGCAGTGTTGGTCAGGAAATTTGAGCAACACTCTCAGAAACGCATCCATTAAGTGGATGAAACTCGACTGTGTGGTCCCAGTCTTCCCAACTGAGTCCGCAGCAAACTCAACTCTGGGTAGGAGCCGGTCGGGGCAGAAAAACCCACATGACTTCTGATGGGATTCGAACCCACGACCTCCCAGCCAGGAGTCCGCGACGCTAACCACTTCGCCACGGCGGCTGGTACCAAACAATTTATGATACACAACTTGTTCTACAACTTTATCAAGAATTTTCACATCAATCAATTACTATTTAATATTTTGACGTTTTTCTCTTATTTCAAACATAAGCTTTGATTTTTTTAGGATGAACAGCCATATGATTCAATTCCGTCTATGTTACAAGCTTGTCAACATCTTTGTAAATTAGTTCATGCGAATTTGCGCTTTTGCTTTAATTGTAGAGGAGGACATCGTCGGCAAACAGCTCACAATGTGAATTAAATGTTCAGGGGAGATCATTTACATACTTGAAAATGAAACTGGATCTAAAACTAGTCACTGGGGAACTCCATGTATGATTAGCATGACTGAGGATATAAACACCTGAAAAAATATGTGTTTTCTATTTCAAAGGAAGGATGAAATAGCATTGATAGATTCTACAGATAGACCATACAAGGAAAACAAAACTATGATCGATTATGTCGAATGCGTCAACAAAATATACAAACGCTGCACCTGTGAACGGATCATTATTAGTATTTCAATACCACTGTTTTATAAGATTAGTGAGCACAGTATGAGAAGAATGATCCTGATTGAAACCGCTTTGATTAAAATGCAATAATTCATACATACCAAAATGTGATTGAATAATTCGTTTGAGATGCTTTTCTAGAGGTGTGGATGAGGGAGATACATTTTCGGATCACCTGATTTAGAATGTGGGAGTGCCTTACGATCTTTGAAAGATTGTGGATACTAACAATTTTGTATGCAGAGGTTCTGAATATATCCAAAAATTTTCAATTGGTGCAGCCGTATTTAGAATCTTGTTATCTAGGTCATCCCGACCTAGAGAATTAGATTGATTCGACGTACACAGCTCTTTACATATTCACATACACTGGTCAATTTAGATTAGACATTATGTTTTGGAATTGACACAATTTGTTCAGTAATATCACATCATTATGTTTAATAGCTTTATCAGAAACTGCTGTAAACTAATTGTTGAATTCTTCAAACGATAAATCTATAGGTGATTTAACTAAGGATGCTTTTCTTGCACCAGGTAACTGATTTATTGCTTTCCAAGTGGATTTTGTATCTTTCTTACAGGAAATAAGTTCATTAAAATAGTTCTTTTGAGCAGCCCTTTTCGTCGATGTAATATTATTTTGTTATTTCCTAAACTTTTAGTTTTTCCCATCGACTGCACTAGGTTTTCATGAACTTTTAAAGCTGCACAGATTTCATCAGTTGACCATGGTGGTTTCTTTTGATTTTTACTCTTTTGATCGTGAGTGGGTATGCTTATCAAAAACATGTAGAAATAAGTCGTAACATGCTGCAAGAGCTTTGTCAGGGTCATCATATTGATCAGTATGAACCGCAGAGGCAGAGAGCCGATGCTGAAGTTCAAACTGAAGCAAGCTTTTCTTTCAGTTAATTCATACCCAGCTTGTTCAGCTGAAGTTCTGTTGACTGCATACTGCATGGCCGAAAAATGCTAATGCGCAAACACAATCAGGAGAGGTCAAATAATTATTTTTCAAAATGAACACATTTGTGCGCAAATGGACATCCTCAACTCTGGTATAGATTGTTTAGCTCAATAGTCTGTATCTGATAATCTTTTCTCCCAAAGTAAAAAAAAAGAAAAGGTTTTCATGTCTGTTGTCAAAGATCTGGATACAGAATGGGCAATATTTTGTCTTCGTTGTATCTTTGTAATGCGTCAATTATGGGGGTGAAGTAACCATTGTGGCTGCACAGCAAACCCAAGACAAAAACAGATCTAAAGGGCAGCAAACTCTCTCAGAAAGAGAGAAAGAAAGAGAGGGATGTGTGTGTTTGTGTGTGTGTGTGTGTGTGTGTGTGTGTGTGTGTGTGTGTGTGTGTGTGTGTGTGTGTTCAGTTCTAGCCAGCCATCCTTTCAGAGTGAGTAGAAGAAGAAGGTAGAGAGATGGAAAGAGACACAGAGGTAGAGGCAAGCTGCAAAATGTCAAGATGCCCCATCTATGAACATCCGCAAATGTAAAATTCGCTTCCTGGACTGGTTAAAACGGAATGTGCGGACTGCATACAGCTTGTGTGTGCGCATTTGCGCTTCAGTGAAATCACCCCTGTATGTTTCACATTTGCGATTTTAAAAATTGTGTTTGCATTTGCCATTCCGCACTAATGTGGTTGATGCTTAAGTTGTAATGTCCGGTTAAGAACTCTTATAGGGAAACAACTGTCCCAATTCTAGCATATGCTTCTATATGAACCTGTCCTGAACTGTAACTTAAAAAGGCAGAGCCATTGTCTGTATTTTGGCATTGTCTACTCACACAGACAGCATTGTAAAAGAAGAAAATATTGATTTAATAGGTTTTGTAATGTGGGTCCTCCAACCTCCATTTTTTCCTCATTTTTCTTTTGTCATTTATTTTTATGAGCCCTCCATTCTGCTATTTTCCCAGCTGCTTGTTTCATTATATTCACTAACTCTCACTCACCATGCAAAATCCGTGTGGCCATTACTGATTTAACAGTTATGCTACTGTTATCAATTCATGCAATCATATTACTTCTATTATTCCTGATTGCTTAAACGTATACAAGAGAACAACAAAACCGCACACGCACCCCAGCTGATGCGAAAACGCGGTGCCAGATGTATGCGTGAAAGTGTTTTTTTCCCAGTGACTATCTAGCGTGGATAATTTCCTTGCATAGTTCCTTTCAGGTCAGTATCACATTTTATTATCACGACAGAATCATTAGATTCTAACATCTAAGAGTTATTGTTCCAAAGTTTATCATATTAGACTGGACTTCTGATCGGCACTGATATTGTTTTTTTTTTATTATAATCATTTTTATTTCCTTCCAACTTACACATAAATATGACCAATAATCAGTCTATCAAACAGTTATGAAGGTTTTATTTGTAATGCACAAACATAAATATATAGATATATATAGAAAACCGTAGAGGAGAAAACCATTCAATAATTCCAAACATTCAAACACAAAAACAGCACACTTTCGTACACATTCAAATATACCAAACAAACAATAAAACAAATATTGAGACAAGTAAACTGCAGTAGAGATAAATTAATATATAAAAAGATAAAGAAGTAAATGGAAAAAAAAAAAAAAAAAAAACAGGTTCACTACACAAACCTCCCCTGGTTGGTTCCTACCCCCGTGCAAACGAGAGGAGAAAAAATGTGCCATGAAGATAAACTTTACAGGTTAGGGCCTCTTCCACAACCAAGAATAAGAAGCAAACCTGCAGAGAGAGAGAGAGAGAGAGAGAGAGAGAGAGAGAGAGAGAGAGAGAGAGAGAGAGAGAGGAGAGAGAGAGAGAGGGGGAGTCTGTAATTGTTTACAAGTAACCATTCATATGTAATGGCTTAGGGGAATGCAAAAATTTCAAAATAAACCATGGTATCCCCACCATTGTTCACAGAATTGAGAATATGTACCCTGTAATGAATGCATAAATTTAAGGTAAGAATATCTGTTTTTCATAACACAAAGAAAACCTTGCACACTGGGTACATCCTTTGCCATGTAAGATTTAAATATATAGAATTTTGCAGTTAATAAGATGTAATTAAGCCCAAGCTCTGTTATAACACCATCTTTGTATCCAAACAAGATCAGTTCCTCTGACAGAGCCAAATTTTCACAGTGTTCACATTTTGTGGTCAGAACATGCATTATATCAAGCCAGAATTTCTGTACACTTGTACATTTCCATAACAGGTGTTGGATGGTTTGAATATCTTCCTGGCAAAAATTACAAATTGGGTCTTCACCAAGCTTACAGTCATATAAGTATTTTCTTGTTGGCAAAAGACGATGTAATATACGCAGCTGAAACCATTTCAGTTTTGTGTCGTGAAAATTTTTACAATGTTTAAAAATCTTGAAACCAGTTCAAATTTTCAAAACTAAGGTTCCATTTTAGAACCGCTGCAGGCAACACATCAGATTTCAAAAGTAGTCCCTGTATGCTCTTGCTTCCTTCCTTTACAGCTTTCCAAATTTTTGTTTCTATGACCCGATATCTATCTACCAACTGAATATTACATTTCCGTTGATGCTCAGTTATAGCGTTAATAATACCAGTATACAAAAGAAAATTGGTTCTGTTAATGATTGGATGAAGATCTTGGAATTCACGAAAGGTATAGAATCTGTTCTCAGCAACACTGAATAGCTGGTGAATAAACAAGATGTTCTCATCAACCCATCTCTTGATAAAAAACAACATGTCTGCCTCTTATGATGTGTTTGTTGTAGTGAAAACATTCAGCCAGGAACTCTGCAGGGCTCAGGGAAGGCATTTTGCATACAAGCGCTTGAAATGCTTTAGTACATCTGTCCAAAATAGGTTATTACATGACCTCAAACAAACATGCACATATTCCTCGCCTAGTTTTGGCAGGTTCACAAAGTTGGGAAATAATGCATATATAAACCTTTGCAAGCTTCCCTCAAATTAAGTCTTTTTAACCATGACAATTTCAATGAAGCAATACAAGCATGCAAATCAATCATTTGTAACCCGCCTTCAGTATATGGTTTACACACAATGCTTCTTTTTATCTTTGCAGGCTTATCACTCCATAAAAAAGAATACAAAACAGCTTGTAGTTCGTTGACAAAATTTAGTGATGGATCTGGCAAGTTTAATAATAAGTATGCTAGTTTGATACAACAAGAGTTTTTATAACTGTTATCTTACCCAGAGGAGAGAGATCTCTCTTGCTCCACCTCCCTAATAGTCTTTTAATGTTAAGTAACTTCCCATGGAAATTTAATTCAATCATCCTATTGAAGTCTAGGCAAAATTGAATGCCCAAAATCTTAAAAATCCCTGGGTTCCAGCAAAAGTTTTCGTCACGCATATACCTTGTGGTAGAGTTTTTCTTACTTCCAAACCAAACTACTTTAGTTTTTTCATTATTGATGTTTAGACCCGGTATGTGTGCAAAGATTTTCAACACATTAATAGCTGCTTTAAATGACTTTTCTGTGCCATCCAGACAGATATTTGTATCATCAGCGAATCGTGACAGGAGGACCCCCTGCTCCCTCACCTGAATTCCTTTTATATCGTCATGCTGTCTAATTAAGACAGACAAGACCTCTGCACCAATTAAGTATAAATACGTTGAGCATGGATCCCCCTGCCGCACTCCACGACTGATAGGGAACCAACTGGGGTATTGTCCATTAACGGACACACAGGTTATGTTTTTATAAAAAGTAGAAGTCCATTTAATAATGTCAGGGCCAAAGTTGAAGAAGTTTAATGCCTTTTTCAAAAAGGACTAAGCGATAGAATCGAACGCTTTCTCAAAATCAGTGCTGAGAAGTAAACCAGGAATACGCTCCTCCTCAGAGTGCTGAAGTACGTCATAGATTTTCCTGATATTTTCACCAATATAGCGCCCTGCCATAAAGCCCTTCTGTTCTTCGTGAATAATTTTAGGTAAAATGCTTTCTATGCGATTGGCTATTGAGGCAGAGGCAATTTTGTACGCTGTATTCAAGAGAGAAATAGGTCTCAAGTTCTTTAAGTATTGTTTTGGCTTCTCATCTTTTGGTATGCAAATAATAATGCCCTGTCTCTGTGTGGATGACATACATTGCTTATCAAATCCATCGTTTAGAGACCTGACAAGAAATGAGCCAATATCAGTGAAGAAAAATTTATAAAACTCTACTGTGAAACCATCAGATCCAGGGCTCTTGTTATTTTTCATGTTCTTCAGTGTTACTCCCACTTCACAGTAAGTTAGCAGGCCCTCTAACTGGATGCTTTCTTCTTGAGTTAATATGTTTGTCTCCCTCAATATGTGTCCAAGATCAACATTTTTCACTAACTGTTCTGAATACAACTGCTGATAGAAACTTTCAACTTCTTTAAGAACTGCATTTTGATCCCATATTATTTCACCATCATTATTCTCCAGAAAACTCATTGAGCGATCAAGAAAATTTCTGTTTCCATGCCACAAAAGTACTGACTAGGCTTCTCACCCTCCTGAAACCATTTTATCCTTGATCTAACTATCATGCCTTCTACTTTCTTTCGCGTATTTCTTGTAGCTGCACTTTGGATTGCTCTAATTCCTCCAGGTTATCTTCATTAACATTTACACTTAGACTTTTATTAATTTTTGCTTCCAGTTCTTTTTCAAGTTCTGTTTCCATTTTCTTTTTGAAGCATGAGTATGATATTGCTTTTTCTCTAATTTTCAGAAGCAGCATTTCAAAAATAACTTATCTGAAATAGAGAACTGAACCATATCGTTTGGTACCTCATTAACATTTTCAAGGTTATAGACTGGTAGAGCGTATTCTTTTTTAAAATTCTGGTATAAACATTTTTAACCTCACATACAAATTTCTTATCTTTCAGTAGTGAGTTATTAAATTTCCAAAACTGTCTATCTCTTTGCTTCTCTCCTTCCTTCAGAATCAAGTTGATCACGGCATGATCAGACCTGTAACTAGAACCTATGTTAGAGCCACTGGTATCTGGAAGTAGGTTATTTGATATAAAAAAGAAGTCTAACCTACCTTGTTTAATGCTATTAAATTTACGCCAGGTATATTTTCTTAAAGATGGGTACAATGTTCTGAAAATGTCTATCAAGTCGAATTTCGTCATCATGTTCAGTATTGCTTTACGAGTTCTAGGCCTGTTTGATGTACTAGTATAGTTTCTGGAATCTAACTTACAATCTAGCACTACATTCCAGTCTCCACCCAGAATCATACTTTCATTTCCAAACTGTTCAAGTTTAGCGTTAAGGATTCAAAGAAATCAGGGTTATCCCCAGAGCATGGGCCATATAATATTGGCAAGAGTAAACCGTTTTTTAAGAAATTCTAGGTCCAGAAGAAGAAAATGACCCTCAGGATCCCTGGCTACATTGTGTACTTTGTATTCAAAATTATTCTGAAATAATATTCCCACTCCATTTTTATTAGTTTCACTACCTGCTAACCATAAAGAATACCCCCAGTTGGATCTGATGAAATTTTCTTGTTTAACAGGAAGATGTGTTTCCTGTAACATAATTATACTATTCTTTTGATTTCTAAGGAATTCAAAAATGTCTTTTCTTTTTTTTTAAGTCATTAAGACCATTACAGTTAAATGAAGATATTTCAAATCCCAATGATTTGGTTTTTTTTTTGCTATCAACCATTGTTTACTATAAGAGGAGTTCCCCACAATATTCCACTGGAAAAAGAAACGCAAGCATGTGAGTCCAAAAAAAGAAAGCACGCAGGCTTTAACAGACTTAAAGTAGATGTACTAGAACTGCTTAGAAAGTAGACAGTTGACATAAAAAATGAAACATATGACATGATAATAATAGAATAAAAACAGTCATTACACAAAATGCGCACATGCACAGTAGTACCTCACTCCGATTTTTTAACAAGCGTACACAGTTTGCTTTCAGCCACGATGTCATCACACAAAAGTGACAGTTTGCATTCAACCACCTTGTCATCACACAAAAGTGGCAAAATGATAAGCCAAGTTTGTAGATTTCTGGTCGACTCAAAAACACTACTGCAAAAAATACAACACAAAACAAAAAGTACAATACAATCCACACACAATCATACGGTAGATCCATCTTGGGGCAACTTGCTGACCCTCCACGCACAATAAACATTTTTTCTATAATGCAGACATGAAAAATTTAACACAAACATTCTTTCCACCTAGGCCTACCCACGAGGTTGAAAACTGTGAAGTTTAAAGGTCACTGAGACTGAGAAGATCATCCCTTGTCTCAGAACAGAAGACCATTATTTTTATTTACTATTATCATTATTAAAGCTTTAACATCAAAAAGTATGTTTACCTTAACACAATAGTAAATGATAAATTACAGAAAGACCAAGAGACAAAAGTACCGTCACTGTCTGATCAGAAAAAAAAGAGTAGAAAAGGAGCCTCCTCACAACGTGACATGCAAATGAAGGTTATCACACGGCAATATCAGAAGCAGTGACCACAAGCAGCACAGAGTCTGCTATGAAAAAGAAAAGTAGGCTAATTGAATTTATCAGAAAGTAACAATATTAACTTGCGTCAAAAAGTTAGATGACTTGAAAGCAATTGAATCAAACAAGTAGTAACGAAATATATCTACAAGTTTACTGGCCTTTTTGTCCGGTATGCCACATCTGCACTTGCCTCTTGATCACAAGGCCTACTCACTGCCACTGGGCTGACTGGACCTGGTGCTGGTTGTGGGTCTGGGGGATCTCCTCTTGGATTCCTCGTACTCCTGACTACACTTTGTCAAGTCAGAAATCGAGTTCACCTGAACAATTTTCCCACCCAGAGTCTTCATGCAGACCTTCCCATTCTTGGACCAGGCCCTCTCACACACTTGCTGGTGACACACAGCAGAGAGTAGGCCCGCGGCGTGAGGTCCTCCACCATCAGTACTTTCGTACCGCGGAGATTTCTTCTCGCGTACAGCACTTCATCACGTACCCGTCTAGACACAAAGCGCACTATGATCCCTCTTGGCTTTTCAGCACTATCGGAAGCACCCTTCTTGCGCACACCTACTCGATGCACTGCTTCCACATCCTTGGGATCAACAGTCACCTTTAGCTTATCGCGGAAAAGCGACAGCACCTTGCATTCACACTCCGTGGCTGTTTCCTCACGCCCCTGCTGGCTGCCCTCTTCTGCCACACCGAAAGATTTGCAGGTTGTTGCGGCGGATGTAGATGGACAGGTCTTCACTCCGGCGATCCGCCAGCTCTGCCGTAAACTTCACCTCCGCCAGCTGGGTCTTCAGCTCCTCCTCCTTGCCCCTCATCTCTCTCCCTTCTGCTCTCAGCTGGTCATTCTGGGTTTGAAGAGTGAACAGTGAAGACTTCAGTTCATCTACTGTCACAGACAGCTTCTCCACAGCAGTCCCAATTGCACACAGCTTCCTCATTACATCGTCATAGCCACAAGTAGCATGTGTACGTGACTCAGGGGAAAAACACTGTTATCCTAACTCATTTTGTCCTTGTCGTACTTATCTCCCCTGATGGCACACACCTCGTCAACCACACAATGTGAATGTTCCTGTGCTTCTGACGAATCCTTGAACTTCTTCTGAATGTTCTTGCGCTTCTGGGATGGTGTAGATGCAACCAGCGAGGTATCTGTTCCACTTGATCCTGATTGTGAGCTAGCAGACAACTGCCTTCTTCCTCGTTTTCCCATAGTTGTACTACACAGGCAAAGAGCAGACGACAAGATCAAAACAACAATGGCGATGGCTACTTCCGGTAACTGTCCGACTGCCAAACTTGAAAACTACAAGTTAGAATAGTTCTAGGTGACTAAATTGTTCATAATACTTGCGATTACGTCGCGTGGGGTTCAGCTGTTGGTTGCGCTGCTAGCAGAGATCCATGGAAGCGAATTAATTAGAGAAAATTACCTAAAACTGCTAGTTTTAACACAGCTCTCCGAAAACGCGTCCGATCCAAATCTTGAGCAGCCTCACCCCCGGCACTGATAGTGTTGATTCTTTGTGCTTAGCTCTGTCAGAAGCCGAACTTTTGAGCACACATGTCTGCCTTGGCTTAAGGCTGTGTCAGGCTAATTGACATAGGCTAGAAACACCAAGGCTACATCAAAATGTTGTTATGCTCTGCATAGTTATGCGGGGATTGTCTTCAGTTGTGACAAGCTCCTAGCATAACATTATCAGTCTCTAAAATCCCCCGAAGTCGGAGTGTGGCTGCCCATGTGGCGGGTAATAAAAAACGGTCACACACGTAATGTTCTCATCCCCAGCTGATGCATTTGTACCATAGTGTTCAAGTACTTCGGCTGTTTGGATGATCCCTGGAGTCTTTTAGCCAGGGTACGACAACAACAACAACAACAACAGCACACATCGATGGCTCTTTCAGTAGCTATGTCGGAGGATCTTTCAGAACCCAAGGACAGCAGTGGGCCCACAAGAGTCCCAGAATCAGTTAGAAGCTTTATTCAAGAACTAGATGCGAGCTGGAACAAAAAATTCGAGACCTTAGCTGGACTGCTTAAAAGGAGACTTCCAAATGAAGATAGGCCGCACACCCTGCCAAATTTACCCGAGTTTCTGGAGACAACTCCGAGTCAGAGCATGACACAACTGTGATGTTTTGGAGCCGAGAGGAGATGGGAATTAGAAGATTTGGAGGAAAAAGAGGCACAGCTTTTAGCGTCTTAAAATAAAACGCTGACTAGTCTGAGACGAATTTGACCTTGCTGAGATAGCCGCTGAATTGAGCGGTATAGACGAACCTTATGTGAAGAAATGAGAGAGAGAATGGCAGAAACTGTGAATGGCTAATTCACGAATAAACTCAGCCCAGATCTGCAGATTGAAGCCTACAACAGATCGGCAAATCGTCAGAAATGATCGTCACGACTGTGAATCATGAAATATGGTCGGAATTACCGTCTGAGGCCAACAAATGTGACCTGCAAATGCAGCATATTCAAAGAGCTGTCATCAAGTCGGCGACTGCGCGCGTGCGCGCTGCAAACGGATTGCTTAAAAGTGGCTTACCCAGTTCAGAGGTCAATTCTGAAGCTGTGAAGAATTGCACCAACGCGATGGCCATCTTGGGTCACATTGCGCGCAAGATTTCATGGCGTAGACGCAGTGGCATCAGACCACTTATAAACAAACGGTTTTCACGGATCTGTGATGAATCAGCCCCGATCACATACCAGTTGTTTGGTGACAGTTTCTCTACAACATTCAGAGATGTGTATGAGACCGACCGCATCAGTTCCAGTGTTTGCAATGAGCGCAGATACTGCGGAAACGCCCGCCGCTAACGTGGACAAGCGAGTGATTCTTACTACTCAGAGTCAGGTCGCGCATGTGGTAATTTCTAGGCTAAAGGAACAGACCAAACATAAGACAGCAGTAATATCAGCAGAAATGGGGACATCAGAATCCCGGCTTCCGATAGAAGAGGTGAGCTTGGCTCCATCTTTAAAATCTCAGAAACCTTGATTTACTGCTGGGAGATTGAGACAGTTTGAAGATGCATGGTTTAGAATCACTTCAGATCCAGAGACTGTAAGCCTGATAGCAGGAGTTAAGGGTGAATTTGACTGTCATTTCGACCAGTTACCCAAGTTATTTTGCACGAAAACAAATATCACAAATAAGAAGGAGTGCAAGATCATTGATTGAGAAGTTCAAATGTTGATACCCAAGAAAGTAATTTAGACATGATTTTATGTCAAAAAAAGACTCAATTTAGAAGTCAGTTATCAACATTTCAAAATGGATCTCTGAACACAGCCCTGACTCTGATAAATAAGGGTTGCTTTATGGCCTCAATTGTTTTGAAAGATGCTTATCATGGTGTAGCAGTCCATGAATAGCACAGGAAACTACTCAGGTTTCAATCGAGAGATCAACTCTACGAATTCAATGCTTTACCCAAATGGCCTATCATCAGCTCCCCGTTTGTTCACAAAACTGTTAAAACCTGTCTATGCCTCCCTCAGAATGAAAGGTCATGTGTCCGCGGGTTTTTTGGATGATTTTCGGTTGATTGGACCAAAGATGATTTGGACTCACAAAGAGCGACTGCATGAGGAACATTGCAGACATCATTGATTTGTTCCAAAAGTTAGGGTTTATCATTCACCCAGAAATGTTGGTTATTCAGAAGAAGAAAAAAGAAAGAAAGAAAGAAAAAAAAAGAAAGAAAAAAAAAAAAAAAAAGAAAGAAAAAAGAAAAAAAAATCAGTACCTTGGGGTAATCATAGATTTTAGCTCCATGAAAGTCACACTTAGTGCTGAAAGGCTGTCAGCATACAGTATAGCTGTTAAAGACATCGTGATGAGCAAAATCACACAGTCTGTGCAGGTTGCTCATTTTATAAGAAATATTGTGGCTAGCTTTGCTGCTGTCAAGTATGGACGAACAGAGATGATTTTGACCAGCTCATGCAGTTGTCTGAAGAGAGTAAGGATAAACTGAATTGGTGGATTGTCAATGTGACTGATACAGAGAATGACATTTGCAGTACTGAACCAGATAAATTGTCACCACTGATACTAGTGGCACATGTTGGGGTGTGAGTGTGAAGGTACAGCCTTGGGTGGACAGTGGCTGCCGTGTGAAAGAGTCTTTCATAGTAATTCTTTAGAATTGAAAGCTGTTTTATTTGCTTTGCAGTCATTTCAGGGAAGGCTGGAAAACAAATATGTCCGGAAAATGATAGACGTATTGTCTATCATTATCCGGACATGTTTGTTTTCCAGCGTCAATAGGAGTCATTCAGATGCTTGAAATGACATCACATTTACAATTTGGTGATGGTGCATTGCTAAGAATATCTGGATCAATGCAGAACACGTTCCAGGGAAGCAGAACAGCACAGCTGACAAGGAGTCTAAACGTCAAAACACTGAAGCAGAGTGAAAATTTGATGAGCAGGCTGTGTGGTCTTCCCTCCAACAGCTCGGAGCTCCTCCAAAAATGACTTCTTTACTTCCAGGTTGAACTTTCAGATGCGGCAATATATTTTGTACAGGCCAGATCCAGAAGCTGAAGCATTTGGGCGCATTTACAGTGGTATGCATTTCCATCTTTCAGCACCATAGAAAGGGTGCTGCAGAAGATCCAAAGAGATCATGCGGAGGGGATAATTGTGGTATCCAGATGGCCAACACAACCGTGGTTCGCTGTTCTTCAACATCTCTTCTGCTGCCCGCCAGTAGAAGTCAGGTGCAGACGCCGACTTCTTCACTTAACCAGCGACTTCAGAGCAGTTATTTTCTCATTCGAAACGTCAGCGAAACCTGCTTGTCGAAGAATTCGGCAAAAGTTTCTTAACTTCTGGTTGATCAAAAGATTCTGTCTGTCTAATGAAGGATTCATGAGATTTAGCACCCATAAGTCCTACAACGCCTGCATCTAAAAATGGCAGAAATTTGTAAGCATAAATAAAATCAATACTTTTTCTCATCTGCTTGGGACGATTTTATGGCAGAAGTGTATGTTGCATGCCCTAGTGATAGTACAGTTAACCTAGCTAGGTGTGCTGTTTTCCTGACAATGCAGAAATAATAGGTCAACATCCTATCGTCTGTAAAATCATCAAAGGTGTTTTTTTTAGACTATCACTCCCAAAGTACTGTGACACATGGAATGCAGACACAGTCATTGATATGTTAGCATAGTGGCCAGATGCAGAACAGCTCAGCTTTCCGAAATTCACACTTAGAACGCTTTTGTTAGTTGCTTTACTCTCTGGTCAGAGGGGACAGACTCTTCATAGTCTTACTGTTAATGATGTAAAAATCCATGACACTAAAGTGTACTTGTATATAGCTCTCTTTTAAAGCAAACTAAACCAGGGACTCATTTAAAGCCTTTAGTCATATCCTGTTTTGAAAACAAGAGATTCTCTCTGGTTCACCACCTTCAGCAGTAATTAAAAAAAGACTGCCCACCTACGATGTGGGAAAGCACTATTCATCAGCTGCATAAAGCCTTTGGCACCCGTGAAAAGAGACACCGTTTTTCGTTGGTTGAGAGATGCGCTGTTTATGGCCGAAACAGACATATCTAAGTACTCAGCTCACAGCCCTCGGGCTGCTAGTCCTTTGTAGCATTAAGCAGAGGTGTCCCAATACACAGCATCCTTCAAGCAGGAGGATGGCCAAACAGGAACACTTTCTCAAGATTCTACCACCAGGTATGAAGATGAAAATGGTGGTTCTACGAAGAGAAACGTTTTTCCTAGTCTGTACTGTATACATTTGTAGACAAAAGGAAATAACCCACATGATGAGCCGGTTGACTTTCAGAGCCTGATGCCTTAAGAAGTAACGTGTGATTCCCGACGTTAAAATCTCCACATGTATATGTCTGATCAATCGGCAGACGAGGAATGATTTGAAAATTAAACGAGAATTACCTGGGAAATTGAAGTTTAGTGGAGATTATTTCGAGGATGCTGTTGGCGTGAGGTATACATGTGATCACCCATCTCGAGGTACTTCCATTGAGCCATCGCTTCTGAGTACGTTCGTTGGGATCATACGTGGCTGAAGTCTGGGGTGCGCGCGCGGTTTCGTCCTCCTCATGCATACTAGTGCCCAACAGCATCCTCGAAATAATCTCCATTAAACTTCAACTTCTGGGTAAGAGCCATTTAGTTTTTAAAATAAAACTGAAGGGAGGTAATATGTTTTGAGCCTTTTACGTCCAGGCAAAACAAACAACACACACACACACACACACACACACACACACACACACACACACACACACACACACACACACACACACACACAAGCGCGCACGCATGCACGCATGCACGCACGCACGCGCACACACACACACACACACACACACACACACACACACACACACACACACACACACACACACACACACACACACACACACACACACACCAAAAACGATGTACTCATTGCAATGATTGCTAGCTTCATGTGAGTTACACACTTAATTACAGGTATTTATGCAAGTAATGATGACAGAAGAAATGAAAGACCAAATACGTAGAGTGGAAAAAATAAAGTTTATGCGGATATACGTTACAAAGTTTGGTTTTTGTTTCTTTGCTTGCTTGTTTTTTTTTTTCTTTTTCTTTTCTTTTTTTTTTTTGTTTTTTTTTTTTTTTTGGGGGGGGGGGGGGGGGGAGATGGGGATAGTGCAGTTGTCATCGAGAAAAGAGGTTCTTGTTGTTTTTTTCTCCTCCAGTGTGTGTTTACTTTTGTGCTTTAATATGCATTTTTTTACCGTTCAGTTTCTTTTTGGATCGTCGATCATATGATTAATAAAACGAACAATATGACTGTGTTGTGATGCTTTGGTTTTGTGAATTCCGGATACGTTGTTAAATCATCGTTCTGTTGGTGCTAATCATTCTAAAATAAAGCAAAGTCTTTGGCACTATTTTGCTTGATCATAAAGAAGTAAACAATTTAAATTATATATTAACTTGGAATTGGTTACAAAGTTCTTGTATTAATCAATTGGATTGAATAATAAAGTAAGTGCAATTCAGTGGTTGAAAATTACAACTACGTAAAAAAACTAATTTCTTTAAATGTGGCAAGTACTTCAATAACTTAGAATTTGGAATGACAGAGGATCAGCACATAGAAAATTATTGTGGAGGGGATTTGTGGTAAGAGTTGAAATGTTGGCAACCATGGGATGGGGAAAGGAGCATTTCTAAATACAAAATTGCTTCCATTTTCCACTGTGTTACGGGCCTAAAAATACTCATTTCTAGTACATCTACATCAAGGATTTGTGAAGAAAACAATACGAACTTTGTTTTACACTTAAAATATGTAGGTTCTGTAGCATTACAAGAGTCACAGAAAATAAGTAAGGGTTACATGAACGCTCGTGAATCCTCTCAAAAGCAGAAAATTTCAAGCCCTGCTGGATGACTCTTTTTGCATGTTTAACAGCAGATGCTTATGCGCAGTCTGCATAAGTAGTTGATGATGTATGTTAAGAGTGACAGACTGGCAATTCTGAAATAACATCGACAGAAGCATACACAACTGGATGAAGAAAAGTAGGAAGAAGCTGATGTGGTCGCTAATCCCACCACCCATCTGCTCATCCCATTTGAAGCCAGACAACGCTGAGGCAGTCTATGGCCTTCTCAGTAGATTGCAATGCTTCACACGTTACAATCATTGATTACCAAGACACCGTGTGAATCATCATGTACACTGTCATGACTTTCCCACTGGGGATGCTGAGGGCATGTACAATGATATCCATGGTTTCAGGATGATTTGCTGGTAACTTCTTTTCTGACACTCTACTTTATAATCGTTATGTTGTTAACTGTTGTTTACCACCTTTCTGCCTCTGTGGTGGACCATTCTGCTAACTTTGTTGTCTAAACTCTGGCAATTTATTTTGCTGTCTCAGTTAATCACATGGCAGCTTCTGGCACGTGTGTGTGTCATCTGCTTAGTAGGTAGTGACGATATGCATACTATCCGGCAGCTGTCCACTCTGCTGTTGTTTTTTCCAATATGTCCATTTAAATATTGTTTGGGGAATGTTTTACTTCGTTTTGCACCAAAATACTCTCTACAGGAAGAACAGAAACACTGAAAAACAGAAATAATGCTTGTTGGCTCTCTCACGAATCAAGAAGGTAGTCAGTGGGCTAGTACACACTGGTGGCGATAATATTAGTCTAATCCGACAGTCAGTTATCTAGGAGTCTAACTAGGCCAGACACTTTCAATGTAGGATCAGATCAGTATTGTGCGTGTCACACATCGTTCTTGAAACACATCCGTGTCGCGTCAGTTTGTAAAATCTTTCAATTGATGGAACAGCGAGACTTGTAGGTTGACTAATCATTACTCCACATGATTATTATATTTCAGTACTGTATGGCCTGCCGTCAGAACAAATTTCCCTTTCCCGCGAATTCAAAGTGCGTACACAAACGCGTAGTGATCGGGTCCCAAAGAACAGCCCCCCACCCCCCACCCCACACACACACAACCACACACACACACACACACACACACACACACACACACACACACACACACAACACACACACACACACACAGCCAGCCATCAGCCCCCAAAAGAACAACTTCCAAATTAAGACATCGCCGCCCAACGAGGCCCAGTTCTGCTCACACATCAATCCATCACTCCCACACACATCCTACCCTTAACTCACCCTACGCGCCCCCCCCCCCCAAAAAAAAAAAAAAAAAAAAAAAAAAAAAAAAAAAGAAAAACAACACACACACACACAAAAAACGGACCCCCCCACCTCGACCCCCCACCCTCCCCCCTCCCCCCACACACATATATCCCCGGGATCCGGGGTCCCCAGACCCCCCATCGCCAAAGCCCAGAACCGCCGTTCACTCGGTGGCATTCAGTCCAAGTGGGAAAAGTGTCCTCAGCTTGCGTATCTAGAATCTTTCCCTGCCCGGTAGGGCGTCAACGGTCCTGGAGTGCACCCTCTCCACTGCGGTGCATTTCATGTTTTGAATGGTGTGATTTGTCTGGTTGAAATGCTTGGTGACAAATGTGCCAGTGTTGTTGTTGGTATTTGAACGGTGTTGGTAGGAACGGGTCCGAAGTAAAGTTTTTGTCTGACCTATAAAATGTGTGTTGTGGTATGCATCGCAGTAGAAACGTACACCACGTGTGAGCTTTCACAACTCAGTCTGTGCCTGATTAAAATATTTCATCAGTGACCTGGCTGTGATATATATATATATATAATATTATATATATATATATATATATATATATATATATATATATATATATATATATATTATAATTAGAGTTAAAAGACCACTCAGAATTCTAAAAATGCTCAACCAAATAGGGAGCGACATAACAGTTTAAAATAGGATTTTAAAATGGAGGTGTAAAAAACCACCCTACAAATTTGTTTCGAGCCAAGTGCTCTCCTCCTGGGCACGCCACCATTGTTATATAGTTTATTGTGTGGGCGTGTGAGCTCTGCGCGTGTGGCACGTGGCCTGTAGATTTTTGTCTTTTTGGGGGCGCGTTCAGGGGGGGGGGGGGGGGGCATGCCAGGGAATGGTGCATTGACAAAGATTTCCATTTGTGCCTGCAATTATTAATCATTTCTACTTTAGAGTTCAGGGATGCTAGATGGGATTTACATAATATCAGCCACTTTTCTGTAGTACATAAGTTGCATTTTTTAGAAATGTTGTTGTATGGTGCTGCTCTTTTTATAATTTTCCATGATATGTTGTAATCTATTTTCTTATCTTTAAGCTTCCAAATATATTTACTTAGTTCTGTTTGGGTTTTATATTTTTCATTTTTGAAGGATGTTTTTGGTTTGATATTGGTTTTAAAAAATGGTTTCCCGTGTCCCTATGTATGTTTTCTTTTCATGTCTTTTGTTACGTATTGGTACAAAATGTTGCTGTAGGACATTTGTTTTCAGGGGGACTGGTTTTTTTTGTGAAATTACAAGATATCTTTCGTCCCCCTTTTTGGTTGTATTTTTTTGGTTTTTTGGAAGGTCGTTATTTTTTTTAAGGTTGGGCATACACGAGTACGATAGCTTGTGGTTTTTTTTATGAATTTTAGATGTCGTTTTTTGGGAATGTTTTTAAAGGTTTTGAGGAAATTCTTTTTAGTGGGTTTTTATTTTCCCTATATGGAGGGTTATACCCTAAATTTTTTTTTTCTGTTTTTCTTATTGCTGTTCATGTTATATATATTATATATATATATTTTTTATTTATTTTATATTTTTGTTTGTTGTTAAAAAAGGTTTTTAAAAAGAATTACAAATTTGTTTCGAGGCGTTTCGTTAGATTTTTTTTAAAAACATTTTTTAACAAAAGTTCTCCCAAGGGGCGAGCACTATCAAAACATTTTGGGGATTTTAAAACCCCATAATTATTTATATAATTTATGTATGTATTATATATATATATAAATAAATATATATTTTAAAATATATTTATATATTTGAAGAAAAAGAAAACCCGAAGGTTTTGGGGGAGGACCCCGAGAAGCACTGTCTCCCCCGCCCTTTTGACAGTCCTGTCACCCCTTTGGGGGCCTGCGCTATGTTGACGATGGGTACGGGACGCGCAGGAAATCCCTTAAGTATCAAGGGCATAAATTCCCGAACAGAGGTAAAAAGAAAGGATGCGTCATACGCCTTAAAATAGCATCCCCCTGGGTTTTCCCGCCCCTATTTCATGATGCGAGCCCCCGGGAAAACAACCCTCGTGCCCGGAACCCACACCCCCCCACCCCTGCCCCGGCGTGAAGACGTGCCCCTCCCGAAAGCCAGCTTTGCCCTCGGTTTTGTGCCCCCAAAAGGAAACCAAAAATTGTAGTTTTCCACTGTAACGGGCTTTCCCCCTTTTATTTTTGGAGTTTTATTTTTTAAAATATTTATATAATATTTTATATATATATTTTATATATTTTTAAATATACTCTCATAAATAAATATGGTTTTGTCTGAGTGACCGCAAAGCGGTGTTTTAGAGCGCCAAATAAAAACATTGTCATATGAAAATAATGTGTATTAAAAAAACACTCTTTTTGTCCATTGGTTAATAGCAAGCAATACTTACAAAATGAAAAAAAAAACACGTTACACTGTTTACAATTATAAGATTAGTACGATAGCAGATAATACTTATGCGATAAAATTTGATGAACCTCCTTGGATTCTGTAGTCCACTCATACATTTTTTTTTTGTTCTTCTCTTGATAAACTTTATCTCTGTTCAGGCTTCTAGGGCAGTGGCATTACTCCCAAACCGTTCATCCCAAGTGCCCCCCCCCCCCCCTTTCAGGAAGACAACAACACACACACACACACATCACACCACACACACACACACACACACACACCACACACACACACCACACACACAACACACACACACACACACACACACAGAGTCACACCAAGGCTCGTTCTGTTACATTCCCAGCACCAGGATTCCAAACAGAGTTGTCAATTTCAGGTGTCCATAGGTAAATATTTTGAGTAAATAATGCACTGCAGCTAAGTGACTACCGTGGAGCTACGTATTGTTCCGAAGCCCTCTGCGGAAGACAATAATCGCTTAGTCATAAAGTCAGTGTGGTGACACAGTCTGGCAGATCACACAGAGTATCATATTGCATTCGTCAACATAAGCCCCCTGCACCTATGAAAGCAGGCCACGAAGGGACATAGTACACGAGTCAGTTTTCTTTTATTGGGTGTTGATCAAAGAGGAAAGATAATGATACCCCTATAGAGATTTATTTCCAGACGAACGCCTGCAGCGTTGGTCAGGAAAGATGAATAGTGTTCTCAAAAGACTCAGATATGAATTGGACAGGACTAACTAGCATGCCTTTGGCATTTCCCATTGATCCGACAGCTCACTGCTCAACTCTTTTTTTTTTATACAAGAAACAAATACACTAATACAATAATCTACTTGTTTACTTTGAAATGATTTTTGTACGGTTGCCTGAATAGTAACTGGCTGTGAAGAGGACATCTTATTCAGGCAAACAGGACAAAATCCCAAATGCATGGTGTGTGCAGCCAATGTTAGCTTCCTCAATCAGTTGTCTTTGATCTCCCGACAAAAAAGAACATCTATGCAGTTGATATACAGAAACAGCAGTTAGAAAGCACTTTAGATGCATTAAACATAAGATCGGTTGTGGTAAGTCCATTCTCATTTGTTTTTCTTCTGTCTGTCTGACTTCTTGGGTTCTTGCTAAGGTAAAGTATATATCAGAAGTTAATGGTCAGAGCAGGCTTGAAGGTATGTAGTGAGTGAGTGAGTGTATGTGAGTGAGTGGTGAGTGAGTGAGTGTGTGTGTGTGTGTGTGTGTGTGTGTGTGTGTGTGTGTGTGTGTGTGTGTGTGGTGTGTGTGTAGGTGGTGTGAAGAGAAGAGAGAGAGAGAGAGAGAGAGAAGAGAGAGAGAGTGAGAGAGAGAGAGAGAGAGAGAGAGAACACGTGGGGTTGCTATCTATTGTTTCATGTAAATTAATCGTTTCCAGGTTAAATGTGGAAAGAGGAGGAGAGACGGAAGGAAGAGAGGAAGGGTAGGCAGACCAAACTATCTCCAAAAAGACCTATCGCCACTTGTGTCAGCTGGTCTTATGACGAGTGAATCCAACACACACACACACACACACACACCACACACACACACACACACACACCACACCACACACATGACATGGTCTGGCCCAATTCGCATGACGCTTATCTCAGTGTTTTATGAGAAAAAAGAAATCACAAGGTACATTTGCATAACTGGGTAGACTGAAGAGAGAAACTGATTAAATCAAATGTTGTTCTTTGCATGTGGTTACGGCTACGCGGAACAAGGGAAATTCTTATGAAAATATTGACGATATCCAACAACGATTATGAAAATTAAGAGTTTGAATGTTTAAAATTGTTATATACAATTTTCTTCAAACAATGTTTTTTTTGTTGTTGTTTCAGTTGAGCATGTTTTAAACTGACATGATTCATACTGTACACAAAAGTACTTGCTTTAATGACTACAGATGACAATATATAGTCAAAACAGATAGAGTCGAGGCGGAAAAAGCCAAACAAAATCACTTTTAGCGTCTTGTGAAGCAAGCTGGCTACCCATTTCACTACTGATAATGTTCTTCAGTTAAATGGTTATAAGACGGGCTCCGTATTGTCGCCTTCGTCTATGAGAATAGGGCCCGAGGCATTCACACGTAGAAGGGAAGGTGAAGACTTATAACACTGTCTAGTGAATTCAAAACCTCTTGCCATGTCCTCAGGTGATAATCACATCTATCCCAATAGCGATGAGAGAACAATGCGAGGAATACACATTGGCTTCTGCAGTGTACAGAGGGGAAAAATACACACAATATTACCAAATTGCATAGAGAGGAATACACACAGGCTTCAACTGGTACAAGAATACCTGGGTAGAAAAGTGGAGAATGGTGATAAGAACGCCTGGATAGAAACGTCATGAACAGGGACAAGAACACACCGACAGAAAAGCGACGAAGAGTGACAAGAAACCTCGGTAGAAAAAAACCACATTTTGTGACAAGAACCCCGGATAGAAGCCACGAACAGTGACAAGAACACCTGGATAGAAAAGCCACGAACAGTGACAAGAACACCCGGATAGCAAAGCCACGAACAGTGACAAGAACACCCGGATAGCAAAGCCACGAACAGTGACAAGAACACCTGGATAGAAAAGCACGAACGGTAATGGCATGGATGATGTTGCTTATGGCCCAACGACCGTAAAGGGCCATGTAAGGGCTGTCGCCGCATTAAAGTTAATTCACAAGTCATCTTTAAAGAAAAGATAGAAGAAACAGGGACAAGAGCCTAGATAGGTGATGAAGAGTGACAAGAAACACTGGATAGAAAAGCTAGGAACAGTGACAAGAACACCTGGATAGAAAAGCAGGAACAGTGACAAGAATACCTGGATAGAGAAGTTACGAACAGTGAGAAGAACATGCAGATAGAAAAGCCAAGAACAAAGACGAGAACAGGTGGATTAAAAAAAGACAAGAACGCTCGAATAGAAAAGTGACAAGAGTGACAGGAACACTGGATAGAAAACCTACGAACGGTGAAAAGAACACCTGGATGGAAAAGTATAACATTTCTTTAAAATCAAGACCATTAAAATTATTAAAAAGCAATATAAATCAGAATGTGCACAATAACTTAAAGAAACATGTTTAGTTGTTATTAACTGTACTAAAGCAAACCATTTCTGTAAAATCTTAGTCGTATCTTTTCCAGGTTTCCAATATTTTTTTATTCACAATTTTTAATCATTTTGCTACTTTCTTAGGCGTGGGTTCCTGTTGAACGTGTCCAGAATGTTTCCCTGTATTGAGAACCCATGGCATAATAGATGACAATGTTGAAAGTAGCATTAGTGAAGTGAATATTTCAACTATCCATATAATGGCCAAGAAAAAATTTTGATTTCGTCGTCCAGCATTCACTTCTGGAAAAAAGATCCGCACAAAGCGACCTTAGAGCGTTTGGATACGAGCAAACAATGAAGAAGATGGAGTTACCAACAAGAATCTTGGTCAGAGCCAGTTCACGAGGAGTTTGACGAAGAAGTTTAGATCTCCATGACATTGCCTGACGAAGTTTCACGATCGTCATGATTGTCGTTACTGTCACAGTGATTATAACCACACCAGGAAGACCACCACCGAATACGTAACTTTCTAGATATTGATGAGCCCCTTTGTGTGCTGTGTGAATGGCCCACAATGGCTGTCTGACAATTTCACCTGATAGGGATCATACACACAACCCCAATACGATCCCGAAAACTCACAATGAAAAACAGACCAATTATTAATCCGGAAATGAGAAGGATGATGATCATCATAGTTCGTGTACGTAGTAAAGTGTGGACCTTTAGTGGACAAAAAAACACATACGCATCTCTCTCCCTGCAATGATAGCGGGAGAGACCTGTGATATGTATATAAACGGAATGTAAATAACTGCAAAAATTAACGTTTGTTAGAACAGTTTAAATTTAGGACCAAATCTTTCCTTCGTAGTGAACTGTATAGAAAAGCTGTTCACACTGGAGCAGCATCCCTGTTGCCAAATACATACCATCAGCAAAAGAAAAGGCAACAGACACAGGTTGACCCGACCCTTCAGTCCCTGTTTGAAGAACACCGCCATGTTGATGACGTTAGCTGGCCCCCAAACAGAAACAACAATGAAAGGATATAGTTTTTAAATCATGCGTAATGTGTTTTTACGTCTGCACTGACAATGTTATCAGGATTGTCCCAA
>CM031604.1:59434226-59454226 GCA_018398815.1 Conus ventricosus | reverse complement strand
TTGGAGATTCTGTGCGTTGCAACTATACAGGAATGGTTGCTTTTTAGTTTTGCTGTACTGCGTCCGTTACAACCCTGACAGCAATTAGTTGAGTGCACATTAAATGGTAAGTGCATTCTTCAGTCTCCTATTTCTCCGAACCACTGCTGTGGTACCTAATCTACCAGTTTGTTTGATTGATTTTTTTCTTGTTTTTTTTTTGTTGTTGTTGTTATAGTTGCTGTTTGTTGTTGTGTTGTTGTTTTCATTATTTTTTTTACTTTTTTATGAGTGTCCTTTTCTTCACCTTTCTTTTTTGTTTTTCTTTTACTTATTAGGCACTCAGGAATAAAATGACCACAAACAGGAACTCATGGCCTTCGAGAGGATTGGACTGAGGAATTTGCCATTTAGAAATATCAATTGGGCAGTCAGTAGATCTCGGATATCTCGACCCTGATATCGAACCACCAAAAGCCTTTCCATGTTCTGGCGTCTCTCCGAATAAGACTAATTACCTACATTAGTGATAAAGAATGTAGCAGTCCCAGGTTATAAATATCATTCCGAAAAGGGCCCTACTAAAGACAAAGAGACAGGTCTTCTAGTGTATGTCAGTGAAATCTCTCAACTTTCATAGAGACTTTCCACCTAGGACTGCTTGACGTAGAAACAGTGAGGGATACTAATCACACTGAACTAATCACGATCCATTTAATCGGGTTTTTTTGCTATCGGACCCAGCAGAAAGAGTCAGCTGGGACTGATTAAATTTGTTACTTTGATGGTACGCAGTTTCTTAGAATGTAAAGAAGTTTGTTTTACTCGGTGACTTCATGTAGATCGTTTGAAATAAACAGCTATGGAGCCTAACGATAAGGTGTGTAGTATTTACAATCTGATTATCAAACACCCACCAGAAGTAGACACCAACTACAAAGACAATCATTGCCAAATCTATATCTCATATGATAATAACATACTAGAAAGCTTGATGTACCAGTCTTATCTTCTAGTGATTTCATTACCCAGTGTGTGTTACATGGTCTAAAATGGAGTGAAAATCCCAAAACCATGCCACAAAAACCATAACCTATCGTTGCTTCTCAAAATTTTTATAACGAACAAAAATTTTGGCTTGTTTTAATGAACTCAGAACTTAATACAGTATACAATATTGCGGATCCATGATTTCAGCGATTGACTTTTGGCTCAAAATTTTTACAGAAGTCTATATACGACATGCTCCGTTAAAACATCAGATAAAGCATATCCCAATCACCGTGGTACACGGAAAGAATCTTACAGGAGGCGTGCTACCTTAGAGACTTTTGAAAGAAAAAAACATGGCTATGAAGAAGAATCAAAGATCACTAAGAAAAAATGACAAATTAACTCTCTGAAGCGCAGGGAAAAAGCTAAATACTATCGCGAGTTATTACTTCCAAACACAATCCAAAAACTGGTTTGGCAAGCAATAATACCAGTTAACAAACAATACTGTTCTTCTTCAAATCAACTGTTATCAAAGGTATTTCTGCTGATACAACTTAACACTCACTTCTCTACCATTCCAGATACAGGTGTTTCTACTGATCATTTCAGGACTCTAATGAACTTAAAGAACTCCATCAATTTTGTCAACGACAAAAAAATTCAGTCTGAACTACACATTCCTCTCATAACTGTGCTAAGAGGGGTATCAGTACCTACTTAATCTCAAACAGTCAGGAACACGTGGACTAGATGGCAATAGATGGCCAAAATTCTGAAACTCTCGGCTCCTGTTTTAACTGACACGTTTAACGTATATCTTTAATCTGTGCATAGATAAAAGTTTTTTTCCTAATGCGCTCAGAAAAGCAAATTAGTTATACCATGCCTTAAATCTGTTGTTAATACTGATCCTTCAAAATACAGACAATATCAATCTTATCTTATCCTTTCAAAACCTCTAGAATAAGCTTTAAATAATCACATCCTTCATTCACTTCAACAAGTTATCGATTTTGCTCCATCCGGACCAGTCTGGTTTCAGGACAGAAACATCCGGCCAGGTGCATAATCAGTCTTGTAGATGTTGTGGCTTTCAATAATTTTAATAACTACTGATATTGTGGTGGGTCTTATTCGTTGATTTTAAATAAAAAAGCATTCGATGGTCATTGACCACAATCTCCTTATTCGAAATCTGGAGATATACGTCTTTCAAACATCCGGCCATTATCCTTCTAAAATCATACATCACAACCGACACAATGCAGATCTTATCGGGGACGGATGTCTCTTCTATAACAACTCTTAGTATGTGCGTTCCCCAAGGCTCCATTTTAGGCCCGTCTACTCTTCTCATCTACATTAATGACCTTACCCTACATGGAGATCTACATGCGACTCTTTGCAGATGACACACAATTCACACCAGCCATTATGATCCTTCAGTCTTTCACAACATTCGCAAAGAGGTACCACGACCTTGTTAAAATGGACCGAACTAAATCTATGTCACTTCACCCTCAAAAAACCCAAAAACTCATGTACATTACAACTAGGGCAAAAAGACAAAAGCTCACAATGATTTCTCTCCTATCTCGAATCAATAATGTTTCTTGTGGAGCAAGTCACTCATCATAAAGTGTTAGGACTATATAATTGACATTAGTCTCCAGCTGGAATCCACATAACGTTACTATGCAAAAAAGCTCTCCAGAAAGTCTAGCAGCTCACTCCAAAATCAAACATCTTTCTTGACTTCATTCTCGAAAACTGTTTTTCCATGTTCATTCTTCTTATTCAGTCTCATGTTGATTATGCATCGACTTTTTGGGATTCTGCAAGTGCAATCACTCTAAAACATTGTTCAGACCTACATCCATAGAAACGAGCCGCTCAATCTAATCCTTCTGAAGAAAAACTAGCATCGAAAGTATGATTTTAAACATCTGCACCATTCTTCCATTCAAGCCAGAGATCAAATACACAAAGGGCTATGATGCACAAGATTCTGACCGGGAATGCTCAAACAACTTTATTGAGGACGTTTCTCAAAAGTCTCGTCTGAGTAACTCCCACAAAACTCATTATTCCCAATCCCCAGAATTGACCTATTGTAATCAGTCTAACGTATCGGGAACTCTTTGTGGATACCTCCCTTCCAGAATACTTCTAATACAAACCATTGTACCACACTTTTCAAAAACACTTACCTGACCCAGCTTCTGCGGTAAAAAAATAATTTAAAAAAAAATCATAAAATAAAAATAACATAAAAACCATAAGTAATGCCATAGTATTAATCTTAAGCTTAAATCAATACATTTCATGTTCTTAAACCAATTTGTCTTTTCTAAATTTTCTTTTTTCTTCTTTTTTTGTTTTCATGTATCAAGTATCTTGATTTTATAGTTAGATTATATACTATTATATATATAGTTGATATATCATATTTTATATTTATATATATTTTTATAGATTTATATATATCACACAGTGTCTGGTGTGTATGTATGTAGTAGGTTTGTATGCAGGTATGTATGTTTTGTGTGTTTATATATTTGTACATGTGCGCTGCAGTATGTTGTATGTGTGTGGTGTGTATGCATGTATGTCTGGTATGTGGGTTATGTATTTATGTGGTGATATCTTATATTATTTAGATTTATGTTTAGGGTTTATTTATGTATACGAGATTTATTTTATTTTAGTTTTTAGCTTATAATATAGTTGTTTTTGGTTGTTTTAGTTGTGTGATTGTTTTTGCTGGGGTGGTGGGGAGTGGGGGGGTGGGGGGGTTGTGTGGAGTCGTGTTTAGGGGTAGACTGATAGGATGTTAGACGGATGATTTTGGTTGATGTGGGTGTCCCCTATGTTTTCTACGCCTGCGCGACGCGAGAGCGCGACAGCGAGCGCGCGCGAGCGACGCAGCGCGCGCGCGCGACGCCGAGAGCCGAGGCCCACGCTCGCGCGCGAAGCGCTGAGCGACGATCGCGCGAGATCTAGAACACACCACTGCCTCTCATCATTCTCTCTCTCTCTCTTCTCTCTCTCTCTCTCTCTCTCTCTTCTCTTTCATCTCTCTCTCTCTCTCTCTCTCTCTCTCTCCCTCTCTCTCTCCTCTCTCTCTCTCTCTCTCTCTTGTCTTCTGTTCTGTGCATGTGTGCGTGTGTATGTTCGAATCCTTCTACATATTTTGTCAGGATCTTTTTACTGTCTTGATTTTATTACAGGTAATTATTGTACGTTTTAGTACAGTTCCATTTCAAATCATTCATACTCATGCTGTTCCCCATCTCCCCTTCCATCCTCTCCTCTTCTCTTCCCCCCCCCCACCCCCAATGTCATCTCACTTTGCTTTATAACCGTTCTACGTATTTTCATGCCTTGCCGAAAAAATGAATGCATGTGGTGCCTGGCTCTCTCTCTCTCTCTCCTCTGCTCCTCTCTTTCTTTCTCTCTCTCTCTCTCTCGCTCTCTCTCTCTCTCTCTCTCTCTCTCTCTCTCCCTCTTCTCTCTATGCATGCAAATAGTGCGTGTATTTGTGTGTTCAAAAATATGTACGCACTTTGTTCATATTCACTTCACTGTTTTTTTGCTTTTTTTTTTTTTTATTTTTTTTTTTTTTTTTTTTTGGGGGGGTGGGGGGGTGGTTTTTCATACATGCCAATCTTGTACGTTGTAGCTACACATTACATATGTCTCCCCAGCCACCTCACTCCCTTCCCCCCGCGCTCTCCTTCCTCTTCTTTATTATTATTCTAATTTTAATTTTATTTTTTTTTATTGTTAGTATTATTTTTTGTTGTTGTTTTGTTTATTATTATTCTTATTTTTTGTTTTGTTTTCATTTATCTTCTATTTTCATTTGATGTTCCTCTATGATTACATGACCGCTTTGCTTGCTTCTTTGAGTTCTTACATTAATTGATTTCACTGCATGTTGTAGTCCCTACTCAGGGCGAGGACTGGATGTAAAAAAGCACGTTAGTGCTTATCTATTATCCTCGTAAATAAAGAATTTTGTCTTGTCTTGTCTTGTCTCTCTCTCTCTCTCTCTCTCTCTCTCTCTCCTTCCTCTCTCTCTCTCTCTCTCTCTCTCTCTCTCTCTCTCTCTCTCTCTCTCTCTCTCTCTCTGTGTGTGTGTGTGTGTGTGTGTGTGTGTGTGTGTGGTGTTCACTTTCTGAGTGCCTTGTGAGGACTAAAGATGGAGGTGGGGTCTCATTAATCATATCTTGAGAGCCTGCAGTTTCTTTTCTAATTTGGGTCACGCTTAGGAGAGATCCTTGCCCTGGTATTACAAAGCTAACCAAATATGGTTGCTGAGTTCTGAAAAAAAATCGTTGTTTTCCTTCCTTTATTATACACTGGGTGTCGTCTGCTGCATTCTGCTGTCGCTGTGTGGCGTTCTCTGTCTGAATGATTAAAAAGAAAAGGAAAACGCATGTACAGTAAGTGTAATAAACGTATGATTTCCAACGGGATTTTTGTGCGTAAAATACTACAGTGCGTCATGGGTTTCTCTGAAAAAGCATAGGAAAAAAAGGAAATCGCCATGAGATTACTTAACACAAGATATAATATGAACCATAATTTTCATCTTGGGGGATGGTGCACTCAGTATCAAACAACTACATTGGCTACGTTTTTAGAGTGGATGATAATAGGAACGACGATCTCAGAAAGTTACAAGAAAGTATAACGGTATTAACACTGATTACATCAGGAAAAACAAGACCATTAGTCTACCAATACGTGTTGACACTGACAGATAATGGTGGACTTTTGGTATGTTTGAACTCTTGGTATGCATTCTGTCGACAACCTCTAGGACCATTTTGGCGTTGAAGAACTACACGCCAGAATAGCCATAACCCATGAAACATGACAGTTGAGCGCAAAAAAAAGGATTCGGGTAAACATTGAAGGCGTTTTCGAAAAGCACACATTTCCATAGATAGCAGGGTTAAGAGATTCCAAGGCTTCTTTTTTTCCGGAAATCACTTAAATTTTGCTGAAGCCGCTTACTGTTGTCCTATGAAAGTATTTGCGTAACGGCCTATACAGGACAATGATCGGTCGTAACCGAACCCTAAATGGCTGTGAGTGATCCTGATTGGTTGTAACTGAACCCTAAATGGTGGTGAATAAATGTCGACTGGTTGTAGGTGGGCCCTACTGATTTTCGTCCACAGTGATTTGCAGTTGATCCCTAATTGATTGTAAGTTGTAATCCATGTGGTGCATCTTCCTGGTACACAACCTGAGTGTACATTACTGAGTTGTCAGGTCTTTATATGAATAAAGATTGTTATGTACTGTTTTCGTTGGGTTTGTTGTGTTTTGTAGCTTATCTGGAAACTTTTTACAGATGAACTTCGTGGTAGGGATATATACCCTGCTAGGTGTCCTTTACATTAAGGTCGGAGTCGGAATTGGAATGGTTTACTGATTTGGCCATTTCTGCTTGTATCAAGATAGTCAAAATGGAGGCAAGGTAACACGTGACAATGATATTTTTTTTCTCGGATACAACCACTTCAAATGGTGGCAACGAAGGCAAAGCGATGTGCTATCGAATAAACGTGTAGCATGCTCGTACTCATGAAACATGAACACAAGTTACTCTCAGTTCATCAGATGCTAATCAAGAAGAGAGAGAGAGAGAGAGAAGAGAGAGAGAGAGAGAGAGAGAGAGAGAGAGAGAGAGAGAGGAGAGAGAGAGAGAGGGGAGAGAGAGAGAGAGAGAATTTCTTTTTCAACACTAGATTGTGAGCAAAAGGTTTTGAAAATGGAAAGTGGCTCGCATTCTTAAATTGATCCCTGACTGGCTGCTAGATCTGAATCTTGGGGAAGCAGGACAGTGGAAACAAAACTGAACCTTTGTCGATGCATGTATAATTACTACTGCTTTGTTGTTGATGGTTAGCCGAATCTCTACGTTCTGGGAACGACAAATTGGGGTGGCAAACCTCAGATACACTGTATGGATGGATAAAAGCCGATACATGGAGTAAGTGAAAGAGGAATACACACAAGCACGCACGCACGCGCGCGCGCACACACACGCACACACACACACACACACACACACACACACACACACACACACACACACACACACACCACACACACACACACACACACCACCACACACACACACCACACACACACACACACACACACACACACACACACACACACACCACACACACCACACACACGCACGCGCGCGCAATCACACACACACATACACACACACACACACACACACACACACACACACACACACACACACACACACACACACACACACACAACAACACACACAACACACACACACACACACACACACACACACACACAACACACACACACACACACACACACACACACACACCACACACACACCACACCCACACACATACACACACACACACACACACAGACGCACACACACACACACAACACACACACACACACACACACACACACACACACACACACACACACACAGGATACGCGCGCGCGCTTGCATGCATATAAATATCACAGAACATGGAAAGAAAAGCTGTCCTACTTATGACTTGATCTTTTTCAACGTATGTGTCTGTAAGCCTCTGTGTGCATGGAAGAAAACTACGGAAGGAAAGAGGGGAACGGGGGAGGGGAGCATGAGAAAATGGGGTGGAGGAGAAGGGGATGTGTTTTCCATTCTCACGCAGCTTAGGTCTTGTATGGTACTCTCATCTTTTTTTTTTTTGAACTGTCTGTCCTCCTCGTACATGACGTCAACACGTCATTGCTTTCTCTGAGACATATGATATTGGAATATTACACACAGGCCTGACACAGTCTGTAAGAGGACACCCAGTGAAATCTGACTTGACAAATAGCATTATCACGTTACGACTGGGTCTTCTGACGATTCTGCAGAAATGGAACAACATACGATAACGTCATAAGCTCCTGTTCTTGCGTTTGCGAGCTGTAATCGACTTCAGGAAGAAAACGATGAAAATGGCACCGGGCTCCAATTAGCAGTAGGCCCTCCCTGTAATGACCCTAATGGAGACAATTCCGATCTTTCTATGATGGATAGCTGCATTTTGTATGTAACCCCTTGTCACATACAGCGACCGACACACACCGAAATTAATGTCAGGAGAGATGAAAGGGAGGGGGGGGGGGGGTGGAAGAGCCTGCAGGTAAACAACCAAAAGTCTCACTCTCAGCTCACCTGCATCAAATCATCAGGCCATAGAAGCAAAATACAATACAAGCTTTTATTCTACTTTGACACATAAATCATCATGAGTTGTTCTGCATTAAATGTTCTGCAATATCGGTAAGATATACATTCATGGGTCCACCTGGGAATAAGTACGCCCTTTTTGACCACGTTAAACAGACTTCTATCCAACAACATCCTCGAAATAATCTCCATTAAACTTCAACTTCCGGGTGAGTCTCGTTTAATTTTCAGATTAGAAACTTAAGGTAGGAGGATATGTTTTGAACATTTTACAACCAGGCAAAAAACTGAGGTACTCATTGGAATGTTTTCTAGGTTTCTATGAGTTACACTTAATTACATGTGTTAATGCAAGTAATGATGACAGAAGAAATTGAAAGACCAAATGTGTAGAGTAGGATATCAAAGGTTATGCGGATATATGTCACAAAGTGTTGTGTTTTGGTTTGTTTGCTTGTTTGTGTATTTTGGAATGGGAGATGGGGATAATGCTGTTGCAATTGAGAAAACAGGTTCTTGTTTTTTCCCTTTAATTTGTGTTCACTTTTGTGCTTTAAGCATGTACTTTTTGAGAAAACAGGTTCTTGTTTTTTCCCTTCAATTTGTGTTTACTTTTGTGCTTTAAGTATGTACTTTTTACCGTTCAGCATCTTTTTGGATCTTCGATCATATGATTAATAAAATGAACATGTGACTGTATTGTGGTGCTTTGGTTTTGTGGATTGCGGATACGTTTTTAAATCATTAGGCCTTTCTCTTTCTTTGGTGCTGATATTTCTAGAAGAAAGCAAACGTCTTTGGCACCATTTCGCTCGATCAAAAAGAATTAAACAGTTTAAATCATAGATCAAATTGAACTTGTTACATAGTTAAAGTATTAATCAAATGGATTTGAATAGTAAAATAAGTATATTTCAATGGTTGACAACTACAACTATTACAAAATATATCTTTACATGTGGGAAGTACTTCAAGAAATCAGAGTCTCGAATGACAGATAATCAGCACAGAGAATAATACTTGTAAGGGGATTTGTTTATATGAATTGAAATGTCGGCAACCATGGGATTGTGAGATGAGCATTTTTAAATACAAGATTTACTCCCATTTTCCACTGTATTACAGGCCTAGATACATCTTTGTTCCCATACAGCTACCACATCAATTTGAGAAAGAAACAATAGTTTTACTTTTAAAATCTGCATGTTTTGCTGCATTACGAAAGTCGCAGAAAATAAGTAAGGGTTACATGAACACTCGTGAATCCCTCCAAAAGCAGAAGATTTCAAGCCCTTTTAAATGAATCCTTTTGCATATTTAATAGCAGATGTTTATGTGCATGCTACATACGCAGTTAATGATGAATGTTAACAGTGATAGACTGGCAATTTTGAAATAGCATCGACAGCAGCATACAGAGCTGGATGAGGAAAGAGGAAGAAGCTGATGTGGACGCTAATCCCACCACCCATCTGCTCATCCCATTTGAAACCAGACAAGGCTGAGGCAGTCTGTGGCCTTCTCAGTAGATTACAATGCTTCACACGTTGTAAGTACTGATTACCAAGACACCGTGTGAATCATCATGTACACTGTCGTGACTTTCCCACTTGGGATGCAGAGGGCCTTGTGCAAACAATATCTACGCCTTCAGGATGATTTGCTTGTAACTTTTTCTCTGACACTCTTCTTTACACATTCTTATTTGTCTGAACTGTTGTTTAATGTCTTGCTGCATCTATGGCCCATTCTCCTGCCTTTGTTCTCTAAACTCAGAGATCTTTTTATCTTCTTCTCAAAATGGATAACATGGCAGCTTCTGGTGCGTGTGTGTGTCATCTGGTTAGTAGATCGTGATGATATGCATACTATCTGGACAGCTGTCCATTCTGATGTTTGCGTTTTCCTATATGACCATATAATTGTTGTTCCACGAATGCTTCATTTTGTTGTCACCGAAAAGCTCTCTTCCTGATGAACAGAAAGAGCCCACGCTAAACCCTGAAAAACAGAAACGATGCTTGTCGGTACTCTCATGAATCAAGCAGGTAGGCAGTGGGCTAGTAACCACTGGTGGCGATAATATCAGTCTAATCCGACAGTCAGACATCTAGGAGTCTAATTTGACCAGACACTTTCATTGTAGGACCAGATCAGCAGTGTGTGCATCGTAAATGGAATTCACCTGTGTCGCCTCAGTTTGTAAGTGTCTTTCAATTGATGCAACAATGAGACGTGTAGATTGACTATTCATTACTCCACATGATTATTGAAATCCAGTACTGTGTGGCTTACCAGCAGATCAAATTTCCCCCTCCAGTGAGTTCAAAGTAGCGCAGAGTGACTTGAAGAAAAAGAAACACCCGAAGGTGCTGGGGAGGACCCAGAGAAGCACTGTCTTCACCTGCCTTTAGAGCAGCCCTGTACCACCCTTGGAGGCCTGCGCTGTGTTGACGATGGGTACAGGCACGCGCAGGACACTCCATTAAGATATCAAGGGACATAACTGCTCCTGAACAGAGGCAAATCAGACTGCAGGATGCAACTCATAAAAGCCTTAAAATAGCATCCCCCATGGGTGTACCAGCCCGTATTTCATGACTGCAGAGCCCACCGGCGAGAAACACCACCCTCCAGCTGCCGAGCACACCCCACAGACCCAACCACCCATGCCCACGGACAGATGAAGACAGTGCCACTCCAGACACAGCCAAGCTTTCGCCATACGGTCTTATGTGCCCTCAAGAGAGAATCCAAAGTTGTAGTCTTTCCCACTGTCAACAGGACTTTCCCTGTGGTCAGTGGGTCTTTCCTCACCGTCACTGGACCTTTCTCCAGGGTCAGCCTAGTTAAGGCAAAGAAGAAAAAGAAACACCCGAGGTGCTGGGGAGGACCCAGAGAAGCACTGTCTCACCTGCCTTTAGAGCACCCTGTACACCCTTGGAGGCCTGCGCTGTGTTGACGATGGGTACAGGCACGCGCAGGACACTCCATTAAGATATCAAGGACATAACTGCTCCTGAACAGAGGCAAATCAGACTGCAGATGCAACTCATAACAGCCTTAAAATAGCATCCCCCATGGTGTACCAGCCGTATTTCATGACTGCAGGACTCCACCGGCCGAGAAACACACACACCCCAGCTGCCGAGCACACCCACAGACCCACACCACCCATCCCATCGGACAGATGAAGACAGTGCACATCCAGACACAGCCAAGCATTTCGCCATACGGTCTTAATGCTCCTCAAGAGAGAGTGACCTGTCTTTTAAACCGCGCGCACGCGCCACACCGACAAACACACACCCACACCACACACACCACAACCACACCACACACACACAACACACACACACCGACTACACACTCAGCACACAGCTGCACAGCGTCACACACGCGCGCACGCACGCACGCACGCACGCACGCTCACAAGCATGCAGCACGCACACACACACACACACACACACACACACACACACACACCACACACACACACACACACACACACACTACACACGCATGCACGCACACAGACCACACAGACACACAGACGCACAGACACACCCACACACCACACCACACACACACACACACACACACACACACACACACACACACACACACACAACACACACACACACACACACACACACACACACACACACACACACACACACACACACACACACAAGATCACATTACATCACCGCTGAGGGAGCGTCACTGGCACGCCTGTAAAATTCCGTCACCTGACAAACTAGCCGATCTTGTCTACCGTGTCTTTGATGGTTCCCTTTCGTCATACATGTCGTCTATGCTCTGTGCATACCAGTCATCACGTACGCTCCACTCTCCCAGTCAAGAACATTTGAAGAGACGAAAGCGAAATTTAGAATTGTTTGGTCAGTGTTTCAATTGTGCTGCCCTAACGTTTTAGAACTCCCTTTTTTATGTGGATTCTAAAATTAGGTAAAAGCAACTTTTTAAGTTAGGAGTATTCTGGCCATGTACACCACGATGTTAAATCCAAGTACACGCACATGGATGAGTGATTTTAAAGTCTGATGTATGTCCTATGTCCAGCATAAATTTACGGCATCAATTGATGTCGGATAGAGGAAAAGAAAAGTGTTAGAACATGTGACGGGTCTCGACGCTCCCCCTCGTTATTAAAATATGATTTTCATATTCAGGGATGCAGGGGGTTATAGACAGAAGTATTTACGCTTTCACAACCAAAATGCACTCTCGCATAGGCACACGCACTCTGTCACTCACATCGGGCCCGCACAAAGGTGACGGGAAACCAATAACATTTCATAGAAAATAATCAACTTTTATTCAACTTGACTCCGAGCCCCCACCCGTCACTACACAACACAACTATCTGTATCATACAACAATGTAAACAGCATACAGACAATTTAATAAATCGCATCCCCTGTTCTTCAGTTATTCTTACTTAGCCAGGAAAGACAATATTCCACTATTCTGTTTGCACACTTATAACCTTAAGAGCAAATAAACGTCCATAACTTGCCAGCATTCCTTGGTTGATCGTCAGTTTCTCTCATCCACTGTACGACCACGAGCTGAAGCTGCCACACTGTTGTGTCCTCCCGATTGGCCAAATCCCAGTTGGGGGACACTGGCAACGTAGCTTGAGTCGCACCCTCACACCGAGTCTCCCGGACTCCACCGTACTTCACCCTCTCCACTGAAAGGGCTCCTGTCGGCCTCTCCCACAGGTCTTCTCTGGCTGCAAACACCCCACCGTTGTCTGGCAGCTCCCTGTCTAGGCTCCAACAGGCTGACACGTCTTGCTGTCGACCGTCCCCACACGGGAGACAATTCTTCTCGTCGTCGGCTCCGAGGCTACAGCAACCTCCACTGTCTTACGTCCCCACCCAGGAGACAACAAGGCGACAGCTAACCTCTGCTTCACGCTGTATTTTCTTGAGCCCTCAGCAAGACGGGCGAGTTCACTTTCCCTTAAGTGAGTCACACTCTCCCTGGTTTTCCAAGCAGCTTATATTCATTCTCAAACAAGAGAGAACCCGAGTTTAACTGGCTCAACCAATGGAATCACGGTCACACACACATCACACGATTTGTACCAATAAATCCCCAAGTTATTTTTATTCCACCAATGGAATCACTAGTCACCTACACATACACACACACAACAGCTGCTAGCGCTAACCAAGACTTGGGTACCAGTGGTTAATGCATAACCTCCTATTCAAACTCATGTTCGATTCCCCCAAGCTACCCATTGTACTAACAGCCTGGACTTCTCTAGCAGCCATGACTGATGCTTCAAGTATTTACTACCTCTATAGATAACAAGGTGCGAATCACTCAATAGGCCGAAGCCTTCCATTCATTCCTCAGAACAGGGACGACTGGATGGTCGCTGTACTCTGCCTGCAGGCTGACGGTCACCTACCCGTGACGGTCACCTGACACGATCGCCTTCCCTTCAGGCCCACTGGAGAACCCAGTGAATAGCCAGCCAGTGGTCGGACTGGACACTCCTCTACCCAGGACCGGCAGGTCGGCAACTCCTTGTCACTATCCCTCGGACATGCGAAACACTTCCCAGTAACTCTCCCTCCTTCAGTATGCCACTCGGGGTATTCCCCTCTGGTGATGCCTGAATTCGCACACCTTGAAGAACCCAAGGACTTGCTCTCAACAACAGCAAAACTACCCTTAATTTGCCTAAATGCTCGAGAACATTCGGCCGACTCATGACAGAACATATAGTCAGGCCTGATGCTGTTTACACCTCTCTCTCTATGTCTGTATGTCTCTCTCCTCTCTCTCTCTCTCTCTCTCTCTCTCCTCCTCCTCTCTCTCTCTCTCTCTCTATCTATCTTCTCTCTCTCTCTCCTCTCTCTCTCTCTCTCTGTGGGGGGGCGGGGAGGGTAGTTTGTGGAGTTAACTTCTCCACACTGAACTTCAACATTTCTGAAATAAGTTGATGAGGTGGAAAGGTGACCAGCTCCACTGTCTGATTCTTTGTCTCATCAACCTAATTGTGAGTGCAAACAACAATCTGGTGGACGTAATTAATTATGGTTCTTCATAAGGAAAACATCTGTAGAATTTCAAGATAACGTACATGTCTATTGTGTGAAAAAATACTTCATTATCATTACAAGTTACATCAACAATCAAAGTACCCTGACGGTGTTCTTAACATTTCTTGTTCTTCTGCGTACGCAGGCCGATACTCCTGGGACACTCCCTGTATAGACGGGCAGGCAAGGATTAATCCCATCTACACAGCAAAGGGAATGGACCTTTTTGTGTATGACTGGTTTTTTTAAAATCCCGCCATTAAGGTAGCCATGCTCCAACTTAAGTTTGATTTTCTTTAACTGACGGTATTCAGGCTAAATGAAATCTGTGCTGTCCATCATAGCTTGGAAAAGTCTCCAAAATGGCAAATATTGAAATGTACGGAGAACTGATTTCATCATCACTCATATATATATATATATATATATATAATATATATATATATATATATATATATATATATAATATATATATATACACTCTAAAATCAGCTCTATGGTCTCTGTCTGCATGATGACTGCAAAAATAGATGTTTTACAATTCAGCGAAATAATTACATTGCCGTAATAATGAAAATGATGTGCATTCAAAAATTGTCTTTTTAACCACCTGGATAATAGCAAATAATACTTATAAAATAAATAGTAGCAGATTACACATATAAGATGATTACAATACCAGTTCTCCCACAAACTAAGATTTGATCAACATCCTAATGTTTCTTTTTCCGCTTTTGCTTTTGTTTTCTTTGTCTTCTCTTGCTAACCTTTATCTGTGTTCAAGATTGTCCTTCAATGGCATTACTCTCAATCTGTTCATCTCAAGTGACCCCTCCCCTCTCCCCTCCACACACACACACACACACACGCACGCACGCACGCACGCAGCACGCACGCACGCACGCACGCACGCACGCACGCACGCACGCACGCACGCACGCACGCACGCACGCACACACACACACACACACACACACACACACACACGCGCGCGCGCGCACACACACACACACACACACACACACACACACACACACAGTCACACCAAAGCTAGTCCTGTTGCTTCCCCAGTACCATGACTCCAAACAGAGTAATCGATTTCAGGTGTCCATCGGTAATCCATCTGAGAAAACAGTGCTCTGCAGCTAAGTGATTTCGGTGCAGCTGCATGAAACCTGTTATACCGAAACCCTCTGCGGAAGAAAATAATCGCTTAGTCATGAAGTCAGTCTGGTTACACAGTCCGATCACACAAGTTTCGTCATCACATTCGAGTACATGATTCAGTTTTCTTTCATTCGGTATTGGATGCTGAAGCAGACGACCCATCCCCCTAGAACCATTGGCTGAAAATTATCTTGAACTACTGTTTGAGTCTCTAGTCTGAAGCCCAAAACCCTGCGTATGACTGTGTGTTTTACCCCAATTTCCAAACGAAATTCGATGTCCATCCGAGTTCCATTCCACCTTTGGGAACTCGTATTCTTACCCATATGAACAATGCAGATGCAGACCTTTGAGTCGTGTGTGATTTATCTTAGTTTCCTAATGACCCACCATAGACTTTCTTCACTCCGGAGATCCGGTTTGATTAGGCTCGTATCGTAAAGATACCAATAGATCCTTGGCGTACAAGTCCTTTTTCGCCGAAATGTATCCAAAGTATCCATCCTTCAAAAGAATTTTCACTGACGGTTCCAAATCTGAGGAAGGGGTTGCCTCTGCTCTGTTTTGTGCAACAGTTCCTTCCCAGAGATGTTCTGACCATATTCCCACTGACCGTTCCATCTACACTACTGAGTTGACAGCATTGATCCTGGCTCTTGATATGGCCTCGAAATCCAAACAAAAAATTCCTCATTCTCTTGGACTCCCATTCTGCTCTGGAGGCCATTGCCAGCCGTAACCTCGAGCACCCTCAGCTGCTGAAATTATTCGAACTGTACACCTCTCTGCAATCAGATGTATGCAGCATAGTTTTGGCTTGGGTTCCCAACCATTTGGGCATCCAAGGCAACGAATTGGTTGATCAACTTGTCAAGAATGCTACAAAGAAAGTTGAGCTGATGTCTGTCCCTCACACTGATCTGAAACCCAAGCTCGGCAAGAGGAATGGAACTTGCGGATCGATAACAAATTGTTCAAAATTCGTCCAAATATCAAAGAGTTTTTACTGTGTTCCGGAAGCGGCCATAAAGAAAAAAGTCTTGTGTCGCTTGCATACAGGCCACTCGTTTTACACCCATTAAAAATTCGAAGGCAAAGAAGCTCAGTGGTGCATTCCATGTCATGTACCACTCACAGTGAAACATTTTCTTTTAGAGTGTTGGGACTTGCATGATGTGAGATATAAGCATTTTACAGCAGACTCCAAGAAAACCTTAATCAGAGATGTCCCACCTGTTGTGAATCTGAATTTCTGAAAGAGATTTATATTTTTCATCTTATCTAAGATTTTACAACAGAGAGATTTTTAACAAAATTTCCGGTGTGTTTTTAGAAGGTGTATCTTTAAGGGTTGTGTGAATGATTTTTTATTTTATTTTCATCATTGATATTTTTTTAACATGTGAGTTGACTTCAACGCAGTGACATCCCTGATATGGCCCCCATTGCGGTGGGCTGAGCTATAAGCAGCATTACTTTACCTTACCTTTTATTCGGTAGTGATCAATTAGGATAGTAAGAATACCACTATGGAGATTTATTTCGAGAAAGACACCTGCATCGTTACTGAGGAAAGATGGATAGTATTCTCAAAAGACTCATATGAATTGGAGAAGACTAACTGCATGCTTTCGGCCTTTCCCATTGATCTGACAGCTTACTGCTTGACTACTTTTCTTATACAAGAAATAATAATCTACTTGTTCAGTTAGTAATGATTTTTGTACTGTTGCCTGAAAAAGTAATTGGCTGTGTAGAGGGCATACTTATTCAGGCAAACAGGACCAAATCCTAAATGCGTTGTGATGCAGCCCATATTAGCTTCCTAAAGCAGTGATCTTTGCTCTCCCGACAAAAAGACAAACTCAGGCAGTTGATATACAGAAAGAGCAATTAGAAAGGTCCTAAAGTGCATCAGACATGAAATATGTTTTGGTATGTTTGTTGTCATTCCTTTGTTCTGTTTGTCTGACTGCTTGGCTCTGTGGTACGGTACAGTATATGCAGAAACTTCATGGTCATAGCAGTCTTGCAGGTCTGCAATGTGTGTGTGTGTGTGTGTGTGTGTGTGTGTGTGTGTGTGTGTGTGTGTGTGTGTGTGTGTGTGTGTGTGTGGTGTGTGTGTGTGTGTGTGGCGTTTGTGTGTGTATATGTGTGTATGCGTGTGTATGCGTGTGTGTGTATGTGTGTGTATGTGTGTTTTAGTGAGAGAGAGAGAGAGAGAGAGAGAGAGAGAGAGAGAGAGGGGGAGGGGTAACGCATGGGCTCCTAGTTATTGTAAAATTGATTATTCCCAGGTTAAATGCAAAAGAAAGAGGAGAGGCGGAAGGATGAGGGGAAGGGTATGGAGACCAAAGTATCTTAAAAACGACCTAATGCCACGTGTGTCAGTTGGTCTTATGACGAGTGAATCCCAACACACACACACACACACACACACACACACACACACACACACACACACACACACACACACACACACACCCCACACACACTTACACACACACACACACACACACACACACACACACCCCACACACACACAACACACACACGCACACACACACACACACACACACACACACACACACACGGTTTGGCCCAATTGCATAACGCTGATATCAGCGTTTTATGGGAGAAAAGAGAAGGATGCTATAAGCACATATGTACATTTGCATAGCTCGGTAAATTGAAGAGAGAGAGACTGTCACAGAATGAATACATGATACAGGGCAGATAGCCTATAGATCTGCACTTATCTTCTCTTCTGTTTCTCTAATGCTGCTTAGCATTTCACAAAACTGCTAGAGATCATTGTCTGTTACCAGAGTGAGCAATTAAAATAAAAACTCTCTGAGAACAAATAAAAGTTATCGTTCTTGACATTTGGTTCCTGAGTGTATGTAATTTCTTCTTTGTTTGATTCAAGTCACGGGAAGTATGATTTAAACCTCATATTCAGTTCAAGCGTATTTAACCAGAAGATGTAAGAACTTCAAATGTTGTTCTGTGCACGTGGTAACGCAAAGCAAGTGAAATTCTTCTGAAAATACTGACGATATCCAACGATTACAAACATAATGAGTTTGAATGTTCAAAAATGTTATTTACAATGTTCTTCAAACACTAATTTTGTTTTATTTGAGCATGTTTTAAACAAATATAAATCACAGAGTACACAACAGTACTTGGTGTACTGACTACAGATGACAAAATATAGTCAAAACTGATAGAGGACGAAGGGGGAAAAGGGGCACCAAGAAAAAGTCACTTCATAACGTTTTGTGAAGTAAGCTGGCTACCCAATGCACTACTGATAATGTTCTTCCGTTAAACAGTTATAAGACGGATTGGTAGCGTCGCCTGTGTCTATGAGAACAGGGCCCAAGACATTCACACTTGGAGGGGAAGGTGAAGACTTATAACATTGTCTAGTGAATCCAAATCATCTTGACATTTTCTCTTAAGTAATAATTACATCCGTCCCAAGCAGCAGTGGGAGAACAATGAAAGGAATACAAAACAGCTTCTGCATGCACAGAGGGAAAAAATACACACAATTTCACCAAATCACAAACAAAGGCAGGAATACACACAGGCTTCAACAGGTACAAGAACACCTGGGTAGGAAAGCCATGAACAGAGAAAAGAACACGAGGACAGAAAAGTGACGAAAGGTGACAAAAACATGTGGAGAGAAAAGCCACAAACTGTAGCAAGAACGCCTGGATAGAAAAGCCACGAACAGTGACAAGAACATTTGGATAGAAAAGCCACGAACAGTGATAAGAACATTTGAATAGAAAAGTGACAAGCAATGGCAAGAACACCTGGATAGAAAAGCCACGAATAGTGTCGAGAACACATGGATTTAAAAACCACGAACAGCGACACGATCACTTGGATAGAAAACCCACGACCAGTGACAAGAACACCTGCAGAGAAAAGTACAACAATTCTGTTAAAATTAAGACGGTAAAAAATTTTCAAAGCAGTAGCATTCAGAATGCGATGAATAACTTAAAGAAATATGTTCAGTGTTTATTGATATGTACTAACGCAACCAATTCCGTGAAATCTTAGTCGTATCATTACTAGGTTTTCACATTTTTTCTTCACAATTTGTTTTACCTTTTCCTACTATCTTAGCCGTGCGTTCCTGTTGAACAATGTCCAGAATGTTTCTCTGTATTGAGAACCCATGGTATAGTAGATGACAATGTTGAATGTAGCATTGATGATAGTAAATATTTTAGCAAGCCATATAACAGCTAAGAAAAAATTGTGATGTCGTCGCCCGGCGTTTACCTCTGGAAAAAAGATCCGAACAAAGCGACTGAGAGCGTTTGGAGACGAGCAAACAATGAAAAAGATGGAGTTACCAACAAGAATCTTGGTCAGGGCCAGTTCACGAGGAGAGATTGACGACGAGGTTTTAGATCGCCATGACATTGCCTGACGAAGTTTCACAATCGTCATGATTGTCATTAGTGTCACAGTTATTATCACCACACCAG
>CM031604.1:59401726-59426726 GCA_018398815.1 Conus ventricosus | reverse complement strand
TCAAACATGAAAAGTTCCTATCCTCTGCCGGTAATGCCTGTAGGCCAGTTTTCAAACATACACCCTCGTATCTTGTAAACCACAAGGAGGGTCCTAGTGCCTGGTATAATCATGTCACTCGCTATCGAAACTGCCCTTGTTGAGTGTTGGTATTGGCATAATACTTAACATAAACATTTTCAAGTCCATTTCATGGAGGCTTTGTTCAGTTGATATATTATGCTTCACCAGCTTAGTTAGAGAAAGATAGATATTTGTGATATGATCTAAGATTTTGTGAAAGAAGGACAAATCATTTTAAGAATGTTTGCGATAACCTGCTTTATTGTTCTCATTATTGAAAATACAGGACATTGACGATGCGATAGTTCTAGTATTGATCCCTGAGGTGGGCTATACTGTAAATAACATGAATTTAAAGAATTGCTCGTCAGATTGAGACAGAATGGAGGCAGCTCAAATCTACAAGACTGAAAAGTATGCTGATCTGGCAAACAGCCTGAGGAGAGAAGGCTATCAGGTCAAAGTCCTCACTGCAGAAATTGGAGCTAGGGGATTTGTAGGAACGTCTGCATACAGCCTCATGAAACAGCTCTCAGTTGCAGGGAAGGAAAAAACCAGAGCCCTGAAAGCAATGGCAGAAGCGGCAGAGAGGTGTTCAAGCTGGATCTGGTCAAGGAGGAACAAAAGTGAACTTCATAAGGCTTAATTTCCCTACAAATATCAGGTGTCCCTGTGGCTCAGTGGTTAAAGCGCGAGTCATTAAGTAGAAAATGAGCATGTCATGGTTCGAATCCCAGCCATGGCTCGTCCCAAGATGGGGAAATAAAAAAAAAAAGGGGCAGCAGAGGGACATCCGGAGTCATGAACCGGGTGTGGCCCAACCCCCCTAGAGTGTCAGGAGATAAGGGCCGAAACACTTGCTTGAAGGGGGCTTCTCTTCTGAGGACTCTCTGCTGCCACGCTCTCCACGAGTTTCTTTCTACTGATGCATGGGTAAACCATTGACTTCCGGGAATAGGCCGGAGGACGTCCGGGAAAGACCGGAGGACACTGGGAAAGACCAGAACCAAGGGCTCTGTGGGCTGGCTCCCCATTTTGCCTTAAACATGTGGCTACTAAGAACAAAAGGAAAAGATGCTCCCAGGATTCACCGAAAGGGGAGAGAATGATGAATCCATCGGTGCTCAACCAATCACGACTGCAAATCCCAAACGGACTATGAACATGGACCAAATGGAATATCCATGTGTCTGTGGAAAGCGTTTCGCTACCACCCGTGGCATGAAGATCCACAGGACAAAGATGGGATGTGTGAAGACTCATCTGAATGAGCAGCAGCGCACTGCATCAGCAGATAAGACGTCGGAAGACCAAGGCCAGGATTTAAACCACAGTGCCAAGGACATCCACGCTGTTGGTTCGGATGAGGAATTTGCACAGGCCCTCGATGCCAGGCGCCTGAAACTCAACCTGCCACGAGCAAACGAAACTGAAGATTGGAGAAACTGGATGCAAAAATCGTCCAAAGACTCGATGCACTGATAGGGAAAAGCACCCTGGAACACAAACTAGCCACATATGGGGACATTGTGTATGCCACATGTAGAGACGCCTATGGAGTAAAACTACCCAAAGAGAAAACACCTCCAAAGAAATCCAGACGCCAAGAAAAGATGGACAAGATCAGAGTCCAAAAGAACAACCTCAAGAAGCAAATGAAGACCGCACTGCCAGCTGAAAAACACAGGCTTGGAAAAACTGTGGGAAGACCTGAAAGAAAAACACAGCGCCCTCAGCAAAGCGGAAATCTGCGAGGAAGAGGAAGAGCAAAAAGAAGAAGACACAAGAGCGCTTCTTCAGAGACCCTTCCAGTTTGCCAGAACACTGTTTGAGCAGCCAAAATCTGGGACCCTAAGTGTGGACAAAGGAGTTCTTGAGCAGCATCTGAGGAAAACATACTCTGACTCACAGAGCAAAGCACCACTCGACATTCAAGGTCTGGTGTGGCCAACCAACCCTGAGGAACAGTTCAATAGCAAGCCTCCAACATTGGCGGAAATCAAGAAGGTGGTCGACAAAGCCAGAGCCAAATCATCACCAGGGCCAAACGGAATACCTTACCAGCTTTACAAGAAATGTCCCAGGGTGCTGGAGTGGCTCCACAGGCTGCTGCGATCGGCTTGGAGAAACCAGAAGATCAGCGGCCAGTGGATGACGGCAGATTGTGTGTACATCCCCAAAGAGCAAAACTCAAGTGACATCAGCCAGTTCAGGCCAATATCACTACTGAACGTCGAAGGGAAAATCTTCTTCTCTGTCATGGCAGCAAGGCTGACCAAGTACCTGATGGAAAACAAGTACTTGGATGTTTCAGTCCAGAAAGGTGGCATCCCAGGCGTGGCTGGCTGTGTAGAACACGCCACAATGATCTGGGACGCAATCCAAAAAGCGAAAACAGAAAAGAGAGACCTGGACGTAGTGTGGCTTGATCTGGCAAACGCATATGGATCTGTGCCCCATGAGATGATACAGTTGGCTCTTGAGATGTACCATGTGCCAAAGAACATCCGCGACATGCTCAAGAAGTACTTCAATGGCTTCTCAATGCGGTTCTCTACCAAGGAGTACACAACTGATTGGATCAACTTGGAAGTGGCATTGCAATGGGCTGTGCAATTTCCCCGATACTGTTCGGCTGGCAATGGAACTCATCTTGAAAGCAGCAACAAACAACGCGAGACAAACAGACCTTGGCGATGGATACAAGATGCCTCCTCTCAAGGCCTTCATGGATGACACTACAGTGATTTCATCCAGAGAAGACGAGACACGTCATGTGCTGGAGAGGCTGGACGACATAGTTGCCTCATCCAGAATGAAGTTCAAGCCAAAGAAATCACGGAGTCTCTCACTGAGGAAAGGAAAAGTGGCCGAATCTGTGGTCTTCAGTGTTGCCAACCAGGCCATTCCAACAGTCACAGAAGAACCAGTCAAGAGCCTTGGAAGATGGTATGATGATACGCTGAAAGACACACAAAGAGCAAAAGAAACCAAGCAGATGGCGGAAGAAGGCTTGGAGACCATTGACCAGTGTGGGCTCCCTGGCAAATACAAGGTCTGGTGTCTGCAGTTCATGCTGATACCAAAGCTCCTATGGCCTCTGATGATATACGACATCTGCACCAGCACAGTGGAGGCAATGGAAGCCAAAATCAACAAGTTCACAAGGAAATGGCTTGGTGTCCCACCCTGTCTGACTGACATCGCGCTGTACTGTCGCCAAGCAAAGCTCAAACTACCACTGAAATCCATCCTGGAGGAATACAAAGCAGGGAAGATCAGACTTCAAAGCATGCTGGAGGACTCAGGAGACAAGGTGGTAGAAGCAATCAAGCCCCAGCTGAAGACAGGCAGAAAATGGAAAGTTCAAGAGGCGATGGATTCTGCAAAAGAAGTCTCAAGATCAGAGAAATAACAGGACACACACAGACCAACAGACAAGGACTGGGGTGACCAAAACTGAATGGTGGTCAAAGGCCAAAGGAAAAGCCAAAAGAGACATGATGATCCAGGAGATGAGAAAAGAAGAAGACCAAAAAAGACTCCAAAAAGCAGTCCAGCAGAGCCAGCAAGGGCAATGGACAACGTGGGAGAATGCACTCCAAAGAAGTCTAACTTGGAATGACATTTGGCACATGGCCCTCTCAGGATCAGCTTCATTCTCAGATCTGCATATGACCTTCTGCCCTCAAATGCAAACCTGGTGAAGTGGGGGAAAACAGACGATCCTGCATGCCCCCTCTGCCATGAAAAACAAACAGTGGAGCATGTTCTAAGCTCATGTAAAGTAGCCCTGGCTCAAGGAAGGTACACATGGAGGCACAACCAAGTGCTCAAAGAGATTGTACAAGTAGTCTGGGCTAGTACCAACACCACAAAAGGGAGAATCAGGACTCCAAAAGCACCCGCAACATTCTTCACGGCAGGAGGCAGCAAATCATGGCCAAGAACAACAGTGCCACTCGAAACATGCAGGCAGAGTCTGCTGGATGGGGCAGATGACTGGGAGTGCACTGCAGACCTCCCAGAATGGAACAGTCACCCAGAGATCATCAGCAAGAGTGGCATGAGACCAACATAGTAGTCCACTCTAAGTCAACCAAGCAGCTGATCATGATCGAGCTCACGGTGCCATATGAGAACAGAATGGAGGCAGCTCAAATCTACAAGACTGAAAAGTATGCTGATCTGGCAAACAGCCTGAGGAGAGAAGGCTATCAGGTCAAAGTCCTCACTGCAGAAATTGGAGCTAGGGGATTTGTAGGAACGTCTGCATACAGCCTCATGAAACAGCTCTCAGTTGCAGGGAAGGAAAAAACCAGAGCCCTGAAAGCAATGGCAGAAGCGGCAGAGAGGTGTTCAAGCTGGATCTGGTCAAGGAGGAACAAAAGTGAACTTCATAAGGCTTAATTTCCCTACAAATATCAGGTGTCCCTGTGGCTCAGTGGTTAAAGCGCGAGTCATTAAGTAGAAAATGAGCATGTCCAGAGGGTCATGGGTTCGAATCCCAGCCATGGCTCGTCCCAAGATGGGGAAATAAAAAAAAAAGGGGGCAGCAGAGGGACATCCGGAGTCATGAACCGGGTGTGGCCCAACCCCCCTAGAGTGTCAGGAGATAAGGGCCGAAACACTTGCTTGAAGGGGGCTTCTCTTCTGAGGACTCTCTGCTGCCACGCTCTCCACGAGTTTCTTTCTACTGTTCTGGAACGGATGACTGTTACCATATGTTTGCATAATTTATCTAAATCTGACAATGGGTACATGTCTGTTTATCTGTCTAAGTCTTTGTATTCGAGTTTGGACGAACATGCAGTGATGCCTTGACAATAAACTCTCTCTCTCTCTCTCTCTCTCTCTCTCTCTCTCTCTCTCTCTCTCTCTCTCTCTCTCTGTGTGTGTGTGTGTGTGTGTGTGTATATGTGTATGTGTGTGTGTGTGTGTGTGTGTGTGTGTGTGTGTGTGTGTGTTCACTTTCTGACTATCCTGTGGGGACTAAGGGTGAAGGTACGGTCTTATTGATCTTTCCTTGAGAGTCTACAGTTCGTTTTCTAATTAGGCTTACGCTTAGGATAGATCTTGCACAGACATGATAAAGCGAACCAAACGTTGCTGCTGAGTTTTGAAAGAAAATCATTATTTTCCTTCCTTTATTATACACCGGGTGTTTTCTGCTATATTCTGCAGTCGCTGTGTGTGGTTTTCGGGCTTGTCTGATTAAAAAGAGACGAAAAATGCATGTGCAATAAGTGTAGTAAAAGTATGATTCCCAACGGGATTTTGTGCGTAAAAATACTGCAGTGTGTCATGGGTTTCTCTGAGGACACATAGAAATCGCCATGGGATTACTCAACACCAGACATGATATGAAGCATAAATTTCATCTTGGGAGATGATACACGCAGTATCAAACAACTGCATTAGCTACTTTTTTTTAGGATCAATGGTAATAGGACAAAAAGTGACAAGAACGAATTATGGTATTAACGTTGATTACATCACGAAAAACAAGATCATTAGTCCACCATAGTATGCCATACTCATACCCGTGAATACATAAATACAAATCACCCACGATTCATCAGAGAGAGAGAGAGAGAGAGAGAGAGAGAGAGAGAGAGAGAGAGAGAGAGAGAGACAGACAGACAGACAGACAGAGAGACAGAGAGACAGAGAGAGAGAGAGAGAGATGGTTTTTCATGAACACTAGATACGTTTTTGCGAACCAGAAACTTTTGAATTAAAAACGGAAAGTTTCACTCAAGCTTAAATCGGCCCCTGACTGATTGCTAGTTCTAATCTTTGGGAAGTCTGGGCACGTGTAAACAAAACTAGACCTTTGTGGGTGCATTCATAATTACTGCTGCGTTGTTCTTGATGCTGAACCAAACGTTTACAGATCTCGGAACGACATATGTGGCAGTTAAACCTCATACACACTGTATAGATGGACAAAAGCCAATACACGGAGTGAGTTAAAAAGAAACACGGACACACAGACACAGATACATACTGACGCAGACACACACAGACACAGACAGAATAACTGACAGACACACAGACAAACTGACAGACAGACACACACACACACACACACACACACGCACGCACGCACGCACGCACGCACGCACGCACGCACGCACGCACGCACGCACGCACGCACGCACGACACACATACACACACACACACACACACACACACACACACACACACACACAAGAGAGAGGGGGGAGAGGAGAGAGAGAGAGAGGAGAGGAGAGAGGAGAGAGAGGAGAGAGAGAGAGAGAGAGAGAGAGAGAGAGAGAGAGAGAGAAGCTGACAGACCGGTAGAGTGACAGATTTATAGCAGTATATTTACGTAATTTGCCATCAAATTGAATGAACAGCAAATCACCAACACGTTTGGGCTGCTAAAAGATGTTTTAGAAGATACTTATGATACGATATTTTGAATGACACTAAGATATTTTTGTTCTTTAGATGATCATGACCTTCATTTTATGGTTTCCCCACCGAATATGTGAGGGATGAAATGAATGAATATGTTTTTGGGCGGGGAATGAACCGTTTACAATATCTCGTACATCCATCACTTGGAATGTGTCGAAGAGATACTGAGGTGCAAGTTTTGTTCATGATTTTGTACATGAAAACGGTTTTTATTAAATGGACATCTTAGACTGAAAGAGACAATATTACTTGTTTTGTAACTGTTTAATCGAAGAGATGATGATTCAACAAGTGCAAGGAAATGTCGCATTCTAATTTGCTGAAAGAAAGTTTTCGAAAGTTTACGAGCAAGAGACGAGACATGAAAAGACCAAGAAAAAGTGTTGTCAGCGTTGAGACCAAGTAATTTATGGCAATGAACTTGCTCCACAATGTCATCACGACATTTCACATCTGTCAATTTCGATCTCATATTTTGACATTTCGGTCTTGTTATTCAACATGAGCTTTGATTTTTGAGGATCAATAGCCATATGCGTCAGTTCTGTTCATGTCACAAGCTTATCAACATCTTTATAAGCCCGTTAATGAAAATTCATGTTTTTGGTATCATTGTGGAGAGCGGTTTCGTCGGCAAAGAGCTCGCAATTTGTTTAATTACATCTAAGGCTGATCTCCGGGAAACTCCATGTCTGATTGACATGAATGAGGATGATGTAATAACCTGAAAAAACTATTTGTTTTCTATTTTAAAGGAAGAATGAAATAAGGCTGATAGACCGTCCACACAGGGAAAGGTTTCTTTCAAGAATCATTAATTGTGTCAAATGCTTTAACAAAATCTACAAACACTGCACCTGTGAACAGATCATTAATATTTGAATACCGCTGTTCTATAAAATTAGTTTGTGCAGTATGACAAAAATGATCCGTACCAAAACCACTTTGATTACAATGAAGTAATTCATACATTTGTTTTAGATGCTTTTCAGATGTTTGGATAAGATCGATAAAATCAGTATTGGTCTGTGATTTAAACAAATTTTCGGATCACCTGTTTTAAAATGTGTCAGCACTTTATCATCCTTCAAAGATTGTGGATAGTTAACCTTTTTCTATGGAGAGGTTACAAATATATCCGAGACGTTTAGAGATGATGGGTGCAGTTGTGTTTAGGATCTTGTTATCTAGATCATCTAGATCCTCGCGAATTAGATTGATTCGACAAACACAGCTCTTTGTACACTTCCATATGCACTCATCAAGTTAAACTGGAGTCTGGACACTATATGTTTTGGATTTAGACATTTCAGTCAGTATAATCAAATTATGTTTTGTTCTGTTGATTTTAATAGCTTTATCAAAAACTATAGTAAAATATTTGTTGAATTCTTCAAGCAACAAATCTATTGGTGACCCAACTAAAGATGTTTTCCTTTGACCAGATGAGTAATGGCTTTCCAAATGGATTCTTGCTTTCCAAATGGATTTCGTATCTTTCGTAGAGGAAATTAGTTCACTAAAATTGTTCTTTCGAGCATCGGTAACACATAAATCATGTATTTTTTTCTGCAGTAAACGTTTTTGTAATATCGGTATGTCATACATTCATGGGTGCACCTAGGAATATGTATGTCCTTTTGACCAGGTGAAACAGACCAGAAATTGATCACTCAGGTCACAGACAGGAACAGGCATTTCTCCTTTGTCAGTCAAGTTACTGACATAGATCTAATCTATTCGTTTCCTCCTTCAAGCCATTTCCTTCTCTCTCTCTGTCTCTGTGTCTCACTCTCTTTCTTCAGTATACCTGTGTCAATGTGCCATTGACATTGATTTTGCTTATTGTATACACATGCATGCCTATGCTACCTGTTGTCGTCTCAGGTAGACATTATCTGACACATTGTGCCATCATCTATCCATGCCTAACATCGCTTCCACTGGGAGTGCGATGGAAAGTGTGTGCGTCGTGCACTATTTTTGTTTTTATCGCATCCTACAATGAAAAACCTCACCAAGACGCAGCAAAACAGATCGTCAGTCATCGAGGATACCTCAGGCGAGCTGCTGACAGAAAGCTCTGCTGTTTTGAACAGATGGACACAGTACTGCCAAGAACTTTACAACTACCCTATACAGCCAGACGACAGTCTGTTTGAGGGGGACTCAACACCATCAAGGGAATCCTCACCACTACCAGTGATGAGAGAAGAAGTGGAAGAAGCCGTCGGCAGCCTTCCGGCAGGGAAATCACCTGGAGCAGACAATATTCCAGCAGAGCTGCTCAAACATGGAGGGAAGGAATTGGTCACTCTAGTAACATCGATTTGTCAGAAGATCTGGGAGACAAAACAGTGGCCCACAGAATGGACTCAATCACTCATCATCCCCCTGCCCCAAAAGGGAAATCTACGCCAATGCCAGAACTACAGAACAATAAGTCTCATTAGCCACACCAGTAAAATCATGCTCAGAGTCATCTCGAATCGACTGAAGAAAGAGGCGGAAGAACACCTGGCGGAAGAACAAGCTGGATTCAGGGCAGGCAGAAGCACAGTAGAACAGATCTTCACCTGCCGGATACTGATGGAGAAACATCTGCAACATCAGAGAGACCTGTTCCACAACTTCATTGACTTTAGGAAAGCGTTTGACAGGGTGTGGCACAAGGGTCTGTGGCAGGTGCTCAGAAAGTTTGGCATAGAGGAGGGTCTCGTCCAAACCATCCAGGCGCTGTATAACACCGCCAGCAGCGCAGTCCTCCTCAACAACCAGATAGGGGACTACTTCAAGACCACAGTTGGAGTCCGTCAAGGCTGCCTGCTATCTCCCGTACTGTTCAATCTTTTCCTGGAAAACATCATGCGTGAAACCTCCATGACTTCCACTCCACTGTCTCCATCGGAGGAAGAACCATCAATAATCTGAGGTTCGCAGATGACATCGACCTGATGGGAGGCAGCAACGAAGAACTACAAGACCTGACAAAGAGACTGGAAGAAAGGGCAGGTGCATATGGAATGGAAGTGAGCACAGAAAAAAGCAAAGTTCTGGTCAACAGCACAACCAACACCCATGCTGAAATCTACATGAACGGACAACAGCTTGAAGAAGTGGGCGCTTTCAAATACCTTGGCGCCACTCTCACCAAAGACGGTCGCTCTACAACAGAAATCAAGACCAGACTAGCGATCGCAACAGCCGCAATGGCAAAGCTAAACAAGATCTGGAAGAGCAGGAAGATCAGCTTTCCTACAAAGATGAAGCTGTACAAGTCCCTGGTGCTGTCCATCCTGCTGTATGGCTGCGAAAGCTGGACCATGACAGCAGAGACCACCAAGAGAATCCAGACGTTTGAAAGTAAATGCTTCAGGCGCTTGCTCGGGATCTCTTGGCAAGACCGGAAGACAAACGACCTTGTGAGGAGCCAAATAACATCACTTGCAGGCCCCCAAGAACCCCTCTTGGCAACAGTCAAGAAGAGGAAGCTGTCGTGGTTCGGGCATGTCATACGCCACAATTCACTGCCCAAAACAGTCATCCAGGGCACGCTGGAAGGCGGCAGACGAAGGGGACGACAAGCCAAATGCTGGATGGACAACATCAAAGAATGGACCAGGATGGATGGCCCTACGCTGATGCGACAGGCAGAGGACAGGGCCGGATGGCGGTGCCTGGATTCAAGAGTGTCTCTCATCTCTCCTCTACGCCCATCATGGGCAAGAGAATGATGATGATGATGATGACAATGATTGACAGGAAAACAATAATTTCGACCAAAATGTGTTTCAAAATGCTATTAGTACGGTTTCTAGTTTAAAAACAAGAATTTACTCAGCATGGTTTCAGTTTACATTTCTGATCATCTCAAAGGAATTTTGACTGCAAAACGACATGGCTGTCTGCACACAACGTTCTTCCCCTGTGACAGGATCAACCACAGCGACAGAGAGCCGATGCAAAAGTTCAGACTGGAACAAGCTCTTCTTTCAGTTAATTCATACCTAGCTTGTTCAGCTGAAGGTCTGTTAACTGCACACTGCAAGGCTGTAAAATGCTAAAGCACAAGCGCAATCCGAGAGAGAAAACAATTATCTTTCAAAATGAACACATTTTTGCACAAATGGACATCCGCTTATTCCGTATACATTGTTTAGGTTTGATAGTCTGTATCTGATAAAGTTTCCCTCCCAAAGTTAAAAAAAAGTGTTTTTATGTCTGTTGTCAAAATCTGGAGACTGACTGAGAAATATGCTCTCTTAGTTGCATCTCTTTATTTGCATCAAGTGTGGGGGTGAAGTGAGAATTGTGGGTGCACAGCAAACCCAAGACAAAAGCAGAACTACAAGCGCGGCAAACTCAGAGAAGAGAGAGAGAGAGAGAGAAGAGAAGGAGAGAGAGAGAGAGAGAGAGAGAGAGAGAGAGAGAGAGAGAGAGAGAGAGATGTGGTGTGTGTGTGTGTGCGTGCGTGCGTGCGTGCGTGCGTGCGTGCGTGCGTGCGTGCGAGCGTGCGTGCGTGCGTGCGTGTGTGTGTGTGCTTGCGCGCATTTGCGCTACAGCGTAATCAATCCTATTTGTTTGAAATTCGCCATTTTTTGAAATTGTGTTTGCATTTATTCCGCATTAATGCGGTCGCAGCTTAAGTTGTAATGTCTGGTTAAGAACTCTGGTGAGAAAGTAGATGCCCTATACTAAGCCAGGCAATGTTTAAGTGAATATGAGTCTGTTCTGAACTGTAACTTGAACAGATAGTGCAGCTATCTGTACGTTGTCGCTGTCCACTCACACTGACAGCAGTGTAAGTGTTGAAGATATTGATTTAACAGGCTTTTTAATGTGGGCCCTCCACCCTACACGTTTTGCACAGTTTGTCTTATATTTTCACTTTTTTCAGTGTCTTCTCCATCCTCCTGTTTTCTTCACACGTGTTTCTTTGTCTTTACTGACTCTCACTCACCATGCACAATGTGTGTGTGTTCATCACTGATTTAACAGTTGACGGTACAACCCTTCTTACTTGTAAAGACTGTGCTGCTGTTGTTGTTTCATGCAGTCGTATAACTTCTAATAAAACTGAAGGTGGCGGATATGTTTTGCACTGTTCAGTTGAATTACACACATAATGTCAGGCGTTTATACAAGCAATGGTGCCAGAAGAAAACTACAAGACCCAGCATATACAGTAGGGATATTACAGTATATGCAGAGATATGTCACAAACTGTTATTATTTTGTTTGCTGATTCGATTGTTTATCTGGGCGTGGGAAATTGGGAAAGTGGTGTTGTAACTGAGAAACCAAGTTGTTGTTGTTTTTTTCCCTTCAATTTGTATTTAGAATGTGTTCAAAGTGTGTGCTTTTTACAGTTCTGTATCGTTTTAGATCTTCGATCACATGATTAATAAACTAGGCTGACCCTGGAGAAAGGTCCAGTGACGGTGAGGAAAGACCCACTGACCACAGGGAAAGTCCTGTTGACAGTGGGAAAGACTACAACTTTGGATTCTCTCTTGAGGGCACATAAGACCGTATGGCGAAAGCTTGGCTGTGTCTGGAGTGGCACTGTCTTCATCTGTTCGTGGGCAGGGGTGGTGGGTCTGTGGGGTGTGCTCGGCAGCTGGAGGGTGGTGTTTATCGCCGGTGGGCTCTGCAGTCATGAAATACGGGCTGGTACACCGATGGGGATGCTACTTTAAGGCTGTTATGAGCTGCATCCTGTAGTCTAATTTACCTCTGTTCAGGAGCAGTTATGTCCCTTGATATCTTAATGGAGTGTCCTGTGCGTGCCTGTACCCATCGTCAACACAGCGCAGGCCTCCAAGGGTGGTACAGGACTGCTCTAAAGGCAGGCGAAGACAGTGCTTCTCTGGGTCCTCCCCAGCACCTTCGGGTGTTTCTTTTTTCTTCTTTTAGATCTTCGATCACATGATTAATAAAACGAGCTTATGAATGTGTTGTGATACCTTGTTTTTTGACGATTCATGATTAGTTCTTTTAAAATCGTTTTATGCCTTTCTCTTCCTTTAAATCGTGATCATTCTAAAATAAAGCAAGGCCGCTGGCACCGTTTCTATTGATTGCAGATAATTCAACAATTTGAATTAGAGATCAAATTGGAGCTTGTTAGTTCTAGCATTAATGGATGGGATTTGAAAAATCAAGTATGTACATTCAATGGTTGACATCTACAACTACTAAAAGGATAGCAAATTTGTTTCTTTAATTGTGGTATGTGCTTTACTGAATTAGAGTCTGGAATGACAGAGGATCAGCACAGAGACAATTATTTGGAGGCGATTTGTGGTAGGAGTTGAAATGTCGGTGACAATATAATTAGGATCCAATTTTTAAAATACAAACTTTGCTTCCATTACAGAACTAGATTAATCCTCATTTCTAGTGCAACTACCATAAGAATTTGAGAAGGGAACAACAGTCTTCTGGTTAAAATCTGCAGGTTTTGTTTCATTGCGAGAGACACAGAAAAGAAGTAAGGGCTACATGAACACTCGTGAGTCCCCCAATAAACAGAAGATTTCAAGCCATCCTGAATGAATTTCTTTCCATATAATATAAATGGAAATTACATGAATTATATACAATATAAATGAAATCATGAAATATACTATAAAAGTAGCAAATTGTTCAACAGTGTGGAACACAGTAACTTCAATTATCCAGAGCTCTATATGCGGTGAATGTTCATCTTTTGAAACGCATGGAGAAATGATTTGTTCACGACTCATTTGTAGACTTTGAAAATAGCTCTATGGTCTCTGATCTACATGATGACTGCAAACCAAAATGTTTTATAACGCAGCCAAAAAATATCATTGTCGTATGAAAAGTGATATGTTTTGAAAATTTTATCTTCTATCTTTTGTATCCGTCTGGTTAATAGCAAATGATACTTATAAAATAGACAATATCAGATTGCACTTACAAGACAAATATGATAGCAGATAACACTTATAGAATACAATTTGATCAACATCCTAGTGTTCCTTGGTCCAGTCATGCAAAATCGATTTTTTTTTCTTTTTCTTCTTTTCCTAACCTGTATATCTGTGTTCAGGATACTCCCTCAATGTCACTACTCCTAAGCCTTTCATCCCAAATGCCTCTTTCCCCCCAACCACCCACACAGAGTCACATCAAAGCTTGTCCTGTTGCTTCCCAAGCACCCGGACAACGAACAGATTTATCAATTTCAGGTGTGCATAGGCATTTCATTTGAGAAAACAATGCACTGTAGCTAAGTGACTTCTGTGGAGCAACGTGACGCCTGTTGTACAGAAGCTAAGTAATCGCTTAGTCATAAAGTCAGTCTGGTGACGCAGTCCGCCTGAACACACAGAGTATCATATTACATTCGCCTAACGTCAGCTCCCAGCACGTATTAAAGCAAGACACGAAGGGACAGAGTACGCGAGTCAATTTTGTTTTATTCGGTAGTGATCAATGAGGATGATAATGATACCATTATGGATCTTTCTTTCGAGAAACACACCTGCAAGATTTACTCCCATTTTCCACTGTATTACAGGCCTAGATACATCTTTGTTCCCATACAGCTACCACATCAATTTGAGAAAGAAACAATAGTTTTACTTTTAAAATCTGCATGTTTTGCTGCATTACGAGAGTCGCAGAAAATAAGTAAGGGTTACATGAACACTCGTGAATCCCCCCAAAAGCAGAAGATTTCAAGCCCTGCTGAATGAATCTTTATGCATGTTTAATAGAAGATGTTTATGTGCATGCTACATACGCAGTTAATGATGTATGTTGACAGTGACAGACTGGCAATTCTGAAATAGCATCGAAAGCAGCATACACAACTGGATGAAGAAAGAGGAAGAAGCAGATGTGGTCCCTAATCCCACCACCCATCTGCTCATCCCATTTGAAGCCAGACAAGGCTGAGGCAGTCTATGGCCTTCTCAGTAGATTACAATGCTTCACACGTTGTAATTATTGATTACCAAGACACCGTGTGAATCATCGTGTACACTATCGTGACTTTCCCACTTGGGATGCAGAGGGCCTTGTGCAAATGATATCCACGCCTTCAGGATGATTTGCTTGTAACTTCTTCTCTGACACTCTTCTTTACACATCCTTATTTTTCGGAACTGTTGTTTATTGTCTTTCTACCTCTGTGGCCCATTCTCCTGCCTTTGTTCTCTGAACTCAGGGAATTTTTTTCTTCTCACAATGGATAACATGGCAGCTTCTGGTGCGTGTGTATGTCATCTGGTTAGTCGGTAGTGATGATGTGCATACTATCTGGACAGCTGTCCATTCTGCCGTTTGCGTTTTCCTATATGACCCTTTAAGTATTGCTCTCTCCTGGATGAACAGAAAGAGCCCACGCTAAACCCTGAAAAACAGAAACGATGCTTGTCGGTACTCTCATGAATCAAGCAGGTAGGCAGTGGGTTAGTAAACGCTGGTGGCGATAATATCATCAGTCTAATCCGACAGTCAGACATCTAGGAGTCTAACTAGGCCAGACACTTTCAATGTAGGATCAGATCAGCAGTGTGTGTGTCGCGCATCGTAAATAGAACTCAGCTGTGTCGCCTCAGTTTGTAAGTGTCTTTGAATTGATGCAACAACGAGACGTGTAGATTGACTAATCATTACTCCACACGATTATTGAAATTCAGACCTGTGTGGCTTACCAGCAGATCAAATTTCCCCTTCCAGTGAATTCAAAGTTGTGCAGAGTGACTTGTCTATAAAACTGTACATACACACACAGACACAGACACAGACCCAGTCACAGACAGACAGACAGACAGACACACACACACACACACACACACACACACACACACACACACACACACACACACACACACACACACATGCACACATCACAAATACACATGCGCGCACGCACGCACGCACGCACTTTCGCAAGCATGCACACACAACACACACACACACACACACGCACGCACGCACGCACGCACGCATGCACGCACGCACGCACGCACGCTCACTCGCACGCACGCACGCACGCACGCACGCACGCACGCACGCACGCACGCACGCACACACACACACACACACACACACACACACATGCACATACATGCACACACATGCACACACATACACACGCGCGCACGCACGCACGCACGCACGCACGCAAGCATGCACACACACACACACACACACACACACACACCACACACACAGCACGCATGCACGCACGCACGCACGCACGCACGCACGCACGCACGCACACACACAAGATCACATTACATCACCGCTGAGGGAGCGTCACTGGCATGCCTGTAAAATTCCGTTACCTGACAAACTAGCCGATCTTGTCTTCCGTTTTTTTGATGGTTCCCTTTCGTCATACATGTCCTCTATGCTCTGTGCATACCAGTCATCACGTACGCTACACTCTCCCAGTCAAGAACATTTGAAGAGACGAAAGCGAAATTTAGAATTCTTTGGTCAGTGTTTCAGCTGTGCTGCCCCAACTGTTTAGAACTCACTTCCCCCTCATTACGAAACCGGCCCACCACGTGATTTTCATAGAACAACTAAAAACTTTTTTTCAGCTATATATTTTGCACAGTAACAAGTGGGGTAACTTTTGCTCCCATAAGAAAACCTAAGGCAGAGTAACTTTTATTCAAGACTGGCACATCCTTTTAAACTTGAATAAAGTCAGACAAATACATAGAGGAACAATCGAATAGTGGGGGAATAACAAACGCAGGCCAACAACTGAACTGTCTTTCTTATGGGAGCAAAAGTTACCCCACTTGTTTACTGTGTATTGTTTACTGTTCCCTGCCTCATTTCATTTCCAACTTTATATTTTGAACAATACTTTCACCACATTGTGTGCACACAACATGTTGTATGTGAATAAATGAAGGTCTATATGGTATGTAAAGCGCAATAAGCAATTTTCAACCAGAATTATGCTACACAAATACTATTGACAGACACTATTAATTCTTCTTCTTCTACTTCTTCATCTTGTTGTTGTTGTTGTTGTTGTTGTTGCTATTGTTGTTGTTGTAATCATTATTTGTTTTTTTTTAATGTAAGCTGCATCCTGATACCCCTTTGCAATATGTAGGCATTATATTTAGCCATGGTCTCTTCACCTCGGATGGGTGCAGTGTGGTTGAATGAGAGTAATAATGAAAACAAATGACAGAAATAAAGAAAGAAAACGGACTTAAATGTCAATTGAACCCAGTCTTATAACAGACTGATGGATTATCTGTAACTAAATCTATGATGTGCGATTTTGTCCATGGGTTTGGGGCTCATTTCAGCTTGGCGACATACTGTTCAATTTACTACTCGATTAATAGAAATGTCATTATGAGGAGCTGTCGTTTATCAAAGTCTAAATATCTATAACTACATTTAACAAGGAAAGGGAATTGATGGCTAAACTTCGGTTCTTTTGTTACAATACTGAAATAAGTTTCAGATGGCTCATTTGATCTGCTGACCTGCACAATTATAGACTGCCAGTATACAGTGAATGGAACTTCATGTTTTGCTGGCACAAATATTATGTGGATTCTAAAATTAGGTAAAAGCAACTTTTTAAGTAAGGAGTATTTTGGCCATGTACACCACGGTGTTAAATCCAAGTACGTGCACATGTATGAGTGATTTTAATGTCTGATGTATGTCCTACGTCCGTCCAGCATAAATATACAGCATCAATTGATGTCGGATAGAGGGAAAGAAAAGAGTTAGAACACACAGTCGGGTCTGATGCTGTATACACCTCTCTCTATGTCTGTATGTTCTCTCTCTCTCTCTCTCTCTCTCTCTCTCTCTCTCTCTCTCTCTCTCTCTCTCTCTCTCTCTCTCTCTCTGTGGGGGTGGGGATGGGCGGGGTAGGGGTGGGGGGTGGGGGGTTAGTTGGTGGAGTTAACTTCTCCACACTGAACTTCAACATTTCTGAAATACGTTGATGAGGTGGAAAGGTGACCAGCTCCACTGTCTGATTCTTTGTCTCATCAACCTAATTCTTCTGAGTGAAAACAATATTCTGGTGGATGCAACCGGTTTTAGTTCTTCACAAGGAAAACATCTGTAGAATTTCAGGATAACTTACATGTCTACTATGTAAAAAAATAGTTCACGATCATTACAAGTTACATCAACAATCAAAGTAGCCTGACGGTGTACTTACATTTCTTCTTCTTCTTCTTCTTCTTCTTCAAATTCTTCTTCTTCTTCTTCTTCTTCTTCTTCTTCTTCTTTTTCTTCATCTACTTCTTCTGAGTACGCAGGCTGATGCTCCTGCGCGTGCGGACACTCCCTGTATAGACAGGCAAGGATTAATCCCATCTACACAACAAAGGGAATGGAATTTTGTGTGTATGACTGTTTTTATCCCGCCATTAAGGTAGCCATGCTCCAACTTAAGTATGATGTTCTTTAACTGACAGTATTCAGTTTAAATGAAATCTGTACTGTCCACCATTGCTTGGAAAAGTCTCCAAATTGGCAAATATTGAAAAGACTGAAAAGAAAACAATAAATACGAGAGAGAGAGAGAGAGAGAGAGAGAGAGAGAGAGAGAGGAGAGAGAGAGAGAGAGAGAGAGAGAGAGAGGTGTAACACATGGGCTCCTATTTATTGCTTCATGTAAAATAGATTATTCCCAAGTTAAATGCAGAAGAAGGACGAGAGGCGGAAGGATGACGGGAAGGGTACGAAGTCCAAATTATAAACGACCTATTGCCACGTGTGTCAGTTGGTCTTATGACGAGTGAATCCCAACACCACACACACACACACACACACACACACACACACACACACACACACACACACACACACACACACACACACACACACACACAAGGTTTGGCCCAATTGCATAACGCTTATATCAGTGTTTTATGGGAGAAAAGAGAAGGATGTTATAATCACATGTGTGCATTTGCATAGCTCGGTAGACTGAAGAGAGAAACTGCCACAGAATGAATAAATGATACAGGGTTGATAGCCTATAGATCTGCACTTATCTTCTCTCTGTTTCTCTAATGCTGCTTAGCAATTCACAAAACTGCTAGAGATCATTTTCGGTTACCAGAGTGAATAAGTAAAAAGAAAAAAGCTTTCTGAGAACAAATATAAGCTATCTTTCTTGACTTTTGGTTCCTGAATTATGTAATTTCTTCATTGTTTGATTCAAGTCACAGGAAGTATTATTTAAACCTCATATTCAGTTCAACGTGTTTAACCAGAAGATGTAAGAACTCCAATTAAATGTTGTTCTGTACACGTACGTGGTAACGCAAATCAAGTGAAATTCTTATGAAAATACCTACGATATCCAACGATTACAGAAATGGTGAGTTTGAGCGTTCAAAACTGTTATTTACAATTTTCTTCAAGCACTAATTTCGTTTTTTTAACATGCTTTAAACAAACATAATTCACAGAGTGCACAAAGTACTTGCTTTCCGGACCACAGATGACAATATATAGTCAAAAAGATATAGAGGACGAAAGGAAAAAAGGCACGAAGAAAAATTCACTTCATAACGTTTTGTGAAGTGAGCTGGCTACCCATTTCACTACTAATAATGTTCTTCCGTTAAACGGTAATAAGACGGATTGGTAGCGTCGCCTGTGTCAATGAGAACAGGGACCAAGACATTCACAGTTGGAGGGGAAGGTGAAGACGTATAATATTGTCTAGTGAATCCAAATCCTCTTGACATTTTCTCTTAAGCAATAATCATATCCGCCCCAAGCAGCAACGGGAGAACAGTGAAAGGAGTACAAAACGGCTTCTGCAATGCACAGAGGGAAAAGTTACACACAATTTCACCAAATTACAAACAAAGACCGGAATACACACAGGCTTCAACAGGTACAAGAACACCTGGGTAGGAAAGCCATGAACAGGGACAAGAACACGAGGACAGAAAAGTGACGAAAAGTGACAGAAACACGTGGATAGAAAAGCCACAAACTGTGACAAGAACATCTGAATAGAAAAGCCACAAACATTGACAAAAACATTTGGATAGAAAAGTGACAAGCAATCGCAAGAACACCTGGATAGAAAAGCCACGAATAGTGACGAGAACACGTGGATTTAAAAACCACGAACAGTGACAAGATCACCTGGATAGAAAACCCAAGAACAGTGACAAGAACGTCTGCAGAGAAAAGTATAACAATTCTGTTAAAATTAAGATGATTAAAATTTTTCAAAGCCGTATCAATCAGAATGTGATCGATAACTTAAAGAAATATGTTCAGTGTTTTTTTATATGTACTAACGCAACCAATTCCGTGAAATCTTAGTCATGTCTTTACTAGTTTTTTTCCATATTTTTTCTTCGTAATCTTTTTTTTTATATTCTTTTGCTACTGTCTTCGCCGTGAATTCCTGTTGAACAGTGTCCAGAATGTTTCTCTGTATTGAGAACCCATGGTATAGTAGATGACAATGTTGAAGGTCGCATTGATGATGGTAAATATTTCAACAAACCATACAACAGCTAAGAAAAAATTGTGATGTCGTCGCCCGGCGTTTACCTCTGGAAAAAAGATCCGAACAAAGCGACTTAGAGAGTTTGGAGACGAGCAAACAATAAAGAAGATGGAGTTACCAACAAGAATTTTGGTCAGGGCCAATTCACGAGGAGAGATTGACGACGAGGTTTTAGATCGCCATGACATTGCCTGACGAAGTTTCACAATCGTCATGATTGTCATCAGCGTTCACAGTTATTATCACCACACCAGGAAGACCACTACCAAAAACGTAACTTTCTAGACTATTGATGAGGTCTTTGTGTGCCATATAGAATGTCCCTTCAATGGCTGTAATGATAGTCTCACCTGATACTGGATCATACACACATCCAATACGATATCGAAAACTCACAATGAAAAACAGACCAATTATCAGCCCAGAGATCAGAAGGATGATCACCAGCATAGTTCGTGTACGTAGCAAACTGTGAACTTTTAGTGGATTGAAAACACATAAGCACCTTTCTATTGCAATGATAGCAGAAAGAACCTGTGAGATGTAGATAAATGGAAAGTAAAAAACTGAAAAATTCACGTTTGTTAGAAACGTTTGAATTGGACCAAATATCTCCTTTGTAGTGAACTGTATTGCCAGTTGTTCACCTTGGAGCAGCATCCCCATAGTCAGATACATACCATCAGCAAAAGACAAGGCAAACAGACACAGGTTGATCCGATCCTTCAGACCTTGTTTGAAGAAGACAGCCATGTTGATGACGTTAGCTGGCCCACCAATCAGAAATAACACCCCCAGGATATTGTTTGTAATCCTGCGTAATGTGCTTTCTACTTCTGCACTGACAATGTTGTCAGGATTGTCCCAAGGCAAAAACTCCATCTCACTGAACATAACTAGGATACAATCTTCACGAAGGGATGTGTTGTGCACAACAGTCTGCCAGTATCCTGAGATATTAACAAGGACGGTTGCATTGTCAGCCATGTCTGCAAACAGAGGGAATGTTTTCAATGCTACGCTATCAAACGTTGATGCCATTTTATATTGTCTTCACACTTACAAGTTTGCAGTAAGTTCACATTGGCTGGGTTCGTGTTTTACGTTGGTGATAACTATACCAGCTAACGAGGAAAAAGGGAGAAAAACGAAAATGATTACAATTACTAGTTCAACAGGATGTTGAAAGCAGAAATTTTCAACGAAATATGAAAGCACCGAAGGGATAGGGTTTCGTAAATTACAGAACACTATTCGTGATAAAAAGAAGCCATGAGACATTTATTTTGACATTTTCTTTTGAAGAAACAGAGAAATGGTTTTTGATTTGGTCCAAGCTGATTTATAGGTATAATCAAACAAGCTCTTGTTGAGAAGAGAAACTGTCTTCCTAGGTAACAGTCAATTAATGATACCATAAAGCCATAAAGATTATAACATCCAAAGAGTGAAAATTAAGCACGTTTCTGTTATGATACGGGAAAGAAATGAAATGTGCTTTATTGACAATTTGATACACCAGATTTGAAAATCTCACATTGTTGTGAAAACGGGAACACCTCAATCTATGAAATACACTGCCGAACTAAAGTTAAGGGCCAGAAGAAGAATCATCTCTCATAACCCCAAAAATCAAAGCAACACCTTCAACTCTTGAAATGTATTAATACGACATGTAACCTTTCGATTCATGTAAACAAAAATCACCAACAAAGAAATTTCATTCGCGCAGCAAACGTCGGAATTACCCCACCCCCCTTTTGAAAAGTTGCAAGAAAGTTCTTTCAGTTTGGTCAAGTTCAGTAACGGGTGTGCCCACCCTGGGCTGCAAGGCATTCACCGATCCGTGAGCGCATTGAGTTCACATGGTTCTGGAGCATCTGTTGAGAGATTGCCATCCACTCCTGCTGCAGGAACCGGTCGACATCAGCAGGTGGGGGGTGATTGTCCCTCACCCGGCGTCCAAGGATATCCCAGAGGGTGTTCTATGGGCGCCAAGTCGGGTGATCGGGCTGGCCAGTTCATCCTCACAATCCGCTGACGCTGCAGAACATCTTGGACCACCCTAGCGCGATGAGGGGTCGCGTTATCGTCTTGGAGTATAGCGCCGGCACCCATGGCTTGCAGTGTAGGGAGGATCAGAGGCGTCACGATTTCATCCCTGTACCGTACGCCGGTAAGATTGCCTCTAATACGGTACAGTGGGGTCCTCCCGTACAGATGGAAGCCAGCCCACACCATAACTGAACCGCCTCCGTACCTGTCATGTTCCTGGACACAGGCGTCGATGAAACGTTCACCTGGACGTCTCCAAGCGCGTATGCGGGCATCACAGGAAGACAGAGTAAACCGGGACTCGTCTGTAAAGAGTACCCTGCCCCACTGCTGTCTGTTCCAACGTCGATGGTTTTGGCAGAACGCCATCCTGGCCCGGCGATGACGTGGTGTGAGGGGCACACGGAACGACAGTTCTTGAGTGCAGGCGCACCTCACGCAGACGACGGGTCACCGTCATGCGACTTATGGTGACGTTGGTAGCGGCCCTGAGGTTGCCTATCAACGTCCTGCGGGTGATGGTTCGGTGACGTAGAGCTAAGACCTGGAGGTAGCGATCGTCTCTTCGATCTGTACATCTTGGCCGCCCAGACCGAGGTCGCTCATCAGTACTTCCGGTAGTCTGGAAGCGTTGGTGGAGCCGCTGAATAACTAAGTGGCTAACTCCTAGCCGTCTGGAAACTTCTCTGCCGGAAACGCCGTCCTGCAGCCATCCCAGCGCCCGTCCTCGATCCACTGTTGTCAGTTTCGTTCTTGGAGGCATGCTTAATCAGAGCTCTGGTGCGCGCCCCTAAATACCCATTCCTGTGCAACTTTCGTTGAGAAGTGTTCAGTATAGCCATGGTTTGCTCGTGCAAAATGCCAAAAACCTACTGCAATACTGCTTCTTCAGCTAAATTCGAGCAAAGTTTCAAGAAAAGTCTCGTGTTTTGACAACCTTTTCACTGCCCCTAAAAACGGTGTTGCTGAACTGCAATTCTTGCAAAACATGGTCAGGCACGTGCAGCAGTGGGAAAGGCTTTGGGAAAACCCAAGTTGACCATTTTTTCGTCACGCGGTGTTGGCATGAAAAATACATACGGAAAGCTGCTGAAATCAGAGGCCGGCCCATAACTTTAGTTCCGCAGTATAGAATGAAAACACATTTTCCGTGAGTGAAATACGTAAGATAAAATAGGAATGGCTGTTGGTGAGAATTTTTCATCCTTTCAATATTTTAATCATAGTTGTGAACAACATGGGTATTGTACAAAATAATTCATGCAGATTGTAGGACTTCCTAATATCACGTTCAATCTTTGCGGAAAGATTTTTATCCAACGGCGGCATTGTTACGTTATAGCAAATGTGCATTTGAGTACAGGAGTTTTTACTTTAAACGCTGAATTAAGCTTTCCATGCTATCAGGAAAAACCTACAATCTTGTCTTCGACGTAATTGTATTACCAAAAAGACCTTATGTCCTCAGACGGATTTTTTTTTCTGTGTATCATCATTCAAATGAATAAAAGAACGTAAACAATATCTAGATTACATCGAAGATTATCATGATTATAAACGGGAAAGTAGGGGTCTCGATTATAGATTTGATTGTTCATACTTTATCATCTCATTCGTATATATCGATACAAGGTGTTGCCCTACGCACTGTCTCAGATTCTGATTTTTTTTCTGTCTGATTGGAGATTATCAAAATGTCATTCCAACTGCTTTGAGACTCAAGGTCTTCTTGTACAAATGACCGAAGGCATACGACGATGCATATACAATGGGAACAGCTAACACAAGTTACGTTCCAATTTCTACAGGTTTTCTTTTCTTTTTTTCATACAAGAAAAAGCCTTACCTTGTCGAACTGTTGAGAGTGAAAATCAACACACACACACACACACACACACACACACACACACACACACACACACACACACACACACACACACACACACACACACACACACACACACACACACACACTCACACTAGCACTGGAACGCTATACTACTATATAAATTGAAAGAAATATGAATCAATGGAACGATGTTTCAATACTTTAAAAGTTTTTTTTATCGCAGAGATCCATATGTACAAGAATAGGAAAGTTTACTCGTCTTTTCAGAGCATTGATATCGGAATTCCACAGGGTTCTATTATAGCCCCCATGTTGTTTAACATTTTTATTTATGATCTTCCAAAGATATTATCAAAGAGTGTGAGTGTAGTACAATATGCTGATGACATTGCTATGTGGATAATACAAATATCCGAAAGCATACCGGCAAGAGAATTACGAATCATATACAGAAGATATATCATTAGAGATAGATAAATTAAACAACTTTATGGAAAATAACGGGCTTACTCTCTCAGGTGAAAAAACACAATTAATGTTTTTCAATAATGGAGACAATCCAATGTATTTGCCAAGCTTCAAATTGAATGGTTCTGAATTGCAGTACTCACAAAACATAAAATTTCTGGGTGTGAATTTAACCCCTAAACTTAACTGGCGTTTTTACATTGAAAGCTTGATAGCTAAAACAAGGACACGTTTAAGACTTATTGAAGATTATTTGTATTCAACCGTGGGCTCAAGATACAAAAACCCTCCTGCACCTAGCTGTTTCTCTAATAAGATCAAATCTAGTGTACGGACAAGAAGTTTATTTTTCAGCTCCTCAAAGTCTACTGAAAAAATTGCAAAGTATAGACAGCAAAGCTATCAAATTAGCGCTTGGTGTCCCAGTGCACACAAACACATTGAAGGTGTACAAAGAAATTAATATGCTATCACTGTCAGATCAACGTAGATTAGCAGTGGCCAAATATATTGCAAGAAGTCTTTCAGTTCCTAATTCAGTCGAAAACGAAGTTTTGATGGATTCAAATGTTGAATATCCCAAAAGAGCTCAACG
>CM031604.1:59379226-59396726 GCA_018398815.1 Conus ventricosus | reverse complement strand
TGACTTTCGCTGTTATGATTCCTTCGAGTCTGCTCAAGTCGACTCTGTGGGTGTGTATATGCTATTGATAGATGCAAGGACTGATTTCATCAATGTAAATCACGACATTGATATTGAGAACCACAACGAATTACTGAAAATGGATCTGAATGTCTAAAATCCCTCAGTAAATTCCGTCTGTCAGTCATATCTGAAGACCAGAAGAATATTTCAACGTATGTATTCCTTCGACGGAACTGCAGACGGCACGGTGCCACTTTCCTACACAAATATGTTGTCTTTATACCGCGTCAAGAGTGCACACAAAAAGTATCCTACATACGACCTGAATAAATTTAAACGTCTGCTGAACAGTGTACGCACAGGTGAAAAAAAAAATCAAAAGGCAATGATTGCAACAATGGTTTTGGACTTAGTTTTTTTTTGGAAAATAGACAAAGACAACAAGGTGACCGTAATACCTGGAAGCTCCTCATATTGCTTGATGATTTACAGTCTGAGGTGGTGCCAATGATCATCACATTAAAAGATATTAATTCCATGCATAGGTGGGGATCCGATCTGATTCTTGCAGCAACTCTTTATCAACCACGAAATGCCAACAGAGTATCATCACACAACTGGCTGGTGTTTTATATGTTCAATGTTAATACCGTCCTGGTAGCACTTTGTTTTACTGAAGGTCTATCAAACCAAACAGGATTTTTCTCAGCTTTTCTGACTGCCCTCTGTTCTGGAGGCCATTGCTTGCTGATAACGTGACTACTCTGAACTTGTGGATTAAAAAAAAAATCTTTACATCTCTCTGAAAATGCATGTTTACACAACATTTTCTTCGCATGGCTTCCTAATCATGTCGGCTTTTGAAGCAGAAGGATGGCGGATCATTTTGCAAAGAATTCTACGATTGAAGTACACGAAAACCTTCCTCAACCTAGACATCTAAAACCTGTAGTTTAGAGGTTAATGGTGAAAGACCTCTGACAAGAAGACAGAAAGGCACAAACGGGTATAAACTTTGCCGATCCACTCAAACATGAAAAGTTCCTATCCTCTGCCGGTAATGCCTGTAGGCCAGTTTTCAAACACACACCCTCGTATCTTGTAAACCAAAAGGAGGATCCTAATACATGACATTATCATGTCACTGGCTATCAAAAGTTCCCTTGTTGAGTGTTGTTATTTGCATGATACCTAACATAAACATTTTCAAGCCCATTTCATGGAGGCTTTGTTCAGTTAATATATGCTTCACCAGCTTAGTTAGAGAAAGATAGATATTTGTGATTTGATCGAAGATTTTGTGAAAACAAGACAATTCGTAGAGACATTTTAAGTATGTTTGCGATAAACTGCTTTATTGTTCTCATTATTGAAAAATAAAGGACATTGACGATGCGATAGTTCTGGAATTGATCCCTGAGGTGGGCTATACCATAAATTACATGAATTCAAAGAAAAGCTCGTCCGATTTGTTCTGGAACGGATGTATTTTACCATATGTATGCATACATTTATCTAAATCTAACAATGTGTACATCTCTGTTTATCTGTCTGAGTCTTTTTATTCGAGTTTGGACGTACATGCAGTAATGCCTTTACAATAAACTCTGTCTGTCTGTCTGTCTGTCTGTCTGTCTTCTCTCTCTCTCTCTCTCTCCTCTCTCTCTCTCTCTCTGTATATATATATATTATATATATATATATATATGTGTGTGTGTGTGTGTGTGTGTGTGTGTGTGTGTGTGTGTGTGTGTGTGTGTGTGTGTGTGTGTGTGTGTTCACTTTCTGACTATCTTGTGAGGACTAAGGGTGAAGGTACGTCTTATTGATCTTTCCTTGAGAGCCCGCAGTTTGTTTTCTAATTAGGCTTACGCTTAGGAGAGATCCTTGCACAGACATGATAAAGCAAATCAAACGTTGCTGCTGAGTTCTGGAAGAAAATCATTATTTTCCTTCCTTTATTATACACCGGGTGTTGTCTGCTATATCCTGCAGTCGCTGTGAGTGGTTTTCTGGCTGGTCTGATTAAAAAAGAGAACAAAAATGCATGTGCAATAAGTGTAATAAAGGTATGAATCCCAATGGGGTTTTGTGCTTAAAATACTGCAGTGTGTCATGGGTTTCTCTGAAGATGCATAGAAATCGCCATGGGATTACTTAACACTAGACATGACATGAAGCATAAATTTCATCCTGGGGATGGTACATGCAGTATCAAACAACTACATTGGCTACGTTTCTAGGATTAATGGTAATAGACAGAAAGTGACAAGAAAGAATCATGGTATTAACGTTGATTACATCAGGAAAAACGAGATAATTCGTTCACCATGGTATGGCATACTCATACCCATGAATACATAAATACAAATCACCCACGGTTCATCAGGTGCAGAGAGAGAGAGAGAGAGAGAGGAGAGAGAGAGAGAGAGAGAGAGAGAGAGAGAGAGAGAGAGAGAGAGAGAGAGAGAGAGAGAGAGAGAGAGAAGAGAGAGAGAGAGAGAGAGTTGGTTTTCATGAACACTAGATACGTTTTTGCGACCCAAAAACTTTTAAATTAAAAACGGAAAGTTTCACTCAAGCTTAAATCGGCCCCTGACTGGTTGCTAGTTCAAATCCTTGGGAAGTCCAGCCATTGCAAACAAACTGGACCTTTGTGGGTGCATTCAAAATTACTGCTGCATTGTTCTTGACGCTGAACCAAACGTTTACAGATCTGGGAACGACATATGTGGCAGTTAAACCTCATACACACTGTATAGATGGACAAAAGCCAATACACGGAGTGAGTGAAAGAGAAACACGGACACACAGAACATACACCGAAGCAGACACACACAGACACAGACAGACAGACAGACAGACACACATACACACACACACACACACACAACACACACACACACACACACACACACACACACACACACACACACACACACACACACACACACACTACAAAGAGAGTAGAGAGAGAGAGAGAGAGAGAGAGAGAGAGAGAGAGAGAGAAGAGAGAGAGAGAGAGAGAGAGAAAGAGAGAGAGAGAAGGTGACAGACCGGTAGGGTAACATGTATATTTACGTAATTTGCCATCAAATTTAATAAACAGTGAATCATCAAATGTTTGGGTTGCTAAAAGATGTTCTTAAAGATACTTATGATAAGATATTGTGACACTAAGCTATTTTTGTTCTTTAGATGATCATGACCTTCATTTATGGTTTCCCACCCGAATATGTGAGGGATGAAATGAATATGTTCTTGGGCGGGGAATGAACAGTTTACAATATCTCGTACATCCCTTACTTTTTGTCGTAGAGATACTGAGGTGCAAGTTTGTTCATGATTTTGTACATGAAAACGGTTTTTATTAAATGGATATCTTAGACTGAAAGAGAAAATATTACTTGTTTTGTAACTGTTTAATCGAAGAGATGATGATTCAACAAGTGCGAGGAAATGTCGTATTCTAATTTGCTGAAAGAAATTTTTCGAAAGTTTACGAGCAAGAGACGAGACATGAAAAGACCAAGAAAAAGTGTTGTCAGTGTTGAGACCAAGTAATTTATGGCAATGAACTTGTTCTATAATGTCATCACGAAATTTCACATCTGTCAATTTCGATCTAATATTTTGACATTTCGGTCTTGTTATTCAACATGAGCTTTGATTTTTGAGGATCAATAACCATATGCGTCAGTTCTGTTCATGTCACAAGCTTGTCAACATCTTTGTAAGCCCTTAATGCGAGTTCATGTTTTTGGTATCATTGTGGAGAGTGGTGTCGTTGGCAAAGAGCTCGCAATTTGTTTAAATGTACAGGGGAAGATCATTTATACAAATAGAAAATAAAATTAGATCTAAGGCTGATCTCTGGGAAACTCCATGTCTGATTGGCATGAATGAGGATGATGTAATAACCTGAAAAACTATTTGTTTTCTATTTTAAAGGAAGAATGAAATAATGTTGATAGACTGTATAGGCAGTCCATACAAAGAAAGGTTTCTTTCAAGAATGATTAACTGTGTCAAATGCTTTAACAAAATCTACAAACACTGCACCTGTGAATAGATCATCATTAATATTTGAATACCACTGTTCTACAAAATTAGTTTGCGCAGTATGACAAAAATGATTCCTACCGAAACCACTTTGATTACAATGAAGTAATTCATACAGGCTAAGATGGGATTGAATCATTTGTTTTAGATAAGTATTTTTCTAGAGGTTTGAATAAGATAGATAAAAATCAATGTCGGTCTGTGATTTAAACAAATTAACGGATCACCTGTTTTAAAATGTTGCAGCACTTTATCATCCGTCAAAGACTGTGGATAGTAAAATTTTTCTATGGAGAGTTACAGATATATCCGAGACGTTTAAAGATGATGGGTACAGCTGTGTTTAGGATCTTGTTATCTAGATCATCCAGACCTCGAGAATTAGATTGATTCGACGAACACAGCTCTTTATACACTTCATATGCACTCATCAAGTTAAACTGGAGTCTGGACACTATGTTTTTGGATTTAGACATTTCAGTCAGTATTACCAAATTATGTTTTGTACTGTTGGTTTTAATAGTTTGATCAAAACCTATAGTAAAATAATTTTTGAATTCTTCAAACAACAAATCTATTGGTGACCTAACTAAAGATGCTTTCCTTGACCAGATAACTGAGTTATGGCTTTCCAAATTGATTCTTGCTTTCCAAATGGATTTCGTGTCTTTCTTAGAGGAAATTAGTTGATTGAAATTGTTCGATCGAGCAGCCTTTTTATCGGTGTAATCTTATTTCCTTGTTTCCTAAACTTGTTTTCTTTTTCCGACGATCACAATAGGCTTTCATGAACTTTTATAGCTGCACAGATTTCTGCAGTTGACCATGGTGGTTTCTTGTTGTTTTTTACTCTTTAGACATCTGGGTGAAGTATTCTTGTTAGAAACATGTAAAAATTAGTTGTAGCATACTGCAAGACCTTTGTCGGGGTCATTATGTTGATAAACATAGGAAGTATCAATAGTAACACATGAAACATGTATATTTTTTTCTGCATTAAACGTTTTGTAATATTGGTATGTCATACAGTCATGGGTGCACCTAGGAATATGTATGTCCTTTCGACCTCGTTAAACAGACCAGAAAGTGATCGCTCAGGTCATAGACAGGAACATGCCTTTCTCCTTTGTCAGTCATGTTACTGACATAGATCTAATCTTTTCTTTTCCTCCTTCAACCCATTTCTGTCTTTCTCTATGTCTTTGTCTCCGTCTCTCTCATTCTCTCTCACTCTTTCTTCAGTATACGTGTGTCGATGTGCATTTGACATTGATTTTGCTTATCGTATACACGTGTGTGCCTATGCTACCTGTTGTCTTCTCAGGTAGACATTATCTGACACATTGTGCCTTCATCTATCAATGTCTAACATTGCTTCCATTGGGAGTGCAATAGAAAGTGTGTGCATCGTACACTATTTTAGTTTGTATTGCATCCTACGATGATTGACAGGAAAACAATAACTTCGACCAAAATGTATTTCAAAATGCTATTAGTACGGTTTCTACTTTAAAAAACAAGAATTTAATCAGCATGCTTTCAGTTTACATTTCTGATCATCTCAAAGGAATGCTGACTGCAAAACGACATGGCTGTCTGCACACAACGTTCTTCCCCTGCGACAGGATCAACCACAGTGACAGAGAGCGGATGCAAAAGTTCAGACTGGAACAAGCTCTTCTTTCAGTTAATTCATACCTAGCTTGTTCAGCTGAAGTTCTGTTGACTGCATACCGCTAGGCCGCAAAATGCTGAAGAACAAGCGCAATCCGGAGAGAGAAACTCACACACATCTGAAACATCTTTCAAAATGAACACATTTTTGCACAAATGGACATCCGCTAATTGCGTATACATTGTTTAGGTTTGATAGTCTGTATCTGATAAAGTTTCCCCACAAAGTAAAAAAAAAGTTTTATGTCTGTTGTCAAAGATCTGGAGACTGACCGCGAAATATGCTCTCTTAGTTGCATTTCTTTATTTGCATCAATTGTGGGGGTGAAGTGAGAATTGTGGGTGCACAGCAAACCCAAGACAAAAGCAGAATTACAAGCGTGGCAAACTCACAGAGAGAGAGAGAGAGAGAGAGAGAGAGAGAGAGAGAGAGAGAGAGAGAGAGGAGAGGAGAGAGAGGAGAGAGAGCGTGTGTGTGGTGTGTGTGTGTGTGTGTTGTGTGTGTGTGTGTGTGTGTGTGTGTGGTGTGTGTGTTGTGTGTGTGTTTCAGTTCCCACCAGCCAGGTGCGGCCCTTCCTCTGAGGGCGAGCAGAGGAGAGAAGGTACAGAGATGGAAAGAGACTCAGAGATAGAGGGGAGCTGCAAAATGTCAAAGATGCCCCATTGGTGAACATCCGCAAATGCAAAATGCGCTTAATGGACTGGTCAAAAAAGGATATGCGGACTGCAGACAGTGTGTGTGTGTATGTGTGGTGTGTGTGGTGTGTGTGTGTGTGTGTGTGTGTGTGTGTGTGTGTGTGTGTGTGTGTGGTGTTTTGATGCGTGCGTGCGTGCGTGCGCGCATTTGCGCTACAGCGTAATCAATCATGTTTGTTTGAAATTCGCCATTTTTAAAAATTGTGTTTGTATTTATTCCGCACTAATGCGGTCGCAGCTTAAGTTGTAATGTCTGGTTAAGAACTCTGGCGAGAAAGTAGATGCCTTAAGCCGGGCAATGTTTAAGTGAATATAAATCTGTTCTGAACTGTAACTTGAACGATAGTGCAGCTGTCTGTACGTTGTCGTTGTCCAATTCACACTGACAGCTGTGTAAGTGTTGAAGATATTGATATAACAGGCTTTTTTAATGTGGGCCCTCCACCCTCCAAGTTTTGCACATTTTTTCTTATATTTTTTTCTTTTTTCCAGTGTCTTGTCCACCCTCCTATTGTGCCCACAGCTTGTTACTTTGTCTTCACTGACTCTCACTCATCATGCAAAATGAGTGCGTTCATCACTGATTTAACACTTGTACGGTACAACCCTCTTACTGTGTAAAGACTGGACTGCTGTTGTTGTTTCATGCAGTCGTATAACTTCTAATGAAACTGAAGGTGGCGGACATGTTTTGAACATTTTACGTCTAGGCAAAAACAAAGTTGATGCACTGGTTTCTAGGTTCATTTGAATTACACGCTTAAGTTCAGGCGTTTATGCAAGCAATGGTGCCAGAAAAAAAGACAAGACCAAACACGTACAGTAGGGATATTATAGTGTATGCAGAGACATGTACAAAGTGTTGTTATTTTGTTTGCTGGTTGGATTGTTTATCTGGGGGTGGGAATTTGGGAAAGTGGTGTTGTAACTGAGAAACCAAGTTGTTGTTTTTCCCTTCAATTAAATTTTGTATTTAGAATGTGTTTAAAGTGTGTGCTTTTTACAGTTCTGTATCGTTTTAGATCTTCGATCACATGATTAATAAAACGAGCTTATGACTGTTGTGATACCTTGTTGTTTGACGATTCATGATCAGGTCTTTAAAAATCGTTGTAGGCCTTTCTTTTCCCTTTAAATGGTGATCATTCTAAAATAAAGCAAAGCCGCTGGCACCGTTTCTATTGACTGCAGATAATTCAACAATTTGAATTAGAGATCAAATTGGAGCTTGTTAGTTCTAGCATTAATGGATGGGATTTGAATAGTCAAGTATGTACATTTCAATGGTTGACAACTACAACTACTAAAAGGATAGCAAATTTGTTTCTTTAATTGTAGTATGCGCTTTACTGAATTAGAGTCTGGAATGACAGAGGATCAGCACAGAGACAATTATTTGGAGGCGATTTGTGGTAGGAGTTGAAATGTCGGTGACAATATAATTAGGATACAATTTTTTAATACAAACTTTGCTTCCATTACAGAACTAGATTAATCCTCATTTCTAGTGCAACTACCATAATAATTTGAGAAGGGAACAACAGTCTTCTGTTTAAAATCTGCAGGTTTTGTTTCATTGCGAGAGACACAGAAAGAAGTCAGGGTTACATGAACACTCGTGAGTCCCGCAATAAGCAGAAGATTTCAAGCCATCCTGAATGAATTTCTTTCCATATAATATAAATGGAAATTACATAAATTATATACAATAAAAATGAAATCATGAAATATACTATAAAAGTAGCAAATTGTTCAGCAATGTGGAACATAGTAACTTCAATTATCCAGAGCTCTTTATGCGGTAAATGTTCATCTTTTGAAACGCATGGAGAAAAGATTTCATCACGACTCATTTGTAGACTTTGAAAATAGCTCTATGGTCTCTGATCTATATGTTGACTGCAAACCAATATGTTTTATAATGCAGCCAAAAATGACATTGCCGTATGAAAAGTGATATGTTTTGAAAATTTTATCTTCTATCATTTTTATCCGCCTGGTTAATAGCAAATGATACTTATGAAATAGACAATATCAGATTGCACTTACAAGATAAATACGATAGCAGATAACACTTATAGAATACATTTTGATCAACATCCTAGCGTTCCCTTTGGGCCAGTCATGCAAAATTGATTTGTTTCTTCTTTTTCTTCTTTTCCTAACCTGTATATCTGTGTTCAGGATACACTCCCTCAATGTCACTACTCCTAAGCCTTTCATCCCAAATGCCTCTCCCCACCCCACCCCACCCCAACCACCCACACAGAGTCACATCAAAGCTTGTCCTGTTTGCTTCCCAAGCACCCGGACAACGAACATATTTATCAATTTCAGGTGTGCATAGACATTTCATTTGAGAAAACAATGCACTGTAGCTAAGTGACTTCTGTGGAGCAACGTGACGCCTGTTGTACAGAAGCTAAATAATCGCTTAGTCATAAAGTCAGTCTGGGTGACGCAGTCCGCCTGAACACACAGAGTATCATATTACATTCGCCTAACATCAGCTCCCAGCACGTATTAAAGCAAGACACGAAGGGACAGAGCACGCGAGTCAATTTTGTTTTTTTCGGTAGTGATCAATGAGGATGATGATGATACCATTATGGAGATTTCTTTCGAGACACACACCTGCAGCGCTGGTCAGGAAAGATGAAGTTTATTTTCAGAAGACTCAGATATGATTGGGCAAGACTAACTGCATGTTTTCAGCCTTTCCCCTTGATCCAACAGCTCACCGTTTAACTATTTGTTTATGCAAGAAACAAATACACCAAGAAAATAACCTACTTGTTTACGTAGAAGTGATATGTTGTACTGTTGCCTGAATAAGTAATTGGCTGGGGTAGATGACATACTTATTCAGGCAAACAGGACCAAATCCCAAACGCATGGTAATGCAGCCTGTACGTGGTGATCTTTGATTTCCTGGCAAAACAACACTCATGCAGTTGACATTCACAAACGGCTACCTGAAATGCATCACAAATAAAGTCTGTTATGGTGTGTTGCTGTCACTCTTTTTTCCTGACTGATTGTAGCTCAGTTAAGGTAAACTGTATGTCAGAATTTTATGGTCAGAGCAGCTTGCAAATGTGTGTGTGTGTGGGTGTGTGTGTGTGTGTGTGTGTGTGTGTGTTTGTGTGTGTGTGTGTGGGGTGAGTGTGTGTGTGTGTGTGTCTGTATGTCTGTGTGTGTGTGTGTGTGTGTGTGTGTGTGTGTGTGTGTGTGTGTGTGTGTGGTGAGAGAGAGAGAGAGAGAGAGAGAGAGAGAGAGAGAGAGATAGAGAGACAGACATAGGGAGACAGACACAGAGGAGAGAGATTCAGATTCAGATGATTTATTCATTTAGGCCTTAGCCCATAATGAAGGGGTATGTGAACATGTAAAGGACAGTAATCAAAGCAATCATATGATATACATCAAAAGGAAATCGTTGTCACATATTCAAGAAGAAACAATTTCTCTTAGTTTAAAGGCTTTGTTCAGAAACAACGAAAAAGGTTTGACAATTTCAAGCAAATTTAGCTTAAACAAAGATGGCTGTCTATAATATTTGGGCTTAATAAACTTTTCTCTGATGCTTCTAAGAGCTGGACAGCACAGGACAAAATGTATTTCTGTTTCCTGTGATTCTCTACACAGAGGACAAATCAAATCACAAGTACTACACGTTCGATATCTAAAATAAGGGCAAGCTAATGCGGATATTCCTAATCTGAATTTTGCTGTCACATGCTTTAAATGTCTATCCAAATCTATGTCTACAGTAAGTCTTCAAGTCATGAGAACATGAGAAATTCCTATAACAATCAAACCTGTCACTATTATGAATATGATCAGACCATCTTTGCCATCTGCAATCAACCAATCGCTGGCGAAAAAGATGTAAACAGACTTTTATATTTTCAACCCCCTGGTTCAACCAGACGAATCCAAATCCGTATTCAAACAACAGAGGCGCACTTTGGTTACCCAATTTTTTTTCCCCTTTTGTATCTAGTGACACAACATATTGTAATGCTTTCGAGGTAATCTAGAATCTTCCATGTAAAGCAGTTTCAGCCAATAACGAACACATTTAACGGCAGAAGCAATATAAATAGGGAATCGACCAGTTTCGCATAAATGAGATCATTTGGAGTACGTCTGTCAACACCCAGGAACTTCTTCAAAGCAAAAACATGAACCGATTCACAATAAATAGCCGCTTTTCCAATCCCCATAACTCAGAACCATATTGCACAATCGGCTGAACCTGGGTGTCAAAGAGTTTGATAAATAACGTGAAAGAAGAATTATTTAGAGTATATAACTTTCTCATAATAAAAATCAAAACATTTTTGGCCTTACTAACAAATCCTTGCATGCACCTACGAAACTCAGACGTGTTGAGAATATTATACCCAAATACCTGTAGGCATTGACAACTGGCATAAGACTGTCTTTATACAACCACCGTTCACGAGCACTTAGATATCCTCCTTTACGGAATACTATGATATTGCTTTTTTTCCATATTAATTTTTAACTGCAGAGATCCAGCTGCCACGTTGTAAACTGTTCATTTGGGGTTTGTAGACCTATAACAGTTTCTGATATCAAAAAAACATCATCAGCCAACACAGAATAAACAATTCAAAAGCACAATCGAAAGCAAAGCACCATGTCTACCATTATTAATCACCTCAATAGCTAACTCGTTGATAAACAAAGAAAACAAAATAGGGCTGCATGCATCTCCTTGTTTGACTCCTCTCGAACAATTGATATAGTCAGAAATATTCGCTCCACAACGAACCCTTGTTCTTACTTTATCATACATACTTTGACACATTTATAGGTTTACCTTTAACACCTTTTTTTAAGTAAAACAGGCCAGAGAAGATTTCTATTAATGGAGTCAAAAGCTTTTTCAAAGTCTATGAAAGCTACGTATAATTTCCTATTATAGAAAATTGTTTCTGCACTAGTGCGAGCAAAGTAAACATATGGTCAATAGTGGAATAACCCTTTTTAAATCCTGCTTGATGATCACCTGTGATGTTATTTTCTTGTATCCATTCCTGCAGTCTATGGTTAATAATGATTCCAAACAGTTTACTACTAATGTCACTGAGGGAAATCCCTCGGTAATTGCTGGGCTTATTTACGTCACCCTTCTTGTAGAACGGCAGCACAACTGATTCAGTCCAGTTTTCCGGAAATATACCACTATCAAATAATTTATTAAACAATTTCAGAAAGAAGTTTACCACCTGGTCAGACGAATGTTTATATAATTCACCAATGATACCGTCAGGACCGGCTGCCTTACGATTTTTCAGTTTTCTTAATGCTAACAATACTTCTTCTTGGGTGATTGGCCGGTTCATATAGCCATCATCGTTCACATCAATCACTTCTTCGATTGGTGTGTTGTCAACATTTATATCTAATGACGTTTGGAAATATTGAAACCATACATCAATAGTAATTTTGTTTCTGGGCTGTTTGGGTTTGAATGAAACTCTGTGGATGATATCCCAGAACTCCTTTTGACATTTTATAGATGATACAAATTTATTAAGTAAAGACTTATTGAACTCTTTCTCTTTCCTCTGTAACAGATTCTTGTACTCTCGCCTAGCGATTGAATAAGCGTTCCTGTCTTCTATTTTCAAAGAGCGACGACTAATTCGTAATAATCTCCTAGCAGTTCTTTTGCTAGCAACACACTCATTATCATACAATCGCTGAATGTTTTACTGCTATCCCAAACTATGCACCTCTTCATACAATCAGCACTTTCTTTTATGCAAGCATTAAACAAATCTAGCGCGCGATTTATGTCCACATCTAACAAGTATATTGCCGCTTCTAGTTTTGTTTGGGTTTCAGTACTACATAACGTCTCTTGAAACAAACCAGCGTTCACATCGTTCCATACAAATTTTTCTATGACACGTTTTCTGTACTTGATTATTGTCATGCACAATACCTTCTTTAGGAAAAATAACATGTAGTGACACAGGCAAATGATCAGAGTCAATGCGTTCCAAGACATTCAATGTACATGAATCATACAAACGAGCAAAAAGATCACAAGAAAATATAAAATAATCGTCAACACTGCATCCTGAGTCGGAAAGTATGTATAGCGACCTTCAAGGTCACCCTTACATGCCCATTAAGAATACACAAATCAAATGCAGTACAAACATTCAATAACATTTTCCCCATAGTTATTCAAAGTGCTGTCTTGAGATTGTCGTTTAAAACTAAGAGGATGGCTGTCGAATGGCAGATCGAGATTATTGTTCAGAGATACACCTTGTGAAATGTTTGACGTTCTACTATTTAAATCACCATTTAAAATAACATACACATCTCTAGAAAACAACAGATCAAAGATACATTCTTCTAGCAGATCAATGCCATTTTTGATGTCAAAATGGACATAAAACGGAGACCTTCAGGGGGGTATATAAGTACAAACAAACAGAACATCCCTATCTAAACCAAACAGTTTTTTTATCCATCAAAAAGACACAGAAGTTTGTGTGATTAACGTCAATAAATTTAACAAAGGGAAAATACTCATTTTTTATCAAGCAAATTATCCCACCGATCTCCTCCCTTGTTTTGAAAATTTAATCGCAGATTTACAGAATATTTCATAACCAACAAAAGCATCACATGGCACTCTTCCATAAATGTTTCAGTTAAACACACAAATCAAACTTATAAATAAAGGACAGAAAATCTGATCCTTAAGTTTAGAAAACAAACCATTTACATTCCAGGATAGAAAAGAAAAAGGTTTATTTACATCTGTACAATCCGAGCTCGATACTTCATCGCACGTGTTTTCAACACATTGAACGAACTCACTGCCGTGACCCACAAAACCCCGCCAACCATTGCCACTGCCACCAGTGACAGGCGTTTCAACCGGTGCATCTTTTTTGTGCCTTCCCTTTCTTGCTACACCAGTGTACGGAATATTCTTCTCCAGTGGCCGGCCACCCCCTATCTGGACTCTTAGGTTGCAGTGGTCATCCAGGAATACTTTTTTCCGTCAATAAGTAGATGATCAAAGATCATCGTTGCTCGTTTCCCTTCAGACCTTGCTTTTTTTCAGATGAGGGAAAGGCTACGTCTTATGGTTCGCACACGAAAAGAAAAATCCTCTCCCACAAAAATATCGCTACCTTTCAATTTCCGCTTTTCTTTCAGAATGCTACCTTGTCCTATAAAAAGGAAACATCGGGCAATTACAGGAGAGTCCGGTTTGGGATTAGCCTGTGAACTCGATCAAATTCGACGTCCCGAGTCAATCCAAGTTGATCAGTCAAAGGTCATGGATTTTGCCTTCGCACTCTTCACAGATTCACTCTGACCTTTAGAAATGCCGTAGAAGATTAAACTTTTGCGTTTTGATCTTCCTTCTAAGTCATCAGTTTTTAGTTCTAATTGTTCAATTCTTGACATGAGGTCAGAATTATGTTTTGCAAGATTTGAATTTTCTTTCCTTAAAGTCTCCACCTCGTCCCTCAGATCTTTCACACCACTTTGTAACGCTGCGAACTGGTCGCTTAGGCATTGGACACTTCTCCCCAAGTCCGTAAATTTATCGCCCATTTCTCTAAATGCACAGTTCATTGATGTCAACATACCCATAATGTCCGCATTGGTGGGTTGTTGAGGAGGGGTGGGTGTCGTTCGTTCGCTGTCCGCCGGTGAAGCGTATCTTGTCCACACTGCCCCTGCGTCCTGAGCTGCCAAGCCCGGCCTGCTTCAAACTGTCTGTCCCGGGGCCTGGGTTCTGCTCCACGTCTCCACAGCGTAGCAGTAGTCCGCCCCAGAAAATCAACATGAGGAGCAGGCCTAGCGCTACACCGTCTAGCCTCGAACGTGGTGTCAGCATGGCGATCCGCATGGCCGTCTTCTTCCTGGCTCGCTTCAACATAAAAGCGATGTAGATGTGGACGAACGTACCACAACTCGCTCTGAAAGCAAGTGCTGCTGAAGGCATGGTACCTTACGGAGGTACTGTATAAGTTGAGAAAGGTACTGTGTAGATATCCGCCAAAAAAGAAGAAAACTACAGAGCGATGCAATGCGTGACTGCTCAACTGAAACTCAGTTCACGACCCCCCACAGAGAGAGAGAGAGAAGAGAGAGAGAGAGAGAGAGAGAGAGAGAGAGAGAGAGAGAGAGAGAGAGAGAGAGAGAGAGAGAGGTAACACAGAGACCCTGTTTTTTGTTTCATGCAAATAACAGGTTGAATGCGGAAGAAGAGGGAGAGGCAGAAGGAGGAGGGGAGGGGTAGAAAGATCAATTATCTCCTACTGCCATTTGTGTCAGTTGGTCTTATGACAAGTGAATCCCAACACACACACACCACACACACACACACACACACCACACACACACACACACACACACACACACACACAAACACACACACACACTAACATGACTTGGCCCTAATCCATAAGGCCTATATCAGTGTCTTAAGGGAGAAAAGAGAAGGATGCTATAATCACATATGTACATTTGCATAGCTGAGTAGACTGAAGAGAGAAACTGATACAGTAAATGATTGATACAGGGCAGATACCTATATATCTGCACTTATCTTTTCTTCTATTTCTCTAATGCTGCGTAGCATTTCACAAAACTACCAGAGATGTGTTACCTGAGTGAACAATTTCAAAACACTTTCTGAGAACACATAAAAATTAGCTTTCTTGACTTTTGCTGACTGAATTTATGTAGCTTCATCGTGTTTGATTCAAGTCACGAGAAGAGTGATTTAAACATCAAATTCAGTTCAAACTTGTTTAACGGCAAGATGTGAGAACTTCATTGAAATGTTGTTAGATGTACATGGTTAAGACAACGCAGAGCATGTGGATTTCTATGAAAATATTGACGATATCCAACAACCCAAATTATAAAATTTAAGCGTTTGAATGTTAAACAATGTTATTTAGAATTGTCTTCAAACAATTGCTTTTTTATTTGATAATTTTTTTATACTGACATAATTCACATAGCACAAAACGTATTGAGTCACTGACTACAGATGACAATATATTTTCAAAACGGATAGAGGTCGAAAGGTGGAAACAAGCCACCGAGAAAATTCACTTTATAACGTCTTGTGAAGCAAGCTGGCTACCCATTATACTACTGATAATGTTCTTCAGTTAAATGGTTATAAGACAGGGGCGATATTGTCGCCTTCGACTTTGAGAAACAGGGCCCAAGACATTCACACCTGGAGGGGGAAGGTGAAGACTTACAACATTGTCTTTTGAATTTTAGTCCTCTTGGCATTGTTCCTTGGGTAATAATCGCATCTGTCCCGAGTCGCAATGAAAGAAAAATGAGAAGAATACACACCAGCTTCTGCAATGTACAGAGGGAAAAATACACACAATTTTACCAAATTACAAACATAGAAAGGAAGACATTCTGGCTTTTAACAGGCACAGAAAATCCTGGGTAAAAAAGCGATGAAAAGTGACATGGACATATGGCCAGAGAAGCCACAAACTGTGACAAAAACACCTGGATAGAAAAGCTACAACAGTGACAGGAACACCTGGATAGAAAAGCCACGAACTGTGACAAGAACACCTGGATAGAAAAATCACGAACAGCGACAAGAAAAATGTGGTTTTGAAAAATCATGAACATTGAAAAGAACACCTGGATACAATAGCCACGAGCAGTGACAAGAAAATCTGGTAAGAAAAAGTATAACAATTTTGTTGAAATTAAGACGATTAAAACATTCAAATCAACATCAATCAGAATGTGCATAATAACTTAAAGATTTATGTTTATTTGTTATTGACATGTGTTGATGCAACCATTTCTGTGAAAGTTTAGTCAAAATATTTACTAGGTTTCCCATATTTTTGTCTCATAATTCAATTCCTCTGGCTACTTTTTAGCCGTGGATTTCTCTTGAATAGTGTCCAGAATGTTTTCCTGTATTGAGAACCCATGGTATAGTAATGACAATGTTGAATGTAGCATTGATGATAGTAAATATTTCAACAAACCAGATAACAGCTAAAAACAAATTTTGATTTCGTCGTCCAGCGTTCACCTCTGGAAAGAAGATCCGAACAAAGCGAACTTAGAGCGTTTGGAAAGGAGCAAACAATGAAAAAGATGGAGTTACCAACAAGGATCTTGGTCAGGGCCACTTCACGAGGAGAGATTGACGAAGAAGTTTTAAATCGCCATGACATTGCCTGACGAAGTTTCACGATCGTCATGATTGTCGTTGCTGTCACCGTAATTATCACCACACCAGGAAGACCACCACCGAAAACGTAGCTTTCTAGACTATCGATGAGCTCTTTGTGTGCCCTGTAGAATCTTCCTTCAATGGCTGTCATTATAGTCTCACCTGATACTGGATCATACACACACCCAATACGATATAGAAAACTCACAATGAAGAACAGACCCATTATAAGTCCAGAAATCAGAAGGATGATCATCATCATAGTTCGTGTACGTAGTAAACTGTGAACCTTTAGTGGATTGAAAACACATAAGCACCTTTCTGTTGCAATGATAGCAGAAAGAACCTGTGAGATGTAGATAAACGGAAAGTAAAAAAATTGGAAAATTCACGTTTACTAAAAAGGTTTGAATTGGACCAAATTTTTCCTTCGTAGTGAACTGTATTGCCAGCTGTTCACCTTGAAGCAGCATCCCTGTTGCCAGATACATACCATCAGCAAAAGACAAGGCAAACAGACACAGGTTGACCCGGTCCTTCAGTCCTTGTTTGTAGAACACCGCCATGTTGATGACGTTAGCTGGCCCACCAATCAGAAACAACACCCCCAGGATATTGTTAGTAATCCTGCGTAATGCGCTTTCTACTTCTGCACTGACAATATTATCAGGATTGTCCCAAGGCAAAAACTCCATCTCACTGAACACAACTGTGATGCAGTCTTCACGAAGAGATGTGTTTTGCATGACAGTCTGCCAGTGTCCTGAGATATTAGCATGGACTGTTGCATTGTCAGTCACGTCCCAAAAC
>CM031604.1:59369226-59374226 GCA_018398815.1 Conus ventricosus | reverse complement strand
AAGTCTGCTCAAGTCGACTCTGCGGGTGTGTATATGACATTATTAGGTACAAGGACTGGTTTCATCAATGTAAATCACGATATTGATTTTGAGAACCACAATGTATTTCTGAAAAAATGGATGTAAATGTCCAAAATTCCTCAGTACTTTCCGTCTTTTAGTCATTTCTGAAGAACAAAAGCATTGTGTTTATTTCAACGGTACGTATTCCTTCGGTGGAACTGCAGATCGCAAGGTGCCACTTTCCTACACAAATACGTTGTCTTGATACCACAGCAAGAGTGCATACAAAAGCATCCTACTTAAAGACCTGAACATTGTTGAACAGTGTATTGATCATTGTGTTCTGTGCATATTCACTGGTGGGAAATATCAAATGGCAAAGATTGCAAACAATGGGTTCGCTATTGGTTTCTGGAAAACAAACAAAGAGACCATGGTGACAGTAATACTTGGAAGTTTCTCACATTGCTTAATAATATACTGTCTGTGGTGGTGTCAATGATCATCACATTAAAAGATATGAATTAAGTGATCGGGATCGGATCTGATTCTTCCAGCAGCTCTTTATCAACCAAAAAAATCCAACATAGTATCATCACACAACTAGCTGGTGTTGTTCAATGTTGATACCGCCTTGGTAGCACTTTGTTTTACTGAAGGTCTGTCAGTCCAAACAGGATTTTCTGAGGCTGTGTGACTTTCCCTCTATTCTGTGGGCCATGGCTGGCCAACATCTTGACCACCCTGAACTCCTGAACCTCGTTCATGTTTACATCTCCCTGAAAATGAAAGTTTACAACATCATCTTCGCATGGTTTTCTAGTCATGTCGCTTTTGAAGCAGAAGATTGGCTGACCATTTTGTAAAGAATTCTGCAATTGAAGAACAACAAAACCTGCCTCAACGTAGACGTCTGAAACATGTAGTTTGGAGTTTAATGGTGAACGACCTCCTACAAGAGGACAGAAAGACACAACGCGTATAAACTTCGCCAGGTCCATTCAAACAAGAAAAGTTTCTATCCTCTGCCAGTCACCTGTAAGGAAGAAATATTTTCTTGCCGATTACACGCTGGCCAGTTTTTCACACACACACACACACACACACGCACACGCACACGCACACGCACACACACACACACACACACACACACACACACACACACAAGTTCTGCTGATTTTGTTCCGGTGGTAAGAAAGCGTTTATACTAGAACGGATGTATTTTACCATATGTAAGCATAAATCTGTCTGTCTGTTTGTGTGTGTGTGTGTGTGTGGTGTGTGTGTGTGTGTGTGTGTGTGTGTGTGTGTGTGTGTGTGTGTGTGTTGTGTGTGTGTGTGCACTTTCCGGCTGTCTTGTGAGTAGTGAGAATGAAAGCACGGTCTCATTGATTGTTTCTTGAGAGTCTGCAGTTTCTTTTCTAATTTGGCTCACACTGAAGATAGATCCTTGTCCTGACATGATAAAGCTTACCAAAGATTGTTGCTGAGTTTTGAAAGTAAATTGTTGTTGTCCTGCCTCTATCATACACTAGATGTTGTCAGCTGCATTCTGCAGTCGCTGTGTGGTGTTCTCTGCCTGAAGGATTAAAAAAGAAAAGAACAATGCATGTGCAACAATAAGTGTAATAAAAGTATAATTCCCAACGGGTTTTTTTGTGTGTAAAATACTGCAGTGCGTCATGGGATTCTCTGAAAATGCACAGGAAAAGGAAATCGACATGGGATTACTTAACACCCAATATAACATGAAGTGTGAATTTCATCTTGGGGATAGCTGCATGAGCTATGTTTTAAGAATCAATAACGATAAGCACGTCCATCTTAGAAGGTGACAGGAAGGGAAAAAACAAGATCACTAGTCCTCCAATACTTGATGATACTGACAGACCTTTGGTGAACTGCTGGTATGTTTGAACTGTTGGTATGCATTCTTTTGACACTCTCTTGGACCATTTTGGATTTGAAGAACTACACGTTAAAGCAGACATCATCTATGAAAGATTACCGTTGAGCGCAGAAAGAAAAAAAAATTATTCAGGTAAGTTTCGAAGCCCTTTTCGACAAAAAAGCTCACGTGTCCATAGATTCCAGGGTCAAGATATCGCAAGGCTTTTAACGAAAATAACATGAATTCGTATCCATTGCATTTTGTATTGAAGACCCTTACTGTGTGCTAAAAATGTTTGTGGAATGGCCAGTACTGAACACTAATTGGTTGTAATTGAACCCCTAGTTGGCTGTAAGTGATCCTGTTTGGTTGTAATTGAACTCGAATCGGTTGTGAATGAACATCAATTGGTTGTAATTTCGCTCCACTGATTTGGATGTGCACTGATTTGTAATTGATCCTTAATTGGTTATGAGTTGTGATCCTTGTGGTAAATCTTCCTGGTGTGTACGACTGTGTGCCTCAGGTGTTTATATGAGTAAAGGTATCTATGTGTTGTTTTCTTTGGGTTTGTTGTGTTGTGCGGCTTATCTGGAAGCGTTTTGGTAAATACTTGTGGCAGGGACTCAGCTAAGTGTCCGTCACATTGAAGTCAGAATCGGAGTTGGAATAGTTTACTGATTTGGCCATTTCTGCTCGTGTCATGATAGTCAGAATGGAGGCAAGGTAATACGGCACAATGCTTGTGTCATGATAGTCAGAATGGAGGCAAGGTAATACGGTACAATGACACTTGTCCCGGAAACAACCAATTCACAATGACGTCAAGGAAGACAAAGCGATGTGTCATCGGAAACAACCAATTCACAATGACGTCAAGGAAGACAAAGCGATGTGTCATCGAATAAACATGGTGTAGCATGCTCATACCCTTGAATACACGAATACAAATTACCCACAGTTCCTCTCAGAGAGAGAGAGAGAGAGAGAGAGAGAGAGAGAGAGAGAGAGAAGGAGAGAGAGAGAGAGAGAGAGAGAGAGAGAGAAGGGTGGGGGAATCTTTTCCAACCGTAGATATGTTTCTGCAAGCGAAAAGCTTTTGAATGAAGAATGGGGAGTGGCACTCGATACCTGACTGGTTGCTAGTTCTAATCCATGGGGTGTCGGGACACATGCAAACAAAAACTGACCTTTGTGGATACATTCACAATTACTGCTGCGTTGTTCTTGATGCTGAACAAAACGTTTACGGATCTGAGAACGACATATGTGGCTGACAAAACTCAGACCTGTGTAGATGAACAAAAGCCAATGCTTGGGGTGAGTGAAAGAGAAACACACCCACAGACACAGAAACACAGAGACACAGACACACACATGCATACAGACACACACACGCACCACACACACACACACACACACACACACACACACACCCCACACACACACACACACACACACACACACACACACACCGACACACACACAAGAAGGCGACAAGAGAGAGAGAGAGAGAGAGAGAGAGAGAGGAGAGAGAGAGAGAGAGAGAGAGAGAGAGGAGAGAGAGAGAGAGAACGAACGAACGAACGAACTGATTTAATGAATAGGCCATTTGCCCATGTCATAACAGGGACAGGTGGGGTAAGGGAAGTCATCCAAAGTCATAGATATGTCAATACAATCAAAAACGTACAAGCAAAAGACAAAAGTTACACGCATGTGCACGATCAGTGCGCACGCTATACACATACACTCCCCATGCGCCATGCCACACACACACAACACACACACACACACACACACACACACACACACACACACACATCACACACACACACACATTTCTCTCTCTCTCTCTCCTCTCTCTCTCTCTCTCTCTCTCTCTCTCTCTCTCTCTCTCTCTCTCTCTCTCTCCTCTCTCTGGAGAAGTAGATAACTGGTTTGACAGTGAGTGTGGTAAAAAGAAAAAACATTGTCAAAAGATGCTTGAAACGATATAAGAGAGTTAAGTCAAAAGAACTGAAAAAAGAACGCAAAGCAATTTATGTAGAGGAAAGAAAAGAATACACTAAAATGAAAAGAGAGAAGAAAAAGAATTCGATGAGAAACGATTAGGCAAATTAAGAAAATCGGCACATAACTCCAAACTGTTTTGCTCAACAGTCAGATCGATCAAATGTGCAAATTCAGTTGTTATTGATTTCATGGTAACTCTGTTTAACTCGCTGTTCGATAAAGGAATCTTTCCTGAGGCATGGTCAAAATCCGTCTTAATTCCTCTTCACAAAAAGGAGATAGTAACAATCCAGATAATTACCGAGGCGTTGCACTGACGAGTGTTCTAAGTGAAATCTATACTCATATTCTTAATTAAAGATTAACCGCCTGGGCAGAAAGAAAGGAGAAAATAGTTGAAGAACAGGCTGGATTTCAATCTGGATACAGCACAGTAGATCACATATTTACATTATATGCCTTAGTACAGAAATATCTATTGAAAAAGACAAAATTGTATGTTGCCTTTGTTGATTTCCAGAAAGCTTTGGATTCAGTGAATAGAAATGTCTTGTGGAATGTTTTAAGAAAAAAAAAATGGTGTGAATGGAAAGTTATATGCCGCTGTGCGAGAAATGTATGATTCTGTCCTAGCATGTGTTCGCGATAAGGGTATTTATTCTGATTATTTCAATTGTCCACGCGGTGTGAAACAAGGATGCTTGCTCAGTCCCCAGTTGTTTGCATTTTTTATTAATTAACTTGCAGTAGATATTTCAGAGAATGGGAAGCATGAGCTTCAAATGTTACCAGGGGCTGCTGAGCTATTTTTGATGTTTGCTGATGATGTTGTTCTTCTTGAGGATGCACCTGTTGGTTTGCAGAACCAATTAGATGCTTTGAAAAAGGTAGCAGGTATATTGCAATTGACAGTAAATCTGAGCAAAACTAATAAAATGTTGTTGTTTTTTTTAGAAATGGTGGGCATTTAGCGCAGCATGAAAGATGGCTTTACGGCAGATCAGAAGTAAAAGTGACGAATCGTTACAAATATCTGGGGATGTTTTTCACGACGAAATTAAGCTTGAACAGATGTTGGCTGGAAATGTGT
>CM031604.1:59349226-59364226 GCA_018398815.1 Conus ventricosus | reverse complement strand
TTCTAAAATCAATCAACATTTCTTTCGTTTTTGTTACATTCAGATCAAGATAGTTGTGATCGCACCAGTCAACAAATCTTTGAACCTCCTTGAAGTAAACAGAGTGTGTGTGTGTGTGTGGTGTGTGTGTGTGTGTGTGTGTGTGTGTGTGTGTGTGTGTGTGTGTGTGTGTGTGTGTGTGTGTGTGTGTGGTGCGCGCGCGCACATTTGCACTTCAGTGCAATTAATCAATGAATCCTGTATATTTCACTTAAGCCATTTTTCAAATTGTGTTCGCATTTGCGATTCCGCACTAATATGGTTGCTTTTTCGGTTGTAATGTCTGGTTAAGAAGTCTTGTGAGAAAATAGTTGCCCTAAGCCTGGCAATCCTCAAGTGTTAGTAAAACATATTCTGAACTGTATCGTGAAAAAATAGTGCCATTGTTTGTATTTTGTCTTTGTCCACTCACACTGACAGCAGAGTAAGTGTAGAATATATTGATTTAACAGGCTTTTTAATATGGGTCCTCCAACCTCCAATTTTTTAACGTTTTTTTTTTCTCTTTGATTAAAAAAAATTACGTTAGTAAGTGTGGCCTCCATCATCCTGTATTTACCACTGCTTTTTTCTTTATTTTCTCTGACTCTCACTCATCATGAAAAACGTGTTCATCACTGTTGTTATAGCTGTACGGTACAGTAATTCTTACGGCGCAAAGACTGTGCTACTGTTGTTGTTTCATGCAGTTGTACAACTTCTAATAAGCCTGGTGCTAGGCGGATATGTTTTGAACACTTTTACATTTTTGGTGCACTAATTGGAATGGTTTCTAGGTTCGTTTGAGTTACAGACTTAACTATTGGTGTTTATGCAAGTAATTGTGCCTGAAGAAGTTAAAGGACCAAACACATGCAGCAGGGATTTTGCATTTATGTGATGTATTTAACAAAATGGCTTTTGTTTTACTTATTGGGTTGTTTAATTATTTTGGGTGTGCAACGGGGATAGTGGTCTTGTAACTGAGAAAAATAATTGTTCTTGTTTTTTTTTTCCGTTGAATTTGTTTTTACTTTTGCGTGTTAAGTATGTACTTGATGCCGTTCAGTGTCTTGTTTCTTCGATCATATCATTAGTCAAATGAACTTATGACCGTGTTGCGAAGCATTGCTTTTGATGATTCTGGGTCAGTCTTTTTTTTAATTCATTACGCCTTTCTCTTTCTTTTGGTGCTGATCATTCTAAAATAAACTAAAGCCGTTGTCACCATTTCCCTTGACCTTAACGATTCAACAATTTATATCAGAGATCAAACGGAGCTTGTTACATAATTCAGGTATCAATCAATGGCATTTGAATGATAAAGTAAGTGAATTCCAATGGTTCACAAATCAACTGCTAAAAAGACAGCAAATTTATTTCTTTTAATGTGGTATGTGCTTCGGTAAATTACAGTCCGGAATAACAGAGAATCAACACAGAGAAAACTATTTGGGAGTGGATTCGTAGTAGGAGTTGAAATGTCGGCAACCATGCGATTAGGATAGAAATGTTTTTGAATAAAACATTTGCTTCCATTTCCCACTGCATTACAGGCCAAGATAAATCCTTATTTCCAGTGCAGCTGCCATGAGGATTTCAAAAGGAAACAACAGTTTTACATGTAAAATCTGCAGGTTCTGTTACATTACAACAAGAGTCGCAGAAAACAAGTTTGGGTCACATGAACACTCGTGAATCCCTGCAAAGGAGAAGAATTCGAGATTTGCGGAATGAATTTCTTTCCAAATGATATAAATAACAAATCATATGAATAACATACAATGTGAGTGCAAATTATGAAAATATAATACAACAGTGTCAAATTGTACAGCAATGTGGAATGGAGTAATTTAAGTAACAAAGCTCCATATGTTGTGAATGTTCATCTTTTGAAACGTCTGGAGACATTATTTCATCATGACAAATATATACACTCTGACGTTAGCTCTGTGATCTCTGGTCTTCATGACGACTGCAGAACCAGATGTTATACAATGCAACCAAATAATTGCATTGCCGTATAAAAATGATATGTAGGAAAGAAATTTTCTTTTTATTCACATATTTAAGAGCAACTGATACTTACAAAATGAATATATCCATAAAACAAATAATGGCAAATTATATGATATTGCACTTAAAAGATTAATATAATAGCAAATAATAACACTTGTAGCATTTAAACAACCTCCTAGCGTTCCGTGGTTCAGTATGTAAACTGATTTTTTTTCTTTTTCTTCTTTTACAAACCTCAGTGGCATTACTCCCAAGACGTTCATCCTGAGTGCACTCCCTCCCCTACGCCCCTCCCCCCCCCCCCCCCCCACACACACACACGGAGTCGCACCAAGGCTCGTCCCGTTGCTTCCCCAGCACCCGGACTCCAGTGTTATCAATTTCAGGTGTCAATAGGTAATTCATTTGAGAAAACACTGCACTGCAGCTAAGTGACCACTGTGGAGCTACGTGAGGTCTGTTGTACAGAAGACCTCTGCTGAGGACAATAACCGCTCAGCCATAAAGTCAGTCTGGTGACACGGTCCAGCAGATCACACGGAGTATCGTATTGCATCTGTCCAACATCAGCCCCCTGTCGGAGATTTATTTCGAGAAACACACCTGCAGTGCTGGTCAGGAAAGATAAATTCTATTCTCAAGACTCAGATGTGATTGGGTGAGACTGACTGCATGCTTTCGGCCTTTCCCGTTGATTTGACAGCTCATTACTTAATTATTCTTTTTAAACAAGAAAGAAACACATTCAGAAAATAACCTACTTGTTTACTTCGAAATGATTTTTGTTCAAACACATTCAGAAAATAACCTACGTGTTTACTTAGAAATGATTTTTTTTGTTCTGTTGCCTGAATAGGTAACTGGCTGCGTAGAGGGCATACTTATTCAGGCAAACAGGACCAAATCCCAAATGCTCGGTGATGCGGTCTATATTAGCTTCCTCAAGCAATGACCTTTGATCTCCCGACAAACAGACACTCATGCAGGTGATGTACAGAAACAGCAATTAGAAACCACCGGAACTGCATCAAACATGAAATCTTTCGCTTTATGTTTGTTATCATTCTATTGATTTTTGTCTGTTTGCCTCTCTGCTAAGATAAAGTATATGTTACAACTTTATGGTTAGAGCAGGCATGCAGGTCAGCAGTGTGTGTGTTCGTGTATGCGCGTTCGCGCGTGTGTGTGTATATATGTGCGGGCGTGCGGGCGGGCGGGCGTGTGTGTATGTATGTGTGTGTGTGTGTGTGTGTGTGGTGTGTGTGTGTGTGTGTGTGTGTGTGTGTGTGTGTGTGTGTGTATGTGAGAGAGAGAGAGAGAGAGAGAGAGAGAGAGAGAGAGAGAGAGAGAGAGAGAGAGAGAGAGAGAGAGAGAGAGAGAGAGAGAGAGAGAGAGAGAAGGAGAGAACACCCAGAGGGATACTACATGGGCTTCTATTTATTTTTTCATGTGAATTAATAATTTCTAGGTTAAATGCGGGGGAAGGAGCAAAGGTGGCAGTGGGAGCGGAGGGGTAGGAAAACCAAGCCGTCTCCAAAAGGGTCTGTTGTCACTTATGTCAGCTGGTCTCATGACATGTCGATAAAAAACACACACACACACACACACACACACACACACACACACACACACCACCACGCACGCACGCACGCACGCACGCACGACACGCACGCACACACACACACACACACACACACACACACACACACACACACACACACAAAGGCACGCACGCACACACGCACGCACAACAACTCCCCCCCCCCCCACACACACACACACATGACTTGGCACAACTCTGCAAAGCTTGTATCAGTGTTTAGTGGGGAAAAAAGAGAAAGGGAAGATAATTATGGAATTATGGTCACATAATAAATTATGTACATTTGCATAGCTGGGTAGACTGAAAAGAGAAATGATGCGGAATGAATAATAACACATGGAAGATAATTCATTGATTTGCTCTAATCTGTTCTTCTGTTTCTCTGATGCTGCTTAGCATTTCACACAACTGCCAGCGGTCATTTTTTTGTTACCGCAGTGAACAATTTCAAAACACTTTCTGAGAACAAATAACTGACGTTCGGTGCCTGGATGTACGTTATTTCATCATTGGCTTATGCAAGCAACGAAACGAGTGATTTAGACCTCACATTCAGTTCAAACGTGTTTACGCCAAAAACGGTGATTGAGGATTTAAGCGGAAGACGTAACAACTCCGATGAATGTAGTCCTCACAAGGAGTAAACGTGCTCTTTTGACGTTTGACTCTTACGTTTCAAAAGATACCAGTCGACCATTTTCAGATTCTGCCGCGTTGTCCTCATCCTCACAGGCATCTGCAAGTGCGAGTGGCTCATATCTATGAGGCTGTTTCCGACTGCTGATGTCTGACCCACAGACGCAAATTACTAGCCTCAGTCTTGTCCGCCATTATTCGAAACTCTCGCACTAAATCACAAATAGGACTTTCTAAAAAAAAAAAGGTTCCTGCCTGTTGGTTTGTGTGAATGTCTCATTATTTGTCTGGTTATTTAAGTTTTGCTTTGTCCACGTCCACTGCCTCCTGAGCTTTCCATTTTCTATCCGTTTTTAACTTGGGTCTGATTATCTCACATCGTCGTCTTCCTTGTCCTGAAGCATAGTAATCTTCAGTTTCCTACTTTTTACATATCCAGGAGGGCTTCCAGTAGTAGCTTCAGCTTTGCTTGATGGCACTAGAGTGCAGCAGCAATGGGAAAATATGGAACACCTAACCATTTCTTAGTCCGTTTGTTTGCCTCCATTGATTTAATTGTGCTAATTGTGATTTTGTACATTACAACTATTTAAAGAAGCTTCAAGATCAGACACCAGGCCTTGTGTTTGACATGGACACCACGCTGGTCAATTATTTGCTGACATTTCCTTTGTGGACAACTTTGAGAGGCCATGGAAGTACGTCTACAGCATTTATCAGATTTTTAGACGATGTGTTTGTTATGAAGGCCAGTTAAATCAACTTGCCTCGCTTAGAATCGATTCATGTACATTTGGCAGATTTTAAATCATGTTGCCATGCGTTACACGGCTAGACACTCCTGCTATGTATTAACACATGGAGGTACTCATTTTCTGTGGGATATGTAGTCATTCTGTGAGGTATTAGTCATTCTTGCTGCCACAATGGAAGATAGACCTGAACTGATGATTTTGCTTTGGTTCTGCTTTTTGGGAATGTACACTAGAAGGAAAATATTGCTTTCTGTAAAATAAAACTCAGAACTCACTTTAGATGTGACATCTCTGAACGAAATTTGTATGGAGTCTGCTGTAAAGTGTTTATGTTTGACATATTGTAAGTACCAACACAATGATTATAAGAACATGATTTCTAAAAAGTGATACGTCACGTGGAATGCACCACAGAATTTCTCCACCTTTCTTCTGCACACAAATGATGTATTTGATTAGTGTGCATGCATCTATGTATGTGTTTCTGTCGATAAATGTGCTTATGGGATGCTTTTTTGATAATATTGTTCAGTGCATTTTTGTGTGTATACATGCACCATTGACATTATGCTATAAGCAAAATTACATACGAATTCTTCTTCTTCTTCTTGTCTTATATCAGCATGGTTGTCGTTGTCACTGTCATCATCATTATCAACGTCATTGTAAAGCAGCTACGTCAGTTTCGTGGATAGCATGCAATTAAAAAAGACAGATGTTTTGCCAGACCTTGATTGGCTTAACCACAGGCTACCATATACTGTGGTTAATTTAGACAGCGACGTTGATGTAGAAGAACTCATGGGGTGATCGGGAATTAAGGATGTCGGTTTGCTTCTTTCCCGCGTCTCCTTTGTGTATTTCGGAGTGGAGGAAAGCACTGGCCACGGGCGACCAATCGATCTCATTGCGAAATTGTCCCTCAGGTAACAGCAAACAGGCTTGGTCACATCAGTCCAGATTATCAGTGAGAGAACGATGAGAGGAATGCATACAGGCTTCCACAAGTCACAAACAGAGATAAAAAAAAAGTATACCAATGTCAGCGAAGTAAGTACAGAGAGAGGAATGCAAAGAGGCTTCAGCAGGCCATGGGTAGTAACAGGAACATTTGAGTAGTAAGGTAAAACGTTTCTTTTGAAATTAAGTATTTTAACAGAATTTCAAACTGTATTAAACTGTGCGAACAAATAAAGAATGTATACCATCATTTGAAGAACCACCTTCAGTATTTCGTGACGTGTTGTAACGTAACTATTTCTGCGAACTTTGAGACTCACCTTTGTCAGTGTCTCCTTATTTCTTTCTTCACCATTTTCATTCCTCTCACTTCTTTTTTAGCCATGACTTTACTTTGAACAGTGTCCAGAATGTTTCCCTGTAGTGAGAACCCATGGTATAATAGATAACAATATTGAAGGTAGCGTTAGTAAAACTGAATGTTTCAACAATCCATATGACAGTTAAGAAGATGTTTTGATTTCGTCGTCCAGCATTCACTTCTGGAAAAAAGATACGAACAAAGCGACCTAGAGCGTTTGGAGACGAGCAAACAATGAAAAAGATGGAGTTACCGACAAGAATCTTGGTCAGGGCCACTTCACGAGGAGAGATTGACGACGAAGTTTTGGATCGCCATGATATTGCCTGACGAAGTTTCACAATCGTCATGATTGTCGTTACTGTCACTATGATTATCACCACTCCAGGAAGGCCAACACCAAAAACGTAACTTTCTAGACTATTGACTAACTCTCCATGTACCATGTAGAATCTTCCGTCGATGGGTGTCATGACAATCTCACCTAATGCTGGATCATACACACACCCAATACGATATCGAAAACTCACGATGAAAAACAAACTAAATATCAGGACAGAAATCAGAAGAATGATCATCATCATTGTTCTAGTACGTAACAAACTGTGAACTTTGAGCGGATTGAAAACACACAAACACCTCTCTGTAGCAATGATAGCAGAGAGAATTTGTGATATGTATACAAAGGGAAAGTAAAGAACTGTCAAATTCGTGTTCACTAGAACAGTTTGAATTGGACCAAATCTTTCCTTCGTAGTGAACTGTATGAACAGTTGTTCACCATGATGCAGTATGGACATCATCAGATACATACCATCAGCAAAAGACAAGGCAAACAGACACAGTTGACCCGGTCCTTCAGTCCCAGTTTGTAGAACACCGACATGTTGATGATATTAGCTGGCCCACCAATAAGAAACAGCAACCATAGCAGGTTGTTTTTTATCATGCGCACTGTGCTTTCTAGATCTTCGCTGACAATGTTATCAGGATTGTCCCAAGGCAAATACTCCACCTCACTGAACACAACTGGGATGCAATCTTCACGGAGAGATGTGTTTTCCATAACAGTTTGCCAGAGTGTTGAGTTATGACTATGGACGGTTGCATTGTCAGTCACTTGCACCAACAGAGGGGATGAGTTCATTGTGACGGTATGAAACGTTGGTGCCATTTTATATTGTTTCCGCACTTCCACAATTGTAATATATTCGCATTGACCTGGGTTCGTGTTTTAGTTAGTGATTGTTATACCAGTGAATGGGGAAAAAATTACGATAATTATCAGTTAAGTGGAACGTTTTAAGCAAAATCACTTTAACACATACACTCAGAATGGGGTTTCAGGTATTCAAAATATTTGCAAAACATGGACGCACAGAAAGTACACGGTTTCATAAATCACAATCACTTTGTCTGACAAAAATATTCACATTTACCTCCTTTGGTAAGAATTCGTACGAAGAAATAGAGATATGGGTTTAATTTCGTACACGCTTCTTTTTTTAGGTTAAATCAAACAAACCACTGTTTGAGTTGGGGGAAAGAAATTGGGTTCCTAGCTAACGAACAATTCCATGATGAAATGTAACCAAAAACGTTATCAAAACAACACAATGTGCTTATACTCTACACCATATAAAATCTGTAACAACAACACGCAGAGAATAGAAAATAAGCACATTTTTGTTGTGGTACTGGAAAGAAATGAAATGTACTTTATTGACAGTGTCACAGATATTTTGGGCATGTTGTTTTGAAATGATTATATGATTTCCAAAATTTTGAAAAAGAGGAGGTTAGTTTACAGCCAAGGACACAGACAAATAAAGTACAGGACAAAACACAATGCACTTCGACCTCTCGGGTCTTCTTTAGACAAAGACAAATAACATTTAGGACAGTGAAAATGAAGAACGAGAAACCACTTATCTTCTCTTATTCGGCGCAAAATCAAAACCATTTTCATTTTGTGCCGAATATGAGAAGATATGTGGTTTCTCGTTCTTCGTTTTCACTGTCTTAAATGTTACTTGTCTTTGCTTGAAGAAGACCCGAGAGGTCGAACTGCATTGTGTTTTGTCCTGTGCGTTAATTGTCTGTGTCCTTTGCTGTAACTAACCCCCTCTTTTTCTAAATTGTGCTTAATTTTCCGCCCTCAGACACTCCGTTTTGAAACTATATGATTTGAAATTAACACATAGTTTAGGACCTTTTGCTTGTTTGAATATATTAAGTGCCATCAAAAACAACATGCTTGAAACCTAAGGGAAACTGTAATAGCATTGCATTAAATTATCCGGAATGATTTGAAAATCCCAGATTTTGTGACAAATCGAAACATTTTAAACTGGGAAAATTTCGTTGAATACAGTTTGTGAAATAAAAACTGAATTCTGTTATATGAAGGTTTTTCATCGCTTTCAATAAACAAATTATGGTTTCGAATGAAATGGGTGTTGTACAAAATAATTCACGCAGTTGATCTTTTATACAACAAAATAATTTACGCAGATTATATTTTTGGCAAAGCTTGGCTGATGGGACTGTCATTATAGTCAATCGTTGTACAAAAACATTACCTATACAGGGATTGTCACAACTTAGCAGGTGTACATTTAAACAAATGAATTTGTGAATTTTATGTCCTGATCTTAACAATGAAAGTAAACACATGTTCGATCTCATTTTATTATGAAAAAGAAGTCTATGTCTTCACACGCTTTTTCTGTGCATTATGATTCAAAGGAATAATAAAAAGTTAAACACTATATTGTTTAAATCGAAGATTTTGTCTTGAGTGTAAACAGGACATGACGGGCCTGGATTAGAGATTAAGATGTTCACACTGTGTTCATTACTCCGGCCTTGTTCTTTCGTATAATTAGATGTAATGTCTCGGTCAAGACAATGTATCAAATACTGTTTGTTTGTTTTTTGAATGATTATTACGAAGAGGTCAATCCTGCTATTTCAAAACTCTCGTGAAAAACGACAGGACGACCCATTCTCTTGTATGAATGTCCAAAATTATACAATGGCGACACTAACGAATGTACAATAGGAACAGTCTAGCATATATCACGTTCTCATTTCAAGAGCATTGTATGTTTGTTTGTTTGTATGTTTGTTTTGTTTTCGTTCCAGCTATCATTGATTATTTCACCCATTATTCCTAATGACGCTAATTACAATCCAGGTGAGATGGAAGGTGGGGAAACTGCACCGTAACGGGCGGGGAATCGGGTGGGAATTGATGGTGGAAGTGAGGTGTCCGGGACTGATATCGATTGAGCGTCAACAAGTACTTTTTAGTTCGATACAGTAACGCAACACACCCTGTGCATGTGCAAGCATTGAAAGTCCTCTGCATGCTGGCATTACCACGAGTAAAACTGAACACACACACACACACACACACACACGCGCACATACCATACGCGCGCGCGCACACACACACACACACACACACACACACACACACACACACACACACACACAACACACCACACACACACACACACACACCACACACACACACACACACACACACACACACATATATATATATATATATATATATATATAATATATATATATATATATATATATATATATATATATATATATATATTGCACACATACACGCAGGTACACACACACACACCACACACACACACACACACACACACACACACACACACACCAAACACACACACACACACACACACACACAACACACACCACACCACCACAACCTCACCACACCGTCAACTTCTCTTACTGTCTATCAATCTTCTGTCGTTTTTCCACGCATGCAACAATCGACTGACACAGACACACACACAACACACACAACACAGACACAACACACACACACACACACACACACCACACACACACACACACACACACACACACACACAGATACACATAAATACACACTTACTCCAACTCTCTGTCTCTCTATGTGTCTCCGTCTCTCTCTCTCTCTCTCTCCCCCTCCCCCACCCGACCCATATCGTTTTCGTTTCTATATAAACCATAACGTGTTACGTGTCCGTCACTCTTTAAGAATTTTTGTAATGAACATAGATGAACTGTCGCATGTCACGTGGTGTCGTTTTTATCTTTTTAAACTGCAAATGACAAAATGAGTAAACTCATTCCAATTGAATCAATGAGTAGGTTTCATGCATATCATATTCAGCAGATTTACTTGTGAGAGTCTTTTAATGTTTATATAGACTCTTACAATTTTCTTATAAGCTGAGTCAAACTGGTCAGTTCAGAAATTAAAGCCCATGCTTACCATAACGGAAAGAATACATGTTACACTGAACTGTCGTGTTAATAATGTAATGATCCAACAGAAGTCAAAATCTCTTTGTTTTGATGTGGTCCGTTCCCCGTTTTAAACTGATGCCAGAAATTGCGGTTTCCGGCCGCGTGGTTTGTTACAGCTTATTGATGTCTTTACACGATGAGAATGTATTTCATTATTTAGAAACCTAAATATTAAGAGCCTCAAGGGTGAGACAGCAACTGACTGAATTAAAACGTCGTACTAATTTGTGACTGACACATTTACAGTTCTGATCACCGTTTTCAGATGAGGTCATGACCTTATAAGAATCTCTCTCTCTCTCTCTCTCTCTCTCTCTCTCTCTCTCTCTCTCTCTCTCTCTCTCTCTCTCCTTCTCTATCTCTCCATTGTTTATTTGTTCAGCCATTAGATGTATGCGGTATTGGTTAAAGCTTTTACAGATGGAGCATTATAGATTGCCTCGTAAGTCTTATGAAATGTTGTTCGAATTAGATGTAAAGGGAAAAACAAACTGGGTTTCAAATGTACGTCTGTGTCTGTGTAAGCATGGATTTGGGGATGTCTGGCTGTCTCAGGGTGTTGGAAATCAAAGCCAGTTTATTCGTGTTTTCCGACAAAGGGTGATTGACTGCAGATGGCAAATGGTGGACGATCATACACAAAGTAGTGGACGTTATGATTTGTACAGAAATTACTTTTCATTGTACTCAGCCTTATTTGAAATTTGATTTGGATACGCTTCTGAAAAGATCAATTGCTAAATTCAGAGTTGGTGTTTCGGACATAAGGACTCATTACTTCAGATACAGACAGCATAGACAAAATGACTTGGTATGTCCATTGTGTATGCAAGGTGAGGAAAATGAAATACATTTTATGTTCCTTTGTCCAGCTTAAGAAGACATTCGTCAGAAATTTATCCCACAGAAATATTATAGGCGCCCATGTATGTTTCGTGTACAGTTGCTACTTAACGCAAACAGTTATAAGGTTATTAGGAATTTAGGTATGTTTCTGTTTAAGGCGTTTAAGATGAGAGAAAATGCAATAATGACGTCTTAGAAGGCGTTGTGTTCTGTTGTTTTTGTTTCCTGATAAATCATTTGTTTCTTACACTATATGTGAATGATTATGCTCATTCCCCTTCAAATGGGCCAATGGCCTTACTGAATAAGAATCTGAAGTCTAAAGTCTCTCTCTGTCTCTCTCTGTCTCTCTCTCTCTGTCTCTCTCTCCACACTCTTCTCTCTCTGCTCTCTCGTCTCTCTCTCTCTCTCTCTCTCTCTCTCTCTCTCTCTCTCTCTCTTTCTCTCTGTCTCTCTGTGCCTCCCCACTTTGACTAATATCTTTACTACCCTTTGTATTCAAATCTCTTTTTTAATAAAAGTATACAAACCCATAACAAACATGTCGAACATCAATCGCTGTTTCATCCAGTTTAGTCTGACTTTGTCTTTATGATCCCTTCAATACCACTCAAGTCGACTCTGCTATTAGGTATCTGCCATCTATAAAAGCAAGAGTATCGGGAGTTGTTTTATTTTGTCATTGTAAAGAATCGCACCGACATTGAGAATCACAACATATTGCTAATGAAATCGGATGTATACGTTCAGAACCCCTCACCGCTTTCCCTCTTTCAATCATATCTAGAGAACAGAAGCCTCTGTGTTTGTTTCAACGGTATACATTCCTTCAAAGGAACTCTAGCCTGCATTGTGTTCAGAGGCTGTGTTTTAAGACTCCTATTCTGTACTTCAAAAATGAGCTGCCATTTCATAAATGACGTAACGGTCTCATTTCCTATTGTTTGCTGACGGCACTTCTGTTCGCAGAAGTGACACAAACATCAAAGCATACAATTAGCGTATAAACGGTGTGTTCCAATGGCAACAAAGTGTTATAGCTGGAATAAATGTATTTTACAGTATTTCTGCATGGAACTATTTAAATCTGGTTCTGCATTATTAAAACGTCTGGTTTGCACTCTTTTCCTTCATTATCCAAGTAGTGTCATTCATCCTAGTTTTCTCAAATCAACAGTACAAACACTTCTGTTTAAGGAAGAAATGCCATTGCCCTTGTCATCGGGTCCTACAAATAGTGCATCTCTCTCTCTCTCTCTCTCTCTCTCTCTCTCTCTCTCTCTCTCCTCTCTCTCTCTCTCTCCTCTCTCTCTCTCTCTGGCTGGCTGGCTGGCTGTGTCTTTGTCTCCGTTGCAGTCACGGTCGTTCTCGGTCTCTCTGTCTGTTTTATCTGTCTGTCTGTCTGTCTGTCTGTCTGTCTCTCTCTCTCTCTCTCTCTCTCTCTCTCTCTCTCTCTCTCTCTCTCTCTCTCTCTCTCTGTGTGTCTTTCTTCTCTCTCTTAAATCATAATAGATTGACCATTGGCTCCAGGTTCATGTTTTTTTCCTACCTCTACTTCAAACTTCGTCACTTAAGTAAGATGTATACAATGCAGCTAGATAGTTGCATCCCATGCATCCCAAACACTAAATCCACACATTGTGGTTGAATGGTTCATAGGAATCATACGATGATAAACGGTGCATGTTTTTTGAAATACCAAGAAGACTGTAGACGACGTTACTGAAAACACGTTCGTCTTTTCTGCAGTCTACTGATTGGCTCACAACGTATCAGGCTTGTGCTAGTTGGGCATAGTACTGATGTTTTCTAGCATCGATATGTAGTCTTCAGTGCACTTAATAATCAAGATAATCACGTCGAGCTGAGAATTACATCGGATTAATCAGCCTGACACACACTGAGCAACGATCGTGTTCTAACTGACGTCGTTATCAAATGGAGTTTAGAAATGCTGAGGGTTTGTTAATTCCCTTATCTTTGTTACTTCCCTTATCTTTGATTACAGGTGAAAATGCCACTTTTGTGGATGGATTTCGTGTGATCAGAAGCGAATCATGTGTTCCTTTTCACTGACCGAATAAAGCGTGATGCATTCAGTTAAACTACCAGATTAATATCATACTTCAAGACAGACTTTAAATATCTAAAATTAGAAGTCAATACTTTTAAACAAAACCTTACTTTTCATTGACTTAGTTTAGAGTTAGAGGAATTCCGCTGCCAGTCATTTTCACTGATGTTTCAGACAATCTTTTAATACAATGCCATATTGTGGTAGAAGAAAACTTTGGGGTTATATTTTAGTTACCCTGATATTGGGATTTGAGAGTTCGTTCAATGTACATGTCCTGCAGTGTAAAAGCGGAATTGTGTTTAACGAGGATTGCCATTTCAGAACGTTCAGGATTCTTCCCAGCTCTGTTTTGACTTTCCAGAAACTTACCAATGAAAATAGCACTTGTGTGTGTGTGTGGTGTGTGTGTGTGTGTGTTGTGTGTGTGTGTGTGCCACACACACCACACACAATACCATACACATGCAATGCACATACCCACACGTACACATACACACATACGCAGATGAACTCATACTTACACACACACACACACACACACACACACACACACACACAAAACACACACACACACACACACACACACACACACACACTCGCACGCACGCACGCACGCACGCATGCACGCACTGACGCACGCACGCACGCACATACACACACACACACACACACACACACACACACATACTCACACACACGTACAGACTCATGCAAACTCGCGCATGCACGCATGCGTGATAACATGCACACAAACACGCTTTGAGAGAGAGAGAGAGAGAGAGAGAGAGAGAGAGAGAGAGAGAGAGAGAGAGAGAGAGAGAGAGGGAGAGAGAGAGAGAGAGGAGAGAGAGAGAGAGAGAGAGAGAGAGAGAGAGAGAGAGAGAGAGAGGGCGAGAAGGGGGCGATGGTGCGGCATACCTTCAGGTTTGGTCACATTCAATTTTTGTTTTTCTGCAAGGGAAAGGTCCCGATGCCCATTTACATGCGCCCATAGGAGGATGTCACCTAGATTTGTGTCCCCTGGGACACGATATACTATGTCAGGTCAGATTCGGGTGACAAAGAACAAGGACCGGGCGTTCATGGGTTACCACTGTGCAGACTGTTTCTGTGATGTGTGCAGGCATCAGGCGTTATAGTTAGTATGGAATGCCACTGTAACATTAACCAGGGCTGTGTCTCGTAGGAGCCAGACGTGAAGGTGACCATGGTTTGACTATGTTTGCTAGAGGAGACACTTCTTCCTTAGTGGTTTTTGCCGGGCTCCCTCACTGTTGTTGGCGACTTTACTTTTCATTTTGTTTCGCCAACACAGTTCTTAACTTCCAGAATACTCGACATAACGAGCCTCGTGGTCACATCGTTGACTGGGTATTAC
>CM031604.1:59339226-59344226 GCA_018398815.1 Conus ventricosus | reverse complement strand
TGTTGAGAGGACTTCAACGAACCCGTAATAAAGCTGCCAGACTGATACAGATAACCGCTAAATTAGGTCACGTCTCTCCTCTTCTTCACTCTCTCAAGTGGTGACCTGTTTTTGAGTGAAAAGACTACAAGCTGTTCACTCTGACATTTTATGGTCTCCTTGGCGTTGGACCAAAGTGTCTGTTTGATCTCCTCTCGATCTATTCTGTCCCGCCAGCTTGGCTCTTCATTCAATACTTGACTTCTTTGTATACCTCATGCCTGAACTAAGACTTCTGTACAGAAATGTTTTTCTTTTCAAGAAACGGAACACGATTTTTTGACAACCGTCAGCATCCTGATTCTCTTGTGTCTTTTACGTCTGGCTTTAAAACCCATCTTTTCTCTCGGCAATAGCTCTTGTTGTGAAAAGTCCATTGAAACAGTACGTGGGAGAGCTTTAATGTTTCTTACTACGCTGCCAACCACAAAAGACCCTACCAGGGCTGTCACATTTTTAAAGTCAATTCTCCAAACAGATGACAAAAGACTTGCACACATACCCCTCCCCCTACACACACACACACACACACACACACACACACACACACACACACACACACACACACACACACACACACACACACACACACACACACACGCTCGCGCTCGCGCGCGTAAAAGTCATTAAAACAGATTTTCTATAAACACGCCAGAATTTCATCAAAATCTTCCTTTGATAAAATCTTAGATCAGAAGAAAAATGTTGCACTCTTTCATAAACTGAAAACTCACATCAGGTCTGGCATCTCTGAAATGGATTTTATGGAGTCTGCTGTAGAGTGTTCACATCTGACATAGTGTAAGTACCAACACAATATAAGAACATGTTTTCTACTAAGTGGTACAACATGCAATGCACCATAGAGTTTCTTCACCTTTCTTCGTCACATGTGTGATGTATTTGATCAGTGTGCATGTACCTCTATATGAGTTACTGCAGAGCAATATACTTATGGAGATGTTTCTTTGTTTGTTTGTTTTCGTGCATAGTTATTTCAGTGCATTTTTGTGTGTGTACGTGCGCCATTGACAGAATGTGATAGCTAGAATAACTTACGAATTTTTAATAATGTTATTATTATACTGTTATGATTATTATCATTGGTATTATTAATATTATAATTACTATTATCATTATTATTTTCATTATTATTTTTATCATTATTATTGTTTTATTATTATTATTCTCATCATATCCTCATCATCATCATCGTCATTATCATCATCATGTCATTACTAACGTCATTGTAAAGCACCTGGAGCAGTTTTTATAGACAGTTCGCAATTAACAAGACAGATTCTGTTTGCCGGACCTATGCTAACTCAACCACATTGCACCATACTGTGGCTGATTTAGACAGCGACATTGATGTTGAAGAATTGAAGGGTGATCGGGAATTAAGGATGTCGGTTTCCTCCTCCCTCACGTCTCATTTGTGTATTTCTGAATGGAGGAAAGGACCAGCCAAGGGCGGCCAATCGGTGTCATTGCGAAATTGTCCCTCAGGTAACAGTGGACAGACTTCGTCACATCAGCCCTGAATATCAGTGAGAGAACGATGAGCAATACATGCAGGCTTCCACAAACCACAGAGAGCAAATCATATCAAGGTTACCAAATCATGTACTGAACGAGGAATGCACACAGGCTTCAACAGGCCATGGACAGTCACAGGAACACCTGAGTAGAAAGGCATACCGTTTAGTTTGGAACTAAGTATTGGAACATAATTATAAACTATACCAATCTGTGTAAAATGAATACTGCCATAATTTCAAGAACTATGCTCAGTATGTAGTGACGTGTAGCAACGTAAGTGTTTATGTACAAACTTTAAACTCATCTTCATCAGAGTCTCCTTACTATTTCTTCACTAATTTCGTTCTTTTCACTACTTTTTTAGCCATGTGTTTCTTTTGAACAGTGTCCAGAATGTTTGCCTGTAGTGAGACCCATGGTATAGTAGATAACAATGTTGAAGGTAGCGTTAGTTAAACTGAATACTTCAACAATCCATATGACAGTTAAGAAGATGTTTTGATTTCGTCGTCCAGCGTTCATTTCTGGGAAAAAGATCCGAACAAAGCGACCCAGGGCGTTTGGAGATGAGCAAACAATGAAAAAGATGGAGTTACCAACAAGAATCCTGGTCAGGGCCAGTTCGCGAGGAGATATTGACGATGAAGTTTTAAAACGCCATGACATTGCCTGACGAAGTTTCACAATCGTCATGATTGTCGTTACTGTCACTATGATTATCACCACCCCAGGAAGGCCAACACCAAAAACGTAACTTTCTAGACTATTGATGAACTCTTCGTTTGTCTTGTAGAATATTCCATCAATGGCTGTCATGACAGTCTCACCCGATACTGGATCATACACACACCCAACACGATATCGAAAACTCACAATGAAAAACAAACTAAGTATCAAGAGTGAAAACAGAAGGATGATCATCATCATTGTTCTAGTGCGCAGCAAACTGTGAACTTTGAGCGGATTGAAAACACACAAACACCTCTCAGTAGCAATGATAGCAGAGAGAATTTGCGATATGTATATAAAGGGAAAGTAAAGAACTGTCAAGTTTGTGTTCACTAAAAAAGTTTGGACTGGACCAAATCTCTCCTTTGTAGTAAACTGTATCACCAGTTGGTCCCCGTTCAACAACATCGACATTGTCAGATACATGCCATCAGCAAAAGACAAGGCAAACAGACACAGGTTGACCCGGTCCTTCAGTCCCTGTTTAAAGAACACCACCATGTTGATGACGTTAGCTGGCCCACCAACCAGAAACAGCAACCATAGCAGGTTGTTTTTTATCATGAGCATGGTACTTTCTAGATCTGCACTGACAATGTTATCAGGATTGTCCCAAGGTAAATACTCCAACTCACTGAATACAACTGGGATGCAATCTTCACGGAGGGATGTGTTTTCCATAACAGTTCGCCAGTGTGTTGAGTTATTAATATGGGCGGTTGCATTGTCAGCGACTTTAACAAACAGAAGGGAAGTTTCCATTGTGACAGTATGAAACGATGATCCTATTTTACATTGTTTCTAGACTTCCACAATTGTAATATATTCGCATGACCTGGCTTCATAGTTAAGGTGGTGATTATTGTACCGGTGCATGGGGAAAAAAGATTACGACAATAAGCATCACTTAAATAGAATGTTTTAAGAAAAATTCTTTAACGAAAACAGTCAGAAATGGGTGTTGGGGAATTCAAACTATTTGTAAAACATGGACGCAGAGAAAGTACACGGTCTCATGAATTGCGCAGCACTGTTTATGACAAAACAAATTCACGACCCCCCCCCCCCCCCCTATTAACATTTCTTACGAAGAAATAGAAATATGGGTTTAATTTCGTCAAAGCTTCTTTTTAAAATTCAATCAAACGAAACATTATTTGGGTTGGGGGAAAGAACTTGTCTTCACAGCTAACGAACAATTCAATGATAAAATTAAACCAAAAACATTATCTAAGCACCAAACTGTGCTTATACTCTACAACATATAAGATCTATATTTTGGAACACCCACAAGCGGAGAATAGAAAATAGGCACGTTTTTGTGGTGGTACTGGAAAGAAATGAAATGTACTTTATTGACAATGTCACATATATTTTGGGCACTATCGATTCGAATGATGATCCAATTTTTAAATATCACATAATTTAGGATCCTTTTGCATATTTGGATTTTTAGTGCCTTCAAAAACCTAGATGCTAGGAAGCTAAAGGGAATCTATAGTAGCATTGTGTGATATTGTAATAAACGATTTGAAAATCCCAGATGTGAAAAACGGTAACATTAAACTGTGAAAAGGTTTCTGTGAATAAGATAAGTAAAATGTTAATTGAATGCTGTCAGATGAAGATTTTTCATCGCTGTCAATAAACAAATCATGTTTACGAATGAAACTGGGTGTTGTACCAAATCATTAAGCAGATCATGCTTTGAACAACAAAATAATTCACCCAGATTATGTTTTAGACAAAGACATAACATAAAGCTTAGCTGAATTCGGGACTGCCATTACCTTCAATGGTTGTAAAAAAAAGTTACCTGCATGGGAATTGTCACAACAGAGCAAGTGTACATTAAAACACAGGAAATAGAACTTGACGTATTGATTTAAACTTTGAACGTGAAGATATGTTCGATCTCACTGTGTTATGTAAAAGAAGTGTCTTAAGAAGTCTTCAAACGCTTTTTTTTCTGTGTATGATGATTCAAAGCAATAATAAGAACTTAAAACATATTCGGTTTAAATCGAAGATTTTGTCTTGAAAAAAAAAACCTACACAGTATCTGGTTTGTCGAAGATTGTCTTGAACATAAACAGAAAACGGGCCTGGATCAGAGATTAAGATGTTCACACTTTGTTTATTACCCCTGTCTTATTCTTTCTTATAATTAGATATAATGTCCTGGGCTACGCAATGTATCATATACTGTAAACATTTTTTTTCTGATGAATGATTATGAAGAGGTCGATTCAACTATTTCAAAATGCTAGTGCAACACGATAGTACGAACTTTTCACTTGTATGAATGACTGAAAACATAGAATCACGACATTAAAGCATATACAGAGGGAACAGTTTACATATGTCACGTTCTGATTTCAAGAGCGATGTTTTGTCTGTTCGTTGTTTTCTTTTGTTTTGTTTTTGTTCCAGCTATCATTGATTATTTCAGTTGTCATAAATCCTCATGCATCTAGTTATAATCCAGGTGAGATGGAAGTGGGGAAAACGCACACTAGCGGGCGGGGCACACACGCACGCATACAAGCACGCACACGCACGCATACAGGCAGGCACGCACGCACCCAAACAACCACACATACACGCACCTACTGTTAAACTTTCACAAGAACACACACACATCCACACACACGCGCGCGCTCGCGCATGCACACACACTCAAACATGCA
>CM031604.1:59314226-59331726 GCA_018398815.1 Conus ventricosus | reverse complement strand
ATATAAACATTTGCTGGTAAGAAAGAGTAAAGAGTTTAACAATACTTTGTTGAAAAAGCTTGTGACATCAGTAAAAAAAAAACAACAGAGAGAATTCTGGGACATTGTCCATAAAGCTTCCTTTAATAGAAAACAGCTAAGAAACGAGATTACAGTTGACAAGTGGTTCCAGCATTTTAAGTCGTTATTAGGGATAGATATAAATACTTCTAATTATGAAGACCCGGCTGATAGCGACAGTAATAATTATATGAATCGTCCTATTTCTAAAGAGGAAATATTGTTGGCCATAAGAAAACTGAAAAATCGGAAAGCAGCAGGTCCAGATGGTATTGTTAGCGAGTTACTGAAGTATTCAAGTGATCAAGTCGTAAATTTTCTCGCAAAATCATTCAATACACTTTTTGACAACGAGGTATTTCCTGAAAATCGGACAGAATCAATTATTTTATCATTGTTTAGAAAAGGAAATGTTAATAATCCCAATAATTATAGAGGTATTTCTATTACTGATATAAGCAGCACACTTTATAGTTCTATTATTAACAAAAGATTACAAGAATGGATAGATGAGAACAACATTACATGTGAATATCAAGCAGGTTTTGGAAAAGGATACTCGACAGTTGATCACATATCTACGTTGTTAGCGCTTGTGCAAAAGCAGTTTTCATATACCCGTAAACTTTATGTGGCGTTCATAGATCTTGAAAAAGCATTTGATTCGATTGACAGAAATCTGCTATGGCCTATTTTAATTTTTAAAATGGCATAACTGGTAAGTTATTTAAGTGTATCAAAGTTATGCATGAAATGTAAAATGTAGTGTAGGATGTGGCTCTAAACTTTCTGATTTCATTCGATGCACAGCAGGAGTGAAACAAGAAGACGCACGTAGCCCTGTACTATTTTCAGTTTTTATTAATGAGTTAGCATTACATGTGATTAATAACGGAAGGCATGGCGCTGTGCTCTCATGTACTGCATTTGAGTTGTTCATTCTTCTATTGGCAGATTATGTTGTTATTGTCAGAAACGGCTATAGGGCTGCAGACACAGCTAAGTAACTTGTAACATGTTGCTTCTTCACTTCAATTGAAAGTCAACATGAATAAAAGTAACATAATTGTATTTCGGATGGGAGGTTATCTAAGTGTAAGAGAACGATGGCTATATGATGGCGTGGTAATGCCTGTAGTTAATGTTTACAAGTATTTGGGGATATTCATCTCCGCTCATGTGAGTTTCACTGCTGCTTGTAAAGATCTTTCCAGTCGTACGAAAAATGCACTGTTGTGTATAGTTCAGAAGCTATATGCTCTAAATAACAAATCCTTTGAACTGTTTATAATTTTTTTTGATACGCGTGCCCAGCCAGTGCTGCTATACAGATCATAAATATGGGGGCTAGACCAAGCCGCTGTTAATTGTGAGTCAGTTCATTTATTTGCTCTTAAAAGGCGTTTAGGTGTAGATCTGCGTACTCCCAATGATTTAGTATATGGTGAAACAAACAGATTCCCCACGTATGTTAATTCTGCGGTTAACTGCCTTCGATATTGGTTTAAGCTATTACATATGGATGAACATAGGTCACCTAATATAGCGTATAAAATGCTGTATGATTTAGATGCTAGGGGAAAGAAGAACTGGGTTTCAAATGTGCGTGTTTGTTTATATAGCAATGGTTTTGGTGGCGTGTGGTTAAATCAAGGTGTGGGAAATGAAAATCACTTTATAGCAATGTTTCGTCAGCGTTTGTTTGACTGTAAATGACAAAACTGGAATAACCTCAATTACACTAGTGAAATATTTCATTTGTATATAACGTTTTGTAATACCTATTACTTAAGCAATATTTGAAAGCAAATTTGGACCGAAAACTGAAACGTATAATGACTAGGTTTAAACTGGGTATATCTGACTTGAATGTGCATCGTTTTAGATATAAATCTTGTGATGATTGCGATCTGATGTGTCCCTTATGCCAGATGTCTAAAGAGGATGAGACACACCTCGTTCTTGTTGTCAAAGTTGAAAGAAATTAGAGAAAAGGTTTTGGAGCCTAAATATTATCGACAACAGTTTTTTTTAAACAAAGTCTACTCATGGCATGCACTAAACCTGATGTTGTGCAAAATTTATCGTTGCTTTTGTATAAAGCTTTTAAATACAGAGAAATAGCTACTTCATAGTTTTGCATGATGGCCTGCCATAGTCTTAGCCTTTCGTATTGCATGATGAAGCGGTATATCTGTACGTTTACCCCTTCATGAGGGGCTGTGGCCTATATGAATAAACATTCATTCATTCATTCATTCATTCATTCATTCATTCATTCATTCATTCATTTATTCATTCATTCATTCATTCTCTCTCTCTGTCTCTGTCTGTCTTCTGTCTGTCTGTCTCTCTCTTCTTCTCTCCTCTCTCTCTCTCTCTCTCTCTCTCTCCTCTCTTCTCTCTTTTCTCTCTCTCTCTCTCTTTTCTCTCTCTCTCTTTTTCTCTCTTCTTTTTCTTCTTCTTCTTCTTCTTCTTCTTCTTCTTCTTCTTCTTCTTCTCTTCTTCTTCTTCTTCTTTCTTATTTCTTCTTCTTCTCTCCCCTCCCCTCACCTCCTCCCCCCATTCCTCTTTGTCTCCATGTCTGCACATCGTTTCTATATAAACCATGAAGTTTTACATATCCGCCACTCTTAAAAAAATGTAATGAATACAGGTGAACGTGTCGTGCCATGTGGTGCCGGGTAAAGTTTATAATACGTTATTAAACTCGGACGACAAAATTAGTAAACTCGTTTTGATTGAATCAATGAGTAGGTTCAATGCTTAGAAGTTTATATTAACCAGATTTACTTGTGGTAATCTTATATATATAATAGTTATATATTTTTACTTTCAATAAAAATGTATCTTTTTTAGTTTATGCTCTTTCATGAGTTTTTCTTTTGTTCTTTGCTTTTCGGTGGCACCTTTGGTTGGTTTTTTGAAAACTCAGCAAACATACTACGGTATTGCACACCAGCCTTTTCTGGAAAAGCATTCTTCTTAAAACCTAAAAGGCAGAGGAGTCAAATTACCACTTTCCGCGGTCACTGAGGAGAAACATTCGGGTTTCGAAATATCGGTATCTGACCAGGAGTTATATGTTAGTGAGTTTCCCTCCCTATTGGAGATTGTCTCCCCCTTGGAGACTATAAGCTTGCTGAAGGCTCATTTGAAAAGCATTTTTTTTATTTTTCCACCTTCACCCACTCAAGCTCATACTGTTAGTTAGGCAGAATTATCTACCACTGCAGATATGAATGCTTATCTCCCCTATTTCTTCAATCTAAGACATAAGAGCAAGCTTTGTTTATAATTCAATATTTCTTGCAGTCATTGCAACACCAAGCTGCTCTGTAAGTTGCTGAAATGGTGCTCGGTACTTATCCCTGGAATATATATATATATATATATATATAATATATATATATATATATATATATAATCTTCTTCCTAAAATACTGGTTCACTCAAAAACGAGTAGGTCACAAGCGCGCATGTTAAAAAGTAAAATAAAATAACATAAAATAGTGCGACTCAGTCTGTTGGCCCCTGGAGCAAATTTGGCAACAAGGGTTGCGCTCGATATTCAAGAAGTTAAAAGCAATGGCCAGATTCAGGCCCAGGTAACCATAAAATATCTGGGAAGTTAAAATAGAAAATCGTCAATATTCAGATCTCAAAACTGTCGTATCAATTTGCCTTTTAAATGAGACTGCATTTGTGGCAATCTTGATGGCACCCGGCAGTGAGTTCCACAGCCGTACAGAACAAGGATAAAATGAATGTAAGTGGCTGTCAATATTTGATGAAAGTATGGTATAACATTGACCGCCACTCCTGGTGCTACTTTTATTCAATACTAGTTGTTCCATTGGAATATCAATTAGTTTAGCTCTGCCTTTGAAGAAGATGTTAAGTTTGATAAAAGCTCTTCTCTCTTCTAAGGGTTTCCATTCTAATTTCCTCATGTTCTTCCTAGTATTCCCCTTTTCTCTGATATGGTTCCCTGTTACGAACCGTACTGCTCTCTTCTGAATCTTTTCGAGGTTATGAATGTCCTTTAGATGGTAAGGATTCCAGACTGAGCAACCATATTCCAGTACTGGTCTAACCAGTGTTTTGTAGCAGTCGTCTTTAACCTTTTGGGGGCAGTCGCTGATATTCCTGTATAAGAAAGCTAAGATGTTATTTGCTTTCTTACATACTAAATTGTAATGCTCTTTCCATTTGAGACGACTATCTATAATCACGCCTAAATATTTTGCAGCATTGGGTTTCTTAAGAAGAGTATTATGAATAGAATATTCTGATCTAGTTGGTGAGCGTTTTATTACATATACGCAACACTTGGCACTTTTGGGATGAAATTCCATTTTCCAAGTTCTTTCCCACTCTTGTAAAGCGTTTAAAATCTTCTTGTAGAATGCGTGTATCATTCTTGCTTCTGATTGTTCTATGTACTAAGCTGTCATCTGCAAAATGCTTTATAGTAGTTCCAGGAGAGAGATTTCTACTTACGTCATTTTTTATAAATTAAGAAAAACAAGGGCCCCAAAACAGTTCCCTGTGGTACACCTGACAAGACTGGTTTACAATGGATGAGTTTTTATGAATATATGCATATGTTAAATTTATATATATATAAATATATATAATATATATATATATATTCAATAAAAACTTTATTTTTTATCTCTTGCCTCTTTTTTTATTTGTCATGCCAAATATTTGCTCTTAAGAGCTTCTTCAAGGCAGCTGCAAGGCATAAAAGGACATAGTATCACTATTCTGTACAACTTTACATAAGAACATGTCTAAAACTCCCATTCATCCCCGCACGTGCATCACACACACACACTCTCTCTCTCTCTCTCTCTCCTCTCTCTCTCTCTCTCTCTCTCTCTCTCTCTCTCTCCTATCTCTCTCACACACACACACACACACACACACACACACACACCACACAACACACACACACACACAGGCGCAGGCACACACACACACACCACACACACACACACACGCACACGCACACGCACAGACACAGACACACAGACACAGACACACACACACACACACACACACACACACACACACACACACACAACACACACACACACACACAACACACACACAACACACACACACACATGCACACATACACACACGCGCGCGCGCACACACATCATGTATTAGATAGGCCTGAAACATATGTTCTCCTTCCGCATTCACCCCCAAACTCCAACCTCTATACATTAGCAACAAAGACAATAATGATTAGGCATAAAAGTCATGAAACATTATCAATACTGTCATAATATGAATGCAGATAATAAAGCAATCAAGCAGGTCATCCGAGGAAATCATTCTCCTTACAAAGATAAAAAATTAAAGATTAAAGTCTAAGCTTCACTTGTAAGCCTGCGTAACGATAACAAATACCAGCAACTGACCTCCCCCCCCCCCCCCCTCCTCCTTCTCACTCTCTCCCCCCAACCCCACCAGCATCATCAATTATGCTAGCTACAATGAATAATATTAAAGTCTTCTACATTAGGCATATAATGTAGGCATAAATTACTGTTTCATCAACCGCAAACACAGAAATTATCAGGAATGATAAATCTGAGAAACCCAATAAATAATGTCAATCTTTAAAAAAAAATTGATGTATGTAAGAAGTATCTAACGTTAAAAGCAAATAGTATGATAACATAAGATTAAATTCATCAGTAAGTTGAAAGAATGGCTCAAAATTACATAGCCGCAAGAAACAGAATTAAGCAGAAGAAAATCTGAGAAAGGACCAGAAGATAAGAAGTAAGAAAAAATTGAGAGAAGAAGACTAGACGAAAAGCAAATAGAGATAGAGAAGAGAGAGAATTCAAGAAAGTAAACGTTGGAAGAGAAGGTCAATCACTGTACCAGAAAACGGTACAAAACAAGACAGCAGAACTTGTTGGGAGAGCAAGAAGACAAGACAGTAAAGAAGGACCAAAAGAGAGAAAAAGAATAGAAGAGAAGAAGAACAGAGAACCAGAGAGAAAGCAGGAGCGGGCCATTCTAACGTATGGCTCTCTAGACAGCTGTCAATTCACTGTACCCCTCGATACAAACAGCTACACTCACCACCAGAACTTCGTCCTCCCGTTTGCACTGATCAAGTTGCACAACTGTCACCTTTGAATGATTCAACAGTCAGCAATAGATTAATTAATAAATCATTAAGGCTGATAAAAAACCACTGACTGGTCTTATTCTTTTCCCTCATTAACCTTTCTTCGTTCTTCTCTTCGTTCTCGTTCGTCTCGTCTCTCCCTCTCTCTCTCTCTCTCTCTCTCTGTCACCACACACACACACACACACACACACACACACACACACACACACACACACACACACACACACACACACACACACACACACACACACACACACACAACCACACAACCACACATACATCTATAGAAGCACACACCCGCTTCACAGAGCCACACACGCTCATGCTGCCTGCCAAGATTTTAAGATTTTAGCATCTCAAGCAGTGAACTGTGAATATTACTCGACATCTACAAGCATGCATCGGGAATTCAAAGCTGGTCCTCATGATTAACCAGCCTTGGCTGTTTCTTCAGGTAAATTGGAGAAAGGGAGGGGGGAGAGGGGGAGAGAAGGGGGAGGAGGGGAGAGACAGAGGGGGAGGGGGAAGGGGGAAGAAGGCACCAGGGCAAGGAACAAGGCGGGGGGGGGGGAGAACCACCAGCCCAGGCCAGCCCTCAACCTCTCTCCAAAATCCTGCAAGACCTCCGTCCAAAGCAGCCATTCAAAGACATCGCACAGACAACCCACCCACCCAAGAGAGGGAGAGAACAACAACGGCCCCAATAGGAGGGGAGAGTGGGGAGGGGAAGAAGGGGTGAGAGGATCAACCTCTCTCCAAAATCCTGCAAGACCTCCGTCCAAAGCAGCCATTCAAAGACATCGCACAGACAACCCACCCACCCAAGAGAGGGAGAGAACAACAACGGCCCCAATAGGAGAGGGATGGGAGAGTGGGGGAGGGGAAGAAGGGGTGAGAGGATCGACCTCTCTCCAAAATCCTGCAAGACCTCCGTCCAAAGCAGCCATTTAAAGACATCGCAAGAGAGGGAGAGAACAACAACGGCCCCAATAGGGGGGGGGGGGGGGGGGGGGAAAGAAGGAGGATTGGGGAGGAAGGAGGGGGGGGAGAAGGGGGATGGAGAGGGGGGAGGGGTAGTGGTGGGACACAGCACGATATCTATCCGACAGGTCTCCCTCTCACCGAGACCCGGCAACAATTCTATCTTCTTCCCCTGCCAGGGGACGCTCAAGACTAATACAGTACACATAGTTAAGAGGCGTCACTCCCACCAAGACCTCACCACACAACTGTCGCTCACTGCCACTGAGAGATTCCCATGGCCAACCCAACACACACCAGGTCTCCAGATTTTCTCTCTCTCTCTCTGCCTCTCTCTCTCTCTCTCTCTCTTCTCTCTCTCTCTCTCTCTCTCTCTCTCTCTCTCTGTCTCTGTCTGTCTGTCTGTCTGTCTGTCCTGTCTGTCTGTCTCTCTCTCTCTCTCTCTCTCCTCTCTCTCTTCCTCTCCTCTCTCTCTCTCTTCTCTCTCTCTGGCAAAACACGAGCAATGGTTTTATGATGGAGCACAACTAGAAGTTGTAAACAGTTACTGCTATCTGGGTTACAATTTTTCTACAAAACTGAGTCACAACAAAGGTACAGACCATTTAGCAACCAAGGGGAAAAAATCAGTTTTCTTTCTGAATAGAGCTTTCAACAAATACAAGGAAATGACTGCCAAAACATATTTTGCGATATTTGATGCAAAAATAAGATCAATATTATTGTATTCGTCTGAAATATGGGGATATCAGAGACTCGATAGCTTAGAAAAGGTCCACCTAATGGCTTGTAAAAGATTTTTAGGGTCCCTAGTCGAACACCAAACAAGATGGTATATGGAGACTTAGGTAGATATCCTATATTTGTTACTTCCAATGTTAACTGTGTCAGATACTGGATACGACTGTTGGATATGGAACAACACAGAATTCCCAAACAAGCTTACAGAATGCTTCTTTCTTTAGATACAGAGGGAAAAGACTGTTGGGTGAGTAAGATAAGACACATTTTATGTGAAACAGGATTCTCTTATGTATGGCTTTGCCAGTCGGTTGGTAACGCCAGTGCATTTGTAAAAATATTTAGACAAAGACTCATTGATATGTTCATTCAAGAATGGTTGGGTACTATTCGAGATAAGGACAGGTATGAATCATACAGGTCTTTTAAAACTATCTTCGAAAAAGAAAAATACATTTCGTTTATGGACACGTATTGTTTTAGAGTAGCTATGTCACAAATTCGATTCGGGACACTTCCTCTAAATAATAATTTGCATAGATTTAGCAACTGTCCATCTGACCGAAACTGTGTGGTATGTGCTTCAAAAATTGAGGATGAAAATCACTTCATATTTGAATGTCCTTTATACACTGATCTCAGAAAGAAGTTCTTTCAACAAATCTCAGCAATGCCTTTGCAGTCGTTACTCCGAGCAGTGAGAAGGACAGATTGTCAATACCTAACCAAGTATATATTCCATGCTATTAATATGCGAAAACAGTTTCTCGAAGTTGACCACGTAAACGATAATAAATGAGTTGTGTGCATATTTGTTACTAATGGAGCTAGTAGTTTTTTGCTTGATTTTTGTTTTTTGATCACCCCTGTCCCCCACGCCTCCATTCTCCTTTTCCATCTCCCCGCCACCCCTCTTTTTGTGTTTGTATTATGGCCTATGGCTGATGTACAATAAACACTCGGACTCGGACTCGGACTCTCTCACTGAGAGACCTCACCAAATACACCAACGTTTCTTGCTGCCACCAAGAGACTTTGGTTGGCCAACACAACCAACACAAGGCCCACAGGTCTATCTCCCACAGAGATTTCACTACGTACACAACCGTCATGTAACAAACAAGGAAAACTATGTTTGTTTAACCCATTTTCACAGAGACTCCACCACACAAAGGAGGGCAATGGGAGGGAGGTTGTTGTTGGTAGGAAGGGGGGTTCAAGTGGGGGAGGGGGTCAATACTGTATCCTCTGTTTTCTAATGTCCTGCCTTTTGTTCAACCCTATGAACATTGTGCCAAGATTCGCCTGCTAAATTAGTTCTCGTTTAAGACGGCAGGGATTTGTCTGATGGGTGGGGTGTAGTGAGTACATTATCTACCACACTGCACTTTTTTGTATATTTCAGGTTGATGTCAATTTTATGGGTTGGCCCACCGTAGTTTGAGGTTTTTTGTGGATCCTGTGTACCACTCCTTTGGGTGAAGGCTGCACTTGATCATGTATATAACATTTGGAGTTTTGCACGTTATATGTTGCCGGATTTTCCAGTATCTTTCGTCCCAGGGACTTAGGAAGCCTGTTGTCTCTTTCGAGTGAGCACATGTGTCACATTTGTACATTTGAAGAATCCTGCTTTTTCATGTGGGCCATGTTGGACATGTCTGGAGGGCACCGTAGGCTTGTAGTGCTCTGCTGGGTTTTTTCTTCTCTTTTCCGCCGAAATGACTGTTGTCTTGAGGAATATTGTATGTTTAAATGGTCGGAGTGCAGCAGGGGGTGTTTTATCGAATGATCTGTGCTTTTGAGGGTACACGGGGGTCATACGTAGTAACCCAGGCCACCTTTGTCTTCGGTGCTGTTCTTTGTTGGTGCGTTAACTTGCTTCTGACTTTTGCTGCTCTCTTTGGAGGTCTTTCATTGCTTTGTGCCATTTCCATCCTGAAAGAGTCAGGTACTTGGCATATTCTGCCTTGCGTTTTTTGAGGGTTTCCTTTTGGCTACACAACATTCTAAGTCTCGTTCCGATGCCCACAGCTAACCCTCGGAAGACAGAGGGGGCATGGTCAAGAGCTAGGGGCAGATAGCCGTTGCAGGTTTTTGGAGTATACATCCGTTTCAATTCCATCTTCTGGAGTGAGAGATAGATGTAGGTCCAAATATCCCACTGATTTCCCATGGGATACTGTCCATTTGATGTTGTCTGGGTAAAGTGTCTGCAGATGATCTTCGAATTCCCCTACTTTGTCCATATCTGGAAGTATGGCAAAGCCATTGTCCCGGAATCTGCTCCAGTTTAGGTGCCTGTTCTCTTCAGAGTCCAGGAGCAACGATGAGAGTAGTGGAATGGGACATGATGTCACTAGCTTCTCATCAAGTTCCCCCATGAACATGTCCACGTAATCACAGGCATGGCTTGGGCCCATAGCTGTGCCTACGTTGGGGGAAGCAAAGGTAGTCACTCCTTGAGCATCCATGGAGTGGCAGCTGTTATTGTTTAATACCATCTCCAGGCCTTCCACTATGCATTCATCTGGCAAGTTGAGTGGTGAGGGGTTCGACCGAAGTAGTTTTGCTACTGCAGGGACCCCCATTGCGTTGTCTGCACTGGGATAATGTGACACGTCACACACTGCTAGGCAAGTAGAGGCAGGCAATGGTGCTAGAGTGTGTCTATTTTCTGGAGGAATTCTTTCCTGTCGATTATTTGGTACGGCAGGGTATCTGTCAGATGTGCTATGGCCAGCTGTACAACCTTGGAGAGGGCCTGGACAGGAGTCCCGCTTCCTGTTAGTAGGTGTCTGTATGGAAATGGCCTAGCTTTGTGTGTCTTAATCAGTGGTTTACACTTGGAAGAGTGCGTTTCTTTTATGGTCATGGTATAGGAAACCACATCTGTGTCTATGGTTCCTTTTGAGGCCCACTTCTTGGTCCAGTTCTGGATCTTGCTTTACACTTCTTTCGAAGGGTCTTGCTCCAGTAGGTCATATTGGGCACTGTCATGGAGAGCATTCTTAACCACTCTGTCGTCATTCTCTAATAATGTGATCAAAGTGATACCTGATTTGTCTGCAAAGTAGTAGGCAGCAGCGTGTGTCAGTGGGAGTCTTTGTAGATCTTTTAAGGCTTTCCTTTGTCTTTCAGTCATATTGTCTTTAATCCTTCTGCGCTTATCTTAGTCCAAAATGTCTCTCATGCGTGCAGCTATGAAAGCCTCCAGTGCTCCAGGGTTGTTCCTTGGAGCGCTTCTTGGGGTAGGTTGGTACCAAGTGTAGGTCGTCTTTATCTTGCTGGTCATCTCTAGCATCTTCTTTCTTCTGTTTGTAAAAGAAATAGTGCCGTCTGAGTTTTTCAGCCCAAGCGTGTGTGCCTGTGAGGAGATCTGACACACCAATAGGCTCCTTGGTGTGGGAGCAAAAACAATCTGACATGTGACACACCGAGATCTGGTCTTGGTCTTGCGAGAGTGATTGGATCAAACTTCATTTTGTCTTCTTCTGAAGGAATGCATGGTGTTGGTTCACCTTTCTTTGACTGACGTATCTTCTCTTTTCTATGAGTAGAGTTCCTTCCTTTCATCTGTGTCCTTTGGTGGGGTTTTCGGTTTCTTTGACTGGAATTGGCTGGTTTGGTTTGGTTGCAAAGCAGATGGTGTGGTAGAGTCGGTTCCGCATCTACTAGCCTGTTTGCCTTTATTTTGAGTGATCCACGGAAACCTTGAATAGAGTGCATAGCAACTCCGCTAGGTCATTGCATTTTTTCTAGTTTTTGATGTTTGTGATTGTTTTATTCTATCAAGGGTTTTCTTTGTATCTTTCATGATATAGCCGTGCTATCTACAGCTGCTTTACCAAAACGACACTCTCCTTCTTTTCTCAATATTTGCAGAATATTTTGTGTTTTTTGTATCAGACAGGAAGTGTCTTCTTTCAAAGCTAAATGAATTTTTGAGCTAGCAGAACTCAGGATGTGTTGACGCTGTTCCACAGACTGCTATCATAGGGCTTGTATGCAAGTTTGAAGCTGAGTTTCAAGCCTTTTGGAAGTATTCTTTTCTCAATGCACCGAAGACAACACTGGTCACGACGTTGTTCTTTTTTAAGTTTCATGAATGCGATGTTACTCCTTTGCCGCCAGTAAGAGGCCATAGTAGATGATGGATGGGAAGGGCTAGACAGAGGTTGGTCTGGTCCCCCAGTCCATTCCGAGCCACACAAAGATGAAGCACATTTGTGTATAAAAGTCGATACAATCTTGTTTCACTGCTCTTTCTTATTCTCATGCACATTTGCTCCTAAGATTGCTCACTCGTTAAGCTAGCATTACTATACTCTACATGCACACACGACATTATTTCTCCCTAGCAGTGCACTACTCACACACACCAAGCATACACACACACACAGCACAACCACACCACACACACACACACACACACAACCCACACACTCACTCCCCCTCACACACACCACACACACACACACACACACACACACACACACACACAACACACACACACACACACACACACACACACACAAACAACACACACGCACACGCGCGCGCACACTCCACACGCACCCAGCACACTCCTGCACACGCACACACAAATACCACACACACATACAACACATACACACACATACCCCCCCCCCCCCACACCACACACACACACACACACGCATCATGTAATGGATAGACCTTAAACATATGTTCTACCCTCCTTCCACATTCACCCCAACCCCTAACCTCACACTTAAAAAATCGAGCTAAGACCTAGATCGGATAAATCAGTCTGAAACACTCTGAGCAGCCATAGTGTTCTAAGTGACGTCGTAATCAAATGGAGTTCAGAAATGCTGAGGGTTTGTTTATCACTTCCCTTATCTTTGATTACAGGTGAAAATGCACCACTTTCGTAGATGGATTTCGTGTGATCAGACGCGAAACAGGTGTTCAGTTTCTACTAACTGACGAAAACATGATCATTCACCTAAACTACCTGATTACTATCATACGCTAAGATTTTAAATACTTAAAATTAGAATTCGATACATTCAAACGAAACTTTACTTTTCATTGAGCTGTTTAAGAGCTGGTGAAATTCCATTGACAGTCATTTTCACTGGTATTTCAGACAATCATGCTTTGAATACAATGACATAATTATTTTCGTACGAGAAAACCTTGGGGATGAATTTTAGTTACGCTGATATTGGGATTACAGAGTTCATTCGGTGTTATGCCCTGCAGTGCTAAAACTGATTTGTGTTTAACGAGGATTGCCATTTCAGAACGTTCATGATTCTTCCTAGCTCTGTTTTGACTCTCAAGAAACTTATCAATGAGCATAACACTTAAACACAGACAACAGACAGACAGACAAACACACACACACACACACGCACGCACGCACGCACGCACGCACGCAGCACGCACGCACGCACGCACGCACGCACGCACGCACGCACGCACGCACGCACACACACACACACACACACACACACCACACACACACACATGCTAGCATCGTGGTCGCAATGTCGATTGGGTATTGCATAGAAATGATGACTGTCTCCTTAAGTTTACTGTCATTGACCACTCCCTCCCCTCTAATCATAATAGTGTGACGTGCCATCTATACTTCACCAACACCCCCAACACCCCCCGTAGCTCTGCATAGAGGACCTCTATAGACACAGACGCTTTTAAGGCTAGCTTTCTGTCTAATCTCTCATCTGAGCCAATTGCTAACGAGCAATCCATTGTCTCGTGAGCTGTGCTTGGCACACATGGTCCTCGACTCAAGGCCTTGTCTTCAATCGTCCCCTGTTGCCTTGGTAAAAGACTGCGGTACCGGAGTTGTTGGAGGTGAAGCTGGAAAGGAGAAGGACTGAGAGGCACTGGCGTTCGACTGGTTTGACTGTTAATGTGCAAATTTTTCAGGGACCTGAAATTGGCTCATTGACACGGTGAAGAATGCAAAGTACATGTTTTACTCATTTAAATATTTACTTGCACCATAGCCAATTGTTTGCTGTTACAAATAACCTAATTGGAAAAGATCTAGTTGCAATGGGCGACGACTGCAGGCGGAAATCTAAACAAATCTTAAATAAATGTAGACAAACGAGTCACAGAAAAAACACTACGCGTTTCGACCTCTTAGGTCTTCTTCAGGCAAGATACAAACAAATGGGACAACGAAAATTCACTTAGCTTAAAGTTTGATCGCTTCAGAATTCAGCGCAATACATACAGGCTTCCACAAACCGCAGAGAGCAAGTACACGGTACCAATCATTACACAAGGTGCACCAGGCTTTAACAGGCAACGGACAGTCGCAGGAACACCTGAATAGAAAGGTATACTGTTTAGTTTGGAACTAAGTATTTGGACATAATATCAAACTATACCAATCTGTGTAAAACAAATACTCGTACTGCACGTGTATCAAAATTTGAAGAACTATGCTCAGTATTTAGTGACGTGTAGCAACAAGTATTTATGGAAAAACTTTAAACTCATCTTCATCTGAGTCGCCTTACTATTTCTTCACCATTTTCATTCTTTTTACTACGTTTTTAGTCGTGGCTTTCTTTTGAACAGTGTCCAGAATGTTTGCCTGTAGTGAGAACCCATGGTATAGTAGATAACAATATTGAAGGTAGCGTTAGTTAAACTGAATACTTCAACAATCCATAAAACAGTTAAGAAGATGTTTTGATTTCGTCGTCCAGCGTTCATTTCTGGAAAGAAGATCCGAACAAAGCGACTCAGAGCGTTTGGAGATGAGCAAACAATGAAGAAGATGGAGTTACCAACAAGAATCCTGGTCAGGGCCAGTTCGCGAGGAGAGATTGAAGACGAAGCTTTAGATCGCCATGACATTGCCTGACGAAGTTTCACAATCGTCATGATTGTCGTTACTGTCACTATGATCATCACAACCCCAGGAAGGCCAACACCAAAAACGTAACTTTCTAGACTATTTACGAGCTCTTCATTTGTCTTGTAGAATATCCCAACGATAGTTATCATGACAACCTCACCTGATATTGGATCATACGCACACCCAATACGATATCGAAAACTCACAATGAAAAACAAACTAAATATCAGGACAGAAAATAGAAAGATGATCACCATCATTGTTCTAGTGCGTAACAAACTGTGAACTTTGAGGGGATTGAAAACACACAAACACCTCTCTGTAGCAATGATAGCAGAGAGAATTTGTGATATGTACATAAAGGGAAAGAAAAGAACTGTCACGTTTGTGTTCACTAAAAATGTTTGGACTGGACCAAATCTCTCCTTTGTAGTAAACTGTATCACCAGTTGTTCCCCGTGAAACAAAATCGACATTGTCAGATACATACCATCAGCAAAAGACAAGGCAAACAGACACAGGTTGACCCGATCCTTCAGTCCCTGTTTGAAGAACACCACCATGTTGATGACGTTAGCTGGCCCACCAACCAGAAACAGCAACCATAGCAGGTTGTTTTTTGATCATGAGCATGGTACTTTCTAGATCTGCACTGACAATGTTATCAGGATTGTCCCAAGGTAAATACTCCACCTCATTGAATACAACTGGGATGCAATCTTCACGGAGGGATGTGTTTTCCATAACAGTTCGCCAATGTGTTGAGTCATTGATATGTACGGTTGCATTGTCAGTCACTTGAACAAACAGAGGGGAAGTTTTCATTGTGACAGTACCAGACGTTGATCCCTTTTTATATTGTGTCTACAGTTCCACAATTGTAATATATTAGCATGACCTGGCTTTATAGTTTTGGTGGTGATTATTGTAACGGTGAATGGAAAAAAAGATTTCGAAAATAACTGTCACTTAAATAGAATGTTTTAAGTAAAATACTTTAACAAAAACAGCCAGAAATGGGGTTGGGATTTTCAAAGTATTTGTAAAACATGGACGCACAGAAGATACACGGTTTCATAAATTACATAACACTATTTGTGACCAAAAAAATTCACGTCACATTTATCCCCCTTATTGAAAATTGTAAACATTTCTTACGAAGAAATGGAAATACGGGTTTAATTTCGTCAGAACTTCTTTTTAAGATTTAATCAAACGAACCGCTGTTTGGGTTGAGGGAAAGAAATTGTCTTCGTAGCTAACGAACAATTCAATGATAAAAGTAAACCAGAAACATTATCTTAGCACCAAACTGTGCTTATACTCTACAACATATAAGAGATCTATATTCTGTAACAGCAACACGCAGAAAATAGAAAATTAGCAACCTTTTGTGGTGGTACTGGAAAGAAATGTAATATACTTTATTGACAATGTCACAGATATTTTGGGCACTGTCCATTCGAATCCTAAATTCCAGATATCACATAATTTAAGATCCTTTTGCGTATTTGGATTTAGTAAGTGCCTTCAACAAACAAGATGCTTGAAATATAAAAGGAATGCATAGTAGCATTGTGTGACATTGTCCTAAACGATTTGAAAATCCCAGATTGTTGTGAAAAACGGTAACATTAAACTGTTAAATGTTTCAGTGAATAAGATACGTGAGATGGAAATTGAATGCTGTCAGATGAAGATTTTTCACCGCTGTCAATAAACAAATCATGGTTACGCAGATAACGCTTTAAACAACAAAATAATTCACGCATATTATATTTTAGACAAAGACATAACATAAAGCTTGGCTGATCTGGGGACTTACATTACGTTCAATGGTTGTAAAAAAAATTCCTGCATAGGAATTGTCACAACATAGCAATTGCACATTAAAATATAGAAATAGAACTTGGCGTCTTGATTCAAACTTTGAACCTGAGGATATCTTCGATCTCATTTGTGTTATATAAAAGAAGTATATGTCTACATTACGCTTTTTTCAGTGCATTATGATTCAAAGGAATAATAAGAACTTTAAAATATATTTGGTTTAAATCGAAGATTTTGCTTGACAAAAAATAAGAACCTAAACGGTATCTGGTTTACGTCGAAGATTGTCTTGAATATAAACAGGGAATGGCCTGGATCAGAGATCAAAATGTTCACACTTTGTTTAATAGCCCTGTCTTGTTCTTTAGTATAATTAGATTTAATGTCATGGGCTACGCAATGTGTCTTATACTGTAAACCTTTTTTCTGATCACAAATTATGAAGAGGTCGATTTAGCTCTTTCAAATGCCAGTGAAACACGGTAGAACGAACTTTTCTCTTGTGAATGACCGAAAACATACAATGTCGACACTAAAGCATATGCGGTGGGAACATCTACATATATCACGTTCTGATTTCAAGAGAATTCCTCGTTTGTTTGTTTGTTCCTTGTTTGGTTTTGTTGTTGTTCCAGCTACCATTAATTATTTCAGCCGTATAGATCCTCATACATCTAATTATAATTAAGGTGAGATGGAAGGTGGGAAAATGCACCGTAGCAGGCGGGACACGCACGTACGCATCCACGCACACGCACGCACACACAAGCGCACGCACCCAAAGACACATACACATGCATGCACAAGCATTAACCTTTCACAAGTGCACACCC
>CM031604.1:59304226-59309226 GCA_018398815.1 Conus ventricosus | reverse complement strand
TACTTTCAATACGTTTATACGACAGTACCACATGATGATATACTTTGAACATAAACACTTACTAGCTGTGTACAGGCATTATGTACAGATTGTTAGTTTTTCCATGGTTGAAAAAACTGCCCGGAAGAATCAGATTAGATCTTCCCTACTCTGCTTCATATCTAAAATTGCGACACTAAGTTAGTTCTACTGAATGCAGCTAGGTAGTTGCATCCCTGGAGATAAATCTACGCATTGGGGTTAAATGGCTCATAGCAATCGTACGATATAAACTTTACATTTTTTAACTACCAAAAGACCGCAGACGACGTAACTGAAAACAGTCTGCAGTCTGATAATAATAATAATGATAATAATAATGGTAATAATAATTAATCATCATCATCATCATCATCATCATCATATCATCATCATCTTAATAATAATGTAATTCATTTAAGAAAAGTGACGATTGTCCTCGTGAGGCTCCAGGCGCTATTACAATATAAAAGCCGAACGTTTCAGAATGAAAAGAAGAAACATATAAGACTAATGCATATCAACTATAACATCATAATACCAACATAAGATTAAGGCATATAAACTATAACATCATAAGATCAACATACATTTAAAAACATAGAATTATACATGCAGATAAACATAATCATCCCTGACAATATTTTCCCTACTTTGTCTCCCCCCTCACCCCCCCCCCCCCCTCACCCCCTCTCCAGCACACACAAACACCCAAGACACACTAACGCATGCACACACGCCCCCCCCCCCCCCCCCGACACACACATACACATACATACACACGCATACACATTATTCAGGATAAGACATAACAGCCGATTAACAGTACAGTGCGTAAGTCCATCCTCGTTAAGATATGCAAGGAATAAGGTCTTCAAGCCGGTTTAAAGTGTTCAGAGACTTTGAATTGCGAACTGAAAGAGGTAAAGAACATAAAACAGTGGGGCCAGCGAAAGAAAAGGAACGTTTGCCACACGTCTCCAGCCGAACACGGGGATGGTTAAATGACCGGCGTCCGAGGAACGTAGCGATCTTGATGGTGTGCATAGTTCAACTAGGTTTGAAAGGTAGGAGAGGGCAAGATCGTGGAGGCATCGAAAACAGAGGGTGGCGATTTTGTGTTCAATGCGGGCTCGAACTGGAAGCCAGTGCAGCTACCTGAAAAGATGCTTTGCATGGTCAAATTTGCGTTTTATGAGGACTATGTGTGCAGCATGATTCTGAACCCTCTGTAATTTGTCCAGCAGCGTGTTTTGAAGACCAACAAAGAATTGCAATAGTCTAGTGTGGACAAAACATATAGTGACATGAGCTTTGTGGTTGCATTGATGGTAAAAAAAAGGACGGATATGACTGATTCTGCGGAGCTCAAAATAGATGGTCCTACACAGTAGCTTTATATGGTCCTCCATTGAGAGGACACGATCCAGATGTACCCCAAGATTCCTCACAGACTCGGCAAGATCGATCTCTACACTAATCGAAACAAAAGGAGTATTGTCCGAGACTGCTTTGAGCTGCCGTGCTGTTCCAACTGAGATGACCTCGGTTTTCCCATAATTCATCATGAGCTTGTTTACAGTCATCCATTTTTGACAGATTCTATTATCTGCTGTAAAATGGCAAGGAGCTGGGGAAACTGACAGGGTTGTGCTGACTGACCAACTGTGCATCGTCAGCAAACATGTGATGCATAACTTCACACTGCTGATCTGCTGACTGAGAGGTTGAATGTATATTGTAAACAGCAAAAGCCCAACACGGAACCCTGAGGCACTCCATACTTCAGAGGAGCAGGTTTTGAACCATGATTGAGTACAACAACAGACTGGAACCGGTCACTCAAGTAAGATACAAACCATTTTAGGACATTGCCTGACAGTCCAAAAGAGACTTGTGGTCTCTTAAGCAAGATGTCAAGGACCAGCGTATCAAACTCTGCTGACAGATCGAGTAGTGATATGTTATCATGGTCCACAAGCAGAAAGGAGGTCATTGGCAACAGAAAGTAAAGCTGTCTCTGTGGAATGATTTGCCTTGTAAGCAGACTGGAAGGGCTCAAGCAAGTCAGACTGACTCAGATGATTGAGAAGTTGATGTAAAACAACCTTTTCCAGGATTTTAGAAATTTGACACAGGCGTTGTAGTTTTTGTTAATGGAATTTGGGTCAAGATTGGACTTTTTTAACAGAGGTGTCACAATAGCATTTTCAAAATGAGGGGGTACAGAGCCAGTACTCAAGTAGTTATTGCAATAGTGGTGACAACAGTATCAGCTCACTAAGACACTGATACAAGAGATCTGCCGAGATGGGTCAAGGCTGCAGGATTTTTTGGCTGTGTTTACTATAATAACCCTAACCCGATCTCTGTCACAGGGGTACAATCATACATTGGTTTTCTAGTAAAGACAAAAAAACCTGGGATTCCTCCTGCTTTGTCAAGTTCTAACCTGAGCTGCATACTTTGTCAGTGAAAAAGTCACAGAACGCATTGGGTAACTGATCAACTGGTATATTGTTTGACAGACTTTTGTCTTTGTCCTTTCTTGTAAGATGACCCACTAAATTAAACAAAGTCCTGCTCTTCGTGCATTCCTGTACTTTAGCATTAGTGTGGACTGTCCAGGCTTCACTGATCAAGTCCTTGGTGTCGTCTCTGTGTTGCTGAAACATCTGACGATCAACCACCGGGTGTGTCTTCCTCCACTTACGCTCTGCCTGTCGACGTTGCTGCTTGGACTGCTTCACTTCAACGTGAGCCAAGGTGCAGAAGGCCGGTCTGTTACACAGCGAGTAGGGACAACGTGTCTGTCGAGGACTGCCTTCAGATCCTGGTTGTAATCCGTAACAGGGTCTTACTCGCTGAACTGGAGCGCTGCCACATCACTTCTGAGGGCCGTCAAATCAACTGCGCGCAGGTTTCTTGACACAACAATACGTTGCTTGGGACCAGGTTTTTCCATGTTCAGAGAAAAGGAAATCAGGAAATAGTCAGACACCAGGTGGTCTGTCACAGACATGTCCAGGATCGTGTCAGAGTCCTCCTCCACAACAATCAGCCAGTCAATGATGTGGTGTGATTTGTGAGTGGGGTTTTCAATCAATTGACACATACTGTGCGCAGTTAGCAAGTCCTTTAACACCTTGGCATGACAGTCTGAGGGAGAATCATAATGAAATTAAAATCACCCATGAAGACAGTTTTTGAATCAGACAGTGCACAAGAATCCAATAACTCTGGAAACTATTCCATGAACTGAGAGGTTTTCAGTTTGTTACCTTTACTTGGTGGGGATCGGTAAAGACAGAACAAGACATACCTCGACCAGCATGGGTGAGGTGTGGTTTACACAATTGAAAAGTTGTAAACTCAACCACCGTCTTTGAGAAAGTGATAGAGGGCTTGAGTGACTCTCTGTAGAGGACAGCGACGCCACCACCACGCAGCGCGCTTGGACTAGAATGGAGAACGAAGCCAGGAGGAGTTAATTCAAACATCTTCACTTCGTCACCAGCCAGCATGAACCACGTCTGTGTGATAAACACAGAAGCGTTGCCTTCGTGAATAAGGTCACACAGCTCTGTCGTCTTGTTCCTGCAGGACTGCGCATTGACGTAAAGCACTTTGAACTGCTTGGACACCTCCTGCACAAAGGGCTGACGGTCAATCCGAACCAGGTGGGCTTTATTCACACTGGCTGTCTTGGGGTGCAGCAGTCGTAGGATCGTCCACAGGTGTGAAGCCAACCTGCACATGGATTGACCGTCCTCCTTAATGGCCGCTGATTTCTGCGTCCAGCACGGTAGGGACGGGTCTTGTTCACATGGTGACAGTGACTGCAGGGACCAGGGACCAGTCTTCTTCACATGGTGGCCGTGACTGGAGGGACCAGGGACAAGTCTTCTTCACATGGTGGCAGTGACTGGAGGGACCAGGGACCAGTCTTCTTCACATGGTGGCAGTGGCTGGAGGGACCAGGGACCAATCTTCTTCACATGGTGGCAGTGACTGGAGGACCAGGGACCAGTCTTCTTCACATGGTGGCAGTGACTGGAGGGACCAGGGACAAGTCTTCTTCACATGGTGGCAGTGGCTGGAGGGACCAGGGACCAGTCTTCTTCACATGGTGGCAGTGACTGGAGGGACCAGGGACCAGTCTTCTTCACATGGTGGCAGTGACTGGAGGGAACAGGGACCAGTCTTCTTCACAGGTGGCAGTGGTTGGAGGGACCAGGGACCAGTCTTCTTCACATGGTGACAGTGACTGGAGGGACCAGGGACCAGTCTTCGTCACATGGTGGCAGTGACTGGAGGGACCAGGGACCAGTCTTCTTTACATGGTGACAGTGTCTGGAGGGACAAGGGACCAGTCTTCTTCACATGGTGGCAGTGACTGGAGGACCAGGGACCAGCCATCTTCACATGGTGACAGTGTCTGGAGGGACCAGGGACCTGTCTTCTTCACATGGTGACAGTGTCTGGAGGGACCAGGGACCAGTCTTCTTCACATGGTGACAGTGTCTGGAGGGACCAGGGACCAGTCTTTTTTTTTTTTTAATGCTGATCAATGGGAATGAGGATGATTAAGATGATGCTACGGATTTCCATTTCGGTCTGAGACTACATGACAGGGCTGTAAATCTACGCTTCCTTTCATAATATATCCCGGCGTCAACCAGGCCCGAGAGATACAGGCACCTGCAGTGTTGGTCAGGAAATTTGAGCAACACTCTCAGAAACGCATCCATTAAGTGGATGAAACTCGACTGTGTGGTCCCAGTCTTCCCAACTGAGTCCGCAGCAAACTCAACTCTGGGTAGGAGCCGGTCGGGCAGAAAAAACCCACATGACTCTGATGGGATTCGAATCCACGACCTCCCAGCCGGGAGTCCGCGACGCTAACCACTTCGCCACGGCGGCTGGTGACCAGGACCAGTCCTTCTTCACATGGTGACAGTGTCTGGAGGGACCAGGGACCA
>CM031604.1:59292485-59299126 GCA_018398815.1 Conus ventricosus | reverse complement strand
AAATCATAGCCTGGCGAACCTACAGATTCTGTGGATGCAACCTTTATGGCGAGGATTTGGCTCGGAGAAGCCACTGGCCTTGTTTTCTTTCAGCTGTGACCTCTTTGGAGCACGCCCTTTTATTATCTCGTGATACTGCTGGCCGTATATCAATATATTTACTGGCCCCAAACAGTTTTGCTTGTTTTTGGGGTAAATTCCTTTCCTTCCCAGGGGATGCGTGTAAAAAAGAAAAAAAACGGGACGCCCAAATCTAGGGAACTCATTTTTTTTGTCCTTTTGTTGACAGAGGGGCCCATCGTAAGCCCAAAAAACCCGGAGGGGAACGGGACACATAAACAAAGGTTTTTTTTTTTTGTTCCAGCACTTTTTAAACCCGCGGTAAGAAAAAATTTTAAAAAATCTCGATAAAAACCTTGAAAATTAAATTAAAGGGGTTTATGGTAAAAGACGAAAAATTTTTTAAATTTCTTAAAACAAGTTTTGTGGGGCATGTTTGGGGAAAAAGCGGTAAAAAGGGATTTACTTCATGGCACACAACCCCAAAAGTTAATCGGGGGAAAACTTATTTTTTTTTCCCTTTAAATAAATTTAAACACACCCCCCCCCTATTTTTTTTTTTAAATATTATTATTTAAAACACAACCAAAAATTAAATAATTTTTTAAAAGGGGATTAAACCTTTGAAATTGAACTGAAAATTTGGGGACAGGCTTGTACATCTTTTTAGATGGCAATGAAAAAAACGTGAGAGGAATTATAAGGCTTTAAAACAAAAATAGAATAGTATCCCCAAGGTTCCAATTCATACACGAGAGAAAAAATGCACAAGGCCCGGACACCCCAAAGGAACACCTGAGTAGAAGGGGTAAAATGTTTGTCGTAACGTTAAGTATCCTAACAAAATTTTAAAAACAAAACAACTGGTGAACAAAAAAATTGCGGGGCCCATATTGAAGAAGTGTCAGTGGAGGGTGTAACATAATCTTTCTGTAAAATTTCAGCCCCTCTTCATCAGGTCCTTTTATTTTTTTTCACCATTTTTGTTTTTGTTTCTTTTTTCGCCATGGATTTCTTTTGAGCAGTGTCCAGAATTTTTCCTGTAGTGGTCCCCCATAGTATAGTAGATGACTGTGAAGAGCGTTGTCCCCATGAATCTTAAACAACCCTTAGAGTTAAAAAGATTTTTTGGGTTTTCGTCGCCCAGAGTTCTTTTTGGGGGAAAAAATCAAACCCAAGCGACTTAGAGCGTTTGGAGAGTACAAAAATGAAGAGATGGAGTTACGACAAGATTTGGTCAGGGCCCTTACGAGGAGAGATGCGACAAGTTTTAGATGCAACTTACATGACAAAGTTTAAAAGTCAGATTGTGTTACCGTCCTATGTTTCCTCCCCGGGGGCCCAAAACCCCAAAACACGTAATTTCAAGAATTGTGAACTTTTATGTGCTGTGTAGTTTTCCCGTCGGTGGGTGTCAACAGCCCCCGTATGGGATCTAACACATCTAACACGATATCGAAAATACAAAAAAAAAACAAATAAATATCGGCTAAAAAAACAGATTATCACACCATTTTTCTGTGCGTAAAAAACTATAAACTTTGAGGGTTTTGAAAAACAAAAGCCCCTTTTGTAGAATGAGGGGAACAAAATTTTTTGTGATATGTTATAAAGGATAGCAAAGAATGTCAAATTGTGTTTACAAAAAACTTTTAAACGGGGAAAAAATTTCCCTTTGTAGGAACTGTAGCCCCGTTGTTCCCCTTGGATTAGCATTATCGTGATAATACCCCCCAAAAAGAAAGGCAAACAGACAAGGTTGCCCGGCTTCGTTTGTTTGTAGAACCCGGATTTTGATGAGTTGTGGCCCCCCAAATCGTAATAAAAACCAAGGGTTTTTTTTAAACCTGCGCACGTGTTTTAAAACCTACACTGACAAGTTATCAGGATTGCCCAAGGGCAAATACCCCATTCACTAAATACACCTCGGAGCAATTTTCATGAAAGGTTGTTTTATCACGGTGGTAGTGCTGAGACATAAAGGGTGGTTGCATTTCCCATCTCACAAGTTAAAGGCGGTAAAACGTTCGTCCCTTTTTATATTGTTTTAATTTCCACAACAAAAATTTTAAATTTTCCCCATCGATCAGATGGTTTAAAATTTTTGTTTGTTGTACCAGTGAAAGGGGGAAAAAATGTTACAACAGTTATTAGTTCAGCGGTTTTTTTAAAGCATGAATATTTAACAAGGCCCGTTTTGGATATGAAGTTTTTTAAAATTTAAACGCATGAAAAGATGTTTTCAGAATTAGTGATATTTGTAAAAATTTTATCCCCCTTATTAAGAAGTTTTTCAAAAAAATTTTAGAAAAGGGTTAATTGCCCCTTGGTGTTTTTAAGTTTTTAAATCAAGTGAAGTTTGGGGAAAAGGGAAATGTTTCCCTAGGAAACTTATTTGTGATAAAATAAAAACAAAAAGTAATTTTAGCCTCTAAAAGCTTCACTCTGAAACATTAATGTCTACGCTCTGCAACAGCATGAAAAAAATAGAAGATAAGCGCGTTTTTGTAAAGGTACGGAAGGGAAAATTTTAAAAAAGTTTACTGAAAAAGTCATGGCCATTTTGGGAAATTTTTTTTCGAATGATAAATGTTTTAAAGCTAATATAAAAAATTTTAAAGTTTTCCATTTTGAATTTGAGTAAGTGTTTTGACGAAAAATTTATTAAATTCTAAAAGGAATTTATGAGAATTCATTAGTTTTCTTATTTTCCAAATTAAAGATATAGAATTGTAAAGTTTCTAAATGATTTGAACATCTCCGTTTGTGGTGAAAAAAGGGAAATTTTAATCTGTAAAAAGAAGAAAAAATTTGTGAGTAAATCACGTGAAAAAAGTTATGGTGTCAGTGAGGAATTTCCTTGGTTTCAAAGAAAATGCTTTTTAGAAAAAAATGGGTGCTGTAAAAAATAATTATGCATTATGTTCAGCAAAGAGGTATCACAAAACAGGCTGAGGGTTGTCTTTAGTTCAATCGGGGAAAAAAAGACTTTTACTCTCAGGGATTTGCAGATAAAAAAATAGACTTTAAAAAAGGAATAGAACTGAAAAAGTATGATTTTCATTTTGAAAATTTATCGTCCCCTAAAACATCAATGTGTTATGTAATAAACGTCTATTTTTTCACAGGGTTTCCCATGATCATGATTAAAAAGGGAAAAAACAGAATTCAACGTATAGGATTACATTGAGGTTTTTTTGTTTAAAAACGGAAAGAGTGGGCCTCTTTAGAGTTAAGTTGTTCAGCTTTGTTTTCACCTCATTCCTTTTTTTGTGCAAATTGTATGAGGGTTCCCAACCTGTACGCATGATTAAAATGTGGGGTGTTATTTTGGTACAGAAGTCGTAGATTTCATGTGAACGGTGATTGAAGTCAGCTGAAGTTTCCCTTTTTTTTCTTCAAAAAGATTGGTACGCCCGTATTCCATTTTCAATTAAGTTTGGTGGGTTTTTTGTATTTTCCTCCGGAAAGATCTGTTATTTTGATAATGATAAGAGGATAAAAACTGAAAAATTTAGGAGATATTGTCGAAAAAATGTACTATCCCCTGGATTTTATGTGGCGCTTTCAGTGCTAGGACATCTGGACTTTTGACTTTGTACGAATGATAAAAATAAAATGTGTTTTTAAAAGAATTAGACAAAACTATCTTTGAGGCCTCACAGAAAAACGGAAATCTAAGATTAGGATTAAAAACTTGAGAAAACCTTTTTAAACCCTGAAAAGAATTTTTTATTATTTGTGAATAGTGAACTAAAGGCAACGAAGGTGGATTAGTGGTAGAAATGGGGGAAAAGGGGTTTTTGTAGATTTTTTTTTTTGTTAAATTTCCATTATTAAAACGGAAATCAGACATGTCTTTGTAACAAAATTGAATCTTATTATTTTTTTCCTTACGATTTTTGTTGATCGCTTGAAGCGAGAGGGAAAAAAAAATATAGTGGAGTATAGGTAGCTATTAGGGGAAAAAACAACACGCTGAGTCATTTTTGCTTATGTCATGGAAAAGTTCGGAAAAGCATGAAAAGTTCATGTCAGTTGTAGATGAAACATTGAAGAAGCTGCAACGGTTTTTATATTTCCTCAAACGCTGCAGAAAAAAAGAGGTCAAAAAAACAAATGTAATTTCGTGCAAACTCACTAAAGGGAAGTAGAATTGGGAATCAAGAAAAAAAATATACGTGTTTAAAGGTTTTTTGCCACAGCAGGAAGTCAAAATGGTTAATTGATGGAAAAGGATTAAAGCCTTATTATGTAAAAAATCGAAAAAAAGAACTTGGTGAAAAAAATGACCCATTTTTTTGTAAAAATTAAGGTTTTCGGGAAAATTCAAAACATTAACTTCAAATACTCGAGCAAAATGAAAGAAATAAATCGCGTGTTTGGGTGATCACTTTAAAAAATTGTTCAATGTAAAGACGGGATGGATGACTCGCGTTTGTGAAAAGTTTGACCACGTTGACAGCATGAAAAGACAACTGTGATTTGTTGGTTTTGGAAAAAAGGTACAACAAACGCAGAAGCAGATTTGTGGGGCTCCCAAAAACTTAAAAGGGCCCGTAAGGGAGCGGTTGACAGTCTTTGTATAACTTTTTTTGCTGCTTGTATTTTGTACAATTTTTTTTGCCCCGTTAATAAGCATTATTTCTGGAAGTACCCCGAAAGTGGTCAGGGAAAAATTGAGTTCCCCTTACATAAAAAAAGAAAGTAAAACAAATGTTGATAAATTAAAAGGCGTCTTTCTTTGAATGTTGTTAGTAAATTTACAGTCGTCTTAAAAAAAAAGACTTAAGAGTATTTTGAAGAAAAAAGATTTGATCCCCCGGGGCCCCCGTGGTTTCCCCAAAAAGGTAGAGCAAATTTATAAATATTCCTCTCAAAAATAGAGTTAAAAATATCTAAAAAAGCAAGGTGGCCCAAATTTTACGTCTTTTTTTTGATTTGCAAAGGCCCTTGATTGTAGACAGGAAAAAAGTTCGTTTTTATGTTGCAAAAAGGGTGATGGAAAATGTTTTCAAATAAAAGATGTCAAAAAAGTTTTTAAAATTCTGTTAGACTGGGTGGCAAAGTCACGGACCTTTTGATTGTTTTTTTGGGTAAAAAAAAGGGGTGCATTTTTTTGTCCCTCCATTTTTTCAATTTTATATGAACTAGAAAATCAATTGAATAATGTAGGCTGTGAAAGATTTTGATAATCAATTGGTGTTTTTGTTAAAGTATGCAGAGAATTTTATTAGCTGCGATGCAGCGACTAAAAGAAAAAACAATTGTCTGAACAAATATTCGCCAAAAAGGGGACTGGGAAAATTTTTAATATGGAAAACCCCCGAAGTTTTTGTTTCAAAAAAATGCGGGGGTTTTTAAAATGTGAAAAGGTTTTACGTGGAAAACAAATAATGTAGAAACCCTTTTAACTATTAAGTATCATTTTGAATCTACTCTCAATGGGCTCGATGTTGGAAAACTTTAAATGAAGCCCTCAGGGTAGGGAATAAAGAAATTGTACTTTGATTAAAAAAAGCCCGTCAGCCTTTTCTTTAAAATCTTTTACAAGAAATAAACCCATCTGTTTATGGTGCTGAGGTTTTGGCCCTTAAGAAATTTGACGTAACTGAGGAAAAAGGACTAAAGGTATGCAAAATGGGGGTGTTGGGAAGGGATGTTAAAATAGCATTGCTCTAGGGAGAAAGCATAGATTTCCCATTACATTGAAGTGCTTTTAGTGTGGTAAAAAAATGGATCAGACTGTTGCTAGGGAAGAAATAGATATCCCAAAACAGGTTTTCTGAGATGTTTAAACGATTTTGCCGGGCGAAAAAATGGGGGACAAATATATGGTTAATTATTTGTTACATGGATTTGGGTATTTTGGGGGAAATTCAATTGTTAGCAACGCCCCTTTTCCTTTAAAATATTTTTTTGAACGTTTCATTTTATTTATCGACAAAAAGGGTGATTCTTTTCCTCTCTCGATTATGAATTACTCTGAGGGTTTTCAAACAAAACATTTATCTTGTTTCACTGTGAAATTTTTAGGCTTTGTTACAAGATGCATAAATTATCGTTGAACGGGATTTTTGCTTTGGAAACCAAAATTTCCCTATGTAGTCAGGTGATTAAAATGTGATAGAAGGGTCCCTTTTTCAGTAATTTGTTAAAATGCTTATGTTTGCGAAAAAAAAAGATTTGGTTGCTTGCTCAAACCCTCTGAAAAATTAAATTTTTGAATTAGGAATTTGTGGTAGAAAAATTTTAAAGATAAGAGATAATAAATTCCCCGTAAAAATAGAATATTTTTCCCCCTTTATAAAATGTGCCTATCTGTTGTTAAACGGGCGTATTTTCCCCCTTTATGGTGCCCTTTCCCCTTTTTTTGTTCTTGGGGCTTATCGTTTGTAAAATGAATCAAAAAATTTTTTTTTGTTTGTTTTGTACTATGCCCCAAAAACCCCAACACCCCACAAAACCACAAACACACACACCCCACAAACACACACCAACCCACAAAAACGCCGCAGACGAGCACACGCACGCAGCACAGACAACAAACCAAACACAAACAACAAAAACCTCAACACCAC
>CM031604.1:59254985-59287485 GCA_018398815.1 Conus ventricosus | reverse complement strand
ATGCCCGATGTTTTAGTTTACCTCGTTATAGCCGTTACTAACGACTGTAACGGCCTGTAGCGGTTTTTCTTCTTTAGGGAATATCTCAGAAAGTACTTGGCCGATCTTTCTGAAAATTTGTAGTTATGTTCATTATGGGTCACGAATAATGCCCGATGTTTTAGTTTACCGTTATAACTGTTACTAACGGATGTAACGGCCTGTAACGGTTTTTCTTCTTTATGGAATATCTCAGAAAGTACTTGGCCGACCTTTATGAAAACTAGCAGGTATGTTCATTATGGGTCACAGATGATGCCCGATGCTTTAGTTCACCCGTTATAGCCGTTACTAACGGCTGTAACGGCCTGTAACGGTTTTTCTTCTTTATGGAATATCTCAGAAAGTACTTGGCCGATCTTTCTGAAAATTTGTAGGTATGTTCATTATCGGTCACGAATAATGAGCGATGTTTTAGTTTACCGTTATAACTGTTACTAACGGATGTAACGGCTGTAACGGTTTTTCTTCTTTATGGAATATCTCAGAAAGTACTTGGCCGACCTTTATGAAAATTAGCAGGTATGTTCATTATGGGTCACAGATGATGCCCGATGCTTTAGTTCACCCCGTTATAGCCGTTACTAACGGCTGTAACGGCCTGTAACGGTTTTTCGTTTTTATAGAATATCTCAGAAAGCATTTGGCCGATCTTTCTGAAAATTTGTAGGAATGTTCATTATGGTCACAAATAATGTCTGAGGTTTTAGTTTACCGTTAATCTGTTACTAACGGCTGTAACGGCCTGTAACGCCTTTTCTTCTTCATGGAATATCTCAGAAAGCACTTGGCCGATCTTTCTGAACATTTGTAGGTATGTTCATTATGGGTCACAAATAATGTCCGATGTTTTAGTTTACCGTTATTCTGTTTACTAACGGCTGTAACGGCCTGTAACGGTTTTTTCATCTATATGGCATATCTCAGAACATACTTGGCCGATGTTTGTGAACATTAGCAGGTATCTTCACTATGGGTCGCGAATAAAGCCCGATGTTTTAGTTTACCGTTAAAGCCGTTACTAACGGCTGTAACGGCCTGTAACGGTTTTTCTCCTTTATAGATCATGTCAGAAAGTACTTGGCCGATCTTTGCGAAAATTAGCAGGTATGTTCATTATGCGTCACGGTTGATACCTGATGTTTTAGTTTACCCTATTATAGCCGTTACTAACGGCTGTAACGGCCTGTAACGGTTTTTCTTCTATATGGCATATCTCAGAACATACTTGGCCGATGTTTGTGAACATTAGCAGGTATCTTCATTATGGGTCGCGAATAATGCCCAATGTTTTATTTTACCGTTGTAGCCGTTACTAACGGCTGTAACGGCCTGTAACGGTTTTTCTTCTTTATAGAATATCTCAGAAAGTACTTGGCCGATGTTTGTGAAAATTAGCAGTATGTTCATTATGCGTCACGGTTGATACCTGATGTTTTAGTTTACCCCATTATAGCCGTTACTAACGGCTGTAACGGCCTGTAAACGGTTTTTTTCTTCATGGAATATCTCAGAAAGTACTTGGCCGATCTTTCTGAAAGTTTGTAGGTATGTTCATTGTGGCTCACGAATAATGAGCGATGTTTTAGTTTACCGTTAGATCCGTTACTAACGGCTGTAACGGCCTGTAACGGTTTTTCTTCTTTATGGAATATCTCAGAAAGTACTTGGCCGATCTTTGTGACAATTAGCAGGTATGTTCATTATGGGTAACGGATGATGCCCGATGTTTTAGTTTACCCCCCGTTATAGTCGTTACTAACGCTGTAACGGCCTGTAACGGTTTTTCTCCTTCATGGTATATCTCAGAAAGTACTTGGCCGATCTTTCTGAAAATTTGTGTGTATGTTCATTATGGGTCACGGATGATGACCGATCTTTTAGTGTAACGTTATAGCCGTTACTTATGGTTGTAACGGCCTGTAACGGTTTTTCTTCTTTATGGAATATCTCAGAAAGTACTTGGCCGATCTTTGCGAAAATTAGCAGGTATGTTCATTATGCGTCACAGTTGATACCTGATGTTTTAGTTTACCCTATTATAGCCGTTACTAACGGCTGTAACGGCCTGTAACGGTTTTTCTTCTTTATGGAATATCTCAGAAAGTACTTGGCCGATCTTTGTGACAATTAGCAGGTATGTTCATTATGTGTCACGGATGATGCCCGATGTTTTAGTTTACCCCCCCCCCCCCCCCCCCCCCCGTTATAGTCGTTACTAACGCTGTAACGGCCTGTAACGGTTTTTCTCCTTCATGGTATATCTCAGAAAGTACTTGGCCGATCTTTCTGAAAATTTGTATGTATGTTCATTATGGGTCACGGATGATGACCGATCTTTTAGTGTAACGTTATAGCCGTTACTTATGGCTGTAACGGCCTGTAACGGTTTTTTCTCTTTATGGAATATCTCAGAAAGTACTTGGCCGATCTTTGTGAAAATTAGCAGGTATGTTCATTATGGGTAACGGATGATGCCCGATGTTTTAGTTTACCGTTATGGCCGTTACTAATGGCTATATCGGCTCTTAATGGTTTTTCTTCTTTATCGAATATCTCAGAAAGTACTTGGCCGAACTTTCTGAAAGTTTGTAGGTATGTCCAGTATGGTCGACCGATGATGCCCGACGTTTTAGTTTACCGTTGTAGCCGTTACAGACGGCTGTATCGGCCCATAATAGTTTTTCTTTTTATGGAATGTCTCAGACAGTACTTGGCCGATCTTTCTGAAAATTTGTAGGTATGTTCATTATGGGTCACAGATCATGCCCGACGTTTAATTTACCGTTATGACCGTTACTAACCGCTATAACGACCCATAACGGTTTTTGTTTTTTATGGAATATTTCAGAAGATAGGCGGCCGATCTTTCTGAAAATTTGTAGGTATGTTCATTATGGGTCACAAAGATGCCCGATGTTTACGTTTACCGTTATAGCCGTTACTAACGACCCATAATGGTTTTCTCCTTGATGGAAAATCTCAGAAAGTTCGTGACCGATCTTTCTGAAAATTTGTAAGTATGTTCATTACAGGTCACAAATGATGGCCGATGTTTACCAGAATAGCCATTACTAACGGTTACACCATCCCAAGACGGTTTTTACTCTTTATGGAATATATCACGCGTATTCAGGATAAACTGGGAGTACGTTTATATGCTTTGGATGTTGTTTAATTCTTTTGTGTGAATGAATGACTTGTGAGTTGATTTTAACGTGGTGACAGCCCTAATATGACCCTTTGCGGTCGGCTGGGCTATAAGGAACATTATCGTATCTTATCTTTTTTTTTTTTTTTTTTTTTTTAGATACGTCTTCTTCATTGTGATACTATCCATATCCCGCTGAGAGAATGTAAATATGTTTGTTCAAGACCACCCATCTTATTTTGCACGAAAACCCCCCTTTTCACATACAAATTACGTCCTTCTCATGTCAGTTTTGACCAAAATTAACACCTGTTTCTAAACAAAATTAACACGCAAAAACCTCTAAAAATCGACGTAATTGTCAATTTAAAATGGGGGGTTTCCGTGCAAAATAGGATTTGGTGATCGTAAACAAACATATTTACATTCTCTCCAGGGACATAAAAATTAAGTTTAGCAAAAATAAATACTATTTTTTTGTTAACTCACTGTGTTTGGCGGGACAACTTGCAGCTCTTCACGAGCAAACGATCTTTTAGGAGCAGGCCTTTTAGAAGAGAGAGTTTCTCTTAAATAATACACGGGAGGAGTTGTTTTCATAATTCGCTCAACTTCATATACGTCTACGCTCCATATGGGATCTGTGGCTCTAATTCTAACATCACCTTCTGCCTCTCCAGGAGCATACAAGTATCTTACTTTTAGACCAAACGGCAAGAGTTTTTGAGTCCCCTGCACATCTTCAGTAATGCTAATTTTTTTTAAATTTGATTGCGTTTACTGGTTTAAGACCTGTTGCTTTAAATTCTTCATTGTTCATGGCACGTAAGACTGCTGGCAATCTCCTAACCCATTCTGTGTTGCGTTCTCTGTACTTCGTAGTGTCCATAATTTCTCTGTGATATTGATAGGTAAACAGTCGTTCAGCTAGATTCTTATTAAAGTTTTCTACTAGGGCTTGTGATTGATGGTTGCCTGGGATCCCTCTCTTAACTGCAACATAATGTTTTAAAAACAGCTGGTTTACAGAACCTTTAAACTCTTTTCCATCATCAACTTGAATCATCCTTGGATACTTTAATGGGCCTCGCATGTATATTTGTTGTAAAGCCACAGCCACATCAGTTGAGCTTTTATCTGTTAAAGGTTCAGCGTCTTTATACCTTGAAGCCATGTCAACAACTGTCAAAGCATACTTAAACTTTGTTCTTCTAACTTTGTCATGTGGAAGATACAACAAGTCCATTTGGTGGGTGTCATTTGGAACTGAATTAACAAATCTAGGCCTTATTATTCTTTTGGGGGCAGGCAGATATATTTGCCAAATTGCCTGTTTTGAAAGCCAGTCTTTCGCATCTGATTTAGACACTCTAGCAGCTTTACTCAGTTTTTCAATAGCAGTATTTCCTTTCCAATACCCTTTAGGAGAATAATATATTTTGTACTTCGTATTGTACTTCGTATTGTCCATATTTTAAATGCATTTTATTTTACACAAGAAAGTGAGCAACAAGATAGACTGAGGTCATGCCAACTGCAATAAAAACTATCTCTGCAGTCTTCTGTTCCTCAGATGGTTCATAAAAGTCAGACAGTTCTGGCGGTGGCGATGTTAGAAACTTCTTTCCTGTCACTAAGTAATACTCATTCATTGCGTCATCAACGTCTGTAAATGTGTGCTCTGCATGACCCTGTTCTCTTAACTTTTTATTAATAAAGTCTAAGTGAGCAATTCGTCTTTTCTCATAAGCGTCTCTTGCCTTAGCTAAATCTTCTATTGCCTTGTTATGGCGTTCTCTCTCTTCATCGGACCTCAGTTTACTAAACATATAATTGCTTCCAGAGAAAGCTAAAGCGTTAACAATAGCTCCTCCCACCATCAGATCCAATCCAGACATCTTTTTATAAATCAATATTATCTAGATTAATCTGTCTATGCATTAATATTTTCTGGATAATACCCTGTGTAACAAGAAAGTCTTTTGACGCAATCCCTGCAGTAATTACAACTATAACCTTAACAACATCCGCAATGTCTAACCTTCCTAGATCAGCCGGCTTCATTTTAAACATGTTTTTTGCTAACATGCTATAACCTATACTAAGACCGCTAATTACAGCAGAATGGTAAATTGTATTGATAATCTTTTTTTCACTCATCTTTGTATTAACTAAAAAAAATAATTAAAATAATCATAATACGAAAGGCTGTCTATGTGCTTTGTAATCAAATAATCTTTTGTTGTTAAAGCTAAAAATAAGGTTGCAACTAGTTTTGGCGAATCTTCTATCTTTCCCATGTTGGGTGGTTTTATTCCAAACAAACATTTTGCAAGGGTTGAATAAACTATAACACCAACGATAGGCACTGCATAATTAACCAATGTTAAACTCATGGTTTTAAAAGTATTATATTATTTTTTTATTGCTTTTTAAAAATGGATTGTGACGAACTATTAAAGTGTAAGGAGCAAGCAGACTACTCGTAGGCTACTCAGCAGACCACTGCCATAAAGAAAGATTATACTCTCTGGCTGCGTGTGGAAAAACTAAACAGTATTTAGGCACTGAACTAAGTGTTGAACAGATTCAGCAATTGTCTACTTCAGACGTTGAGAGGTACTACGCTAGGTACGAAGCACAGCTGGGGTCAAAAATGGTTAGATCGGTGGGGCAGACAATGATTAGCCTATATGCTAAGTTAGTAAGTAAGATGGCACCGGTTGATTCAGAAGAAGATTTAAAATATGACTTATCACAAGATCCGGTTTTAAACAAGTCCCTAGAAACTCTTGCATGTGACATGTATTACAGATTTGGGACTATATTATGCCCATTCATCATGGGATTAATTACTTTTAATCATATTAATTTTGATCATATTAAATTTAATCGCAATAAAAAAAATGAGCGAGAAGACGCCACAGGACAGTCCACAGGATCAGAATGTACCGCAAGTGAGCCCACAAGTGAATGTACCACAGGTGAGTGATGTTACTAAACCTAAAAATCCTGGACGTGTTGAGGCCGGGCGTAAACTCGCTGAATGGAACAGACTGAGAAAAGCAAACCAATCAGCAAAACAAAAATTGTTAGATAGTAATACAACATCGCCAGCACCAACAACAACACAATTAACAACAACAACACAATCACAATCGCAATTAACAACAACAACAACAACAACACAATCAAACGATAAGATGTATCATTATGTATTGGGCGCTGCTGCTGTTGTTGGTGGGTTTTAGCATACAAATACCTAACACCATACCTAACAACAAAGTCACAAGCCCCCACAGTAAAAGAAGAAGAACCAACTTCTGCAAAAAAAAGTGCAACCTCCTGTTGTAGACCCATTTTCTATGGAATAGTTTTTAAGAACTAGATAAAGTACAAGTTAAGAACTAGATAAAGTACAAGTTAAGTTAGTTATAGAAAGTACTTTTTAAGTTAAGTGCAAGTAAATTACAAGTAAAGTGCAAAAAAAATTAAGTTCTAGTTTTAAGTACTAGTTAGGTTCTTAAGTTAAGTTCTTGTTATGTTCTTAAGTAAGTACTAGTTAGGTTCTTAAGTTAAGTACAGGACAAGTCAGTCAAGTTAATCTTTTAAAGTTCTCCAATGCCCTACAGCATATGAAAACTCAGGATTGACGTAAGTTCTCTTGTTATTGTTAGAGACTAGTGATTTTTTGTTAACAGCAGTTGTGTTTACTTGATGAAGAGTAGAGCGCAGATTATCATTTGTGTGATAAAATACTTTGTTCTCAAAGAGAGCTTGCTTGTAGTTGTCGTGAGTTATATTTTTTTGACAACTTCTTTACTTATGCCCTTAGCTTTTTTCATTACAGAAGTCTGGCTAGCAACGCTGTACATCTTTGACCGCAAACCAACATATTCTTTTATAACTGTTCCATTAAGTTCATCCTTCATCTTTCCAATCACTTTCTTGTTTACAGTTGAATGTAAAGGACTGTCTTTTGGATAGTCACATGTGTCGTACCATCCATCAGTTCCTTTAGCTACTTCTGTTTCTAAGTCTTTGTAAAAGTCTTCTGTGGGGACGTACTCTTGCTTCTGGGTACAGTGGTTTAAAGTAGTCGTACAGAAATTCTAACATCAATAACTTTGACAACTCTAATACGGTAAAGCCGATAAACACCGGCTTGTCCAACTTAACATCCTTTTTCTTCATCATAATGCCAACCAAGCTGTCGTTAAATCTTCTAAAGTCTTGATAGTTAGGTTTAGAGGCAAACTTAATTGCTTGGTTTTCTTTTGTAACTAATTTTACATCTTTGCGGTTGTGCACGTTCTCCATAGTATTACCAAAGCAGCTGTTGTTCATCAGTTTAAAGAAGTCTTTTTCTGAAGCATCAGTGGCTTTGGTTCTAAGATCAGTGTTCTTCTTGATGTATGGCCTCATAAAGGGCTCTTGGTCAAAAGCAATGATTCTATGAACAGCAGTCAGTTTCAGTCCGTGTCTTAGGTAAAACTGTAACAGTCTGTAATGACAAACATACTTAGTTTTGTGGCGAAGATTGGGCACAAGTTTAGGAGGTTCTGTGGGGCTCATTTTTAATCTTTCTGCGGCCAGAGGATAATCGTTGTGGAGGTCATGCAGTTCACGAGGATATTCTAAGTCTACTTCTAGAATAAAACCATACTGCTGATCTGACGTCAAACTGTCCAACCACTTTAATGCCCCTTGAATATTATTTGTACCATGCCCTGTGTACATCCTGAAGTTACGTAATGGAAGCGGCTGGCTCATAGCCCACCCATACAGATTATTGGCGTCTAAGTACATTAGATAGTTGGACGGTTTAGTGGGATCATAATCATCTAAGTACTTGTTGTTAGCTTTGCAGTAAGGATGTGAGGCCATGCTAATACCTCCCCTCAGCCCATCTTCAATCATCTGAAGTGTGGGTAAATCAGAAAATAAGTCAATCTCGATGTTTGTAGACTTTAAGAAAGCATCCCAAGAAAGGCCTGGGGCAGAGAGGTAATGTGATGAGTCTAGACAGTAATGTTTCATGCATGTAGATCTGTAATTCTGAAAGACGTCTGCCAATAAACACACGTCAGCTAATAAATAGTAATCGTGATAATCACCCATTGTTTGACAGTGTAATTCTGTCCAGGCTTTCTGAGCGTATTCATAGTCAGCATCAGTTATGTCTTTGCCTCTAAGACTAGAAAAGAAAGCGCCTTTAGGAGGAAGTGAGTCTTCGTCAAACCTTTCCCACGAGTTCATGTATTCATAAGGATAAACTCCTTTGCGCACTAAAGATGGATCAAAATATTGTTTAGTGATTGGAAAGTCTTGTGGCGATCCTGCTAATTTATCCAAACTCCCCATCAGATGTTGGGCAGAGTCATAAAAGGATAAACAATCAGAGTAAAAGTCATGTACTTTTCTGAAGATTGTGCAATGCAGGTAACCCTCTTATATTCAGAAGTCACTGCTTGCATAATAAAATGAGAATCGTAGCCTCGTAAGTTATGAAAGAAGATAGGCAGTTTCCATTTTTTTGGGTCAACCTTAAGTTGAAGATTACAATTGTTGTGCGCGGCCCCTCTGAACTTTCCAGTAATGTGATCGTGGTCTCTTACTGTCACGTCTTTACTGTTAGGTGTTAGCTTTAAGCCGCAAATCCAGCAGTGTTTAGATGAGTCATAACGTTCTTGATCTTCAGAAGTCATAACAATGTCTGAAAGATTTAGTTGGTTGGATAACTGATTGCGAAGTTGTTTCATCTGCTCTAAAAATCTACTAGCTGCATTAGGGCCTCTGTAAATCTCTGGGTGTGTGTGCGCCCCATCTGACCTAACAACAATAAAAGCATAAGAACAGATCTGATGGTGGGTTAATAAAGTTGTTTTTTGTTCTTGCTGTTGTGGACCGTAGTACTGTGGCAAGACTGATTCAAAGTCAGCATAAACCACGTATGGGCTCATTTGCATTTTGTGTAAATTCTTAAAAACTAACTTTAGACCCTGGTTTAGGTGTGAGGAGCTCGGTTTCACAGTCTACAAAACTTTTACAATGTTTCTTATGACTGGCAGCTGCTTCTATAGTAGGAATTCTGACCAGACACCTACAAAGCTCTTGTTTAGCTGGATGCTTTGATGTAAAAGCCATAAGTCTGCTTATTGTTCTGATTAATACATAATGACTCTTTGTACTATCGTTAAACAGTATCAAGTCTACATGCTTGTCAAGTGATTCGCCAAAAGTAGGAGCGTTGGGAGAAACCCATAGAGGCACTAAATTGGCTTCTACAGACCATGTGTATACGTTTACAGTGATTGGTTTGTTTTGCTCTTCAAACTGAGATATACTGTTTATACTTACTGGAAAGGTTATGTTATCAAAGTTCAGCTCACGTTTATATTTTTCATAATTGGAAACTGTTTGCATGATTTTTAACAGGATGTAAATGCGCTAAAACACACCACATAAAACACATGCTGTCAGAATTATGTATGTTTAAGACTGCTCGTTTTAACTCTAACTCTTTTGGGAGAGGAAGGTAAGAATTGCCAACTATAGGATAGAACTTTGTTTGTCTTAATCTGATTTCAAGGACTGTCCCTTCAGACCAGCCAGAACCCTTAACTTTGCCTCCTCACTTGCATGGTTAAACTGGGTAAGCATGTAGTCAGCCCAGTCAGAATTAAAGTCGCGATAGCTAATAACTTCTTTCTGTTTAGTTGAAACCCAGACTTCCATGTTACTATCGTCAGGCGTTATATAATCAATCAGAACGGCCAACAGCACTTTTACTGGTGGTTCCATCTGAAGAAACTCTGGGATTTTAGAGATAGCATGTGTCACGCTTTCATGAACGTTTGTAGGGGTAATGATGTCCATGTCTACTTCACTAAACGTATTGCTTAATTGTTTACCAAATATTTCTTCCATCGTATATAGTTTTCCGTCCTTGAATTTACTTGTGTCGTCATTTTTAAAGCCACAATATTTACGTAAATTAAAAAAAAATAAATGTAAATAAAAGTAAGTAAACACGCTTTTATTCTTCGCCCAAGTGTTGCAACACTTCAAGACACGTTAACCTTACAATAACACCCGCCAATATTTTAGCTTTTTTCTGAATCACTACAGTCAATGTTCACCACTTTGATAGCTTCGTTAAATAGTTCACTATGATCTTTTATTAAATTGTTTACATCATTCTCAAAACCAAATTCACTAAAATCAATGTTTAATACTTTCATTGTTTCGTCAAATAGTTCATTACAATTTTTCATAAAAATCATTAGATCATTCTTTAAATCAGATTCACTGTGTTCGGGCTTCATTTTTAAACCTAAAAATTTAAATAAATAAATAAAATTAAATCTGCAAAACATTCATTTTTTTGTTAACTTCATCGTCCACACACAATCAATAATAACACTTATAGCGCACACTGCAACACACACCGCAACACACACTGCCACGCAGAGGAGTAAAAATCAATAACTTACCTGCTGTTTCTACAGAGTCAATATTCTCCGTAACACCGGCACTATGTCCTTCACTGGGACTGTGATTGAGAATCAGAACTCATTGTCAAATTTTGTAACGATGATATTTCTTGAATAACCTGGTCTATCTGCACCTCTGTTGCTCTTACTTCTTTTGTAAGGTCGCGTATTCTCTGTCTTTGCTTCCGACTTTTTTCTTTTAATCTCTGGAGTTCATTTTTCTTTCTGGAAATACGAACTTTTAGTGCAGTGGTTGAAATACTCGGATCTGCAGCAACGCTTTCTAAAAAAAAACAACATACGAGTCCCGCTTGTTGATGGTTGGTTCGTTGAGGGCTGGCTTGTTGAGGGCTGGCTTTGAGGAGGCCCATCCATGTCTAGGATTCTAGCAAACTCGATTTCATTATCCTAATTTATATTACACATGAGCACTCACAAATGTTGTTTCGATTTCATCATGTTAATGTATTCACTAAGGTTAGCACATGCGCACTCACAAATGTTGTTTCGATTTCATCATGTTAATGTATTCACTAAGGTTAGCACATGCGCACTGAAAAAAGTTGTCACGCTTCTTCCGATTAACTAATTTTCAGAAACGTTCTTCTTCCGGCTAACTAGTTTTCAGAAAAAGATTTTACAGGAAGAAGCGTGACAAAATTTTTCAGTGCGCAGACTCAGCCGGTTGAAAAGCAGACGACAGCTCTGGGCCTGCGATCAATATCCGCTAGGCTGTCTGTAGGCCAGCAGCAAGTGAATCAGTGGCAGTGGGGTTGCAATCAATATTAGCCGAGCCAGTGAGAGAAAGTGCAGGCAGTCCTGCGGATGTTAATTGTGTTAGGGCGACTAAGTCTGTAAACCATTTTTGTTAAACTTTTTTTGTGTGCTTATTTTGGGCTTAACTGATCATTTGTTTGTTTTTCAATGTTCTGTTTAATTGCATCAGTGTCTACCTGTCGTGAAGTAAAAGTCTTTCTCCACTCCTTTTGAAGTTCATTTTTTGCCGTCTATAATCCTTACCATCAGCCATAAGCTTCTGAAATTCTTCGTCTGTAATGTTTTTATCCTGTAATGATTTGCTTATTCTTAATCTTAATGAACAAAGTTTTGCTGATGCTAGGGCTACAATGGCAGTGTGCTTTTGTAATTTAGGAGTTAATTTTTTTAAAACAGCACTTACAATCATAGACACGGCGCCTAAACCTAACCCAAGACTCCCTAATGCTAAAGAGGCTGGCGCTCCAACCCCAGTAGCTAAAACAGCAACACTAGACCCAGCACTTACGCTAGCTACAGCCGATGAGCCAGTAATTACATAAGAAAGAGTATTTAAAGCTTTAGCATATTTCTTTCTGGTAACCCTATACTTATCCAAGTCGCTTTCTATTTCCTTTTGAAGTTCGGTTATTTGCTCTAACCTAAACTGTTGAACCTCCATTTTTAATCAAATTAATTTTGTAAAAATGTTTTTATTAATCCTTTTGGTAGCACTTCACCAACAGAGTAAAACGCAATAAAATCAACATACTTAATGAAAATAAAGTCGAGTACTGTTAGTTTGTCTTTGTCAACATTCACAGTAACCTTGTCAGATGATGAAAAAGGGTTTATTTCATCCCGTTTTTAGTAATAACAATAACTAGCCTAAGAGGGCCATCCAAGTTTTCAGCCTTTATTTGTACTCCCCTTGCTAACACATGTTCTGGCAAACTAGAATTAGACTCTCCTGGAGTAATTAATAAAACAAAAATCAAAGTAGCAGTGTTAGGCATTGGCGGTTTTGGGATAAATTCTAGGGTTACTGTGTCATCCCCCACTTCAACTAAGGACTTCTTTCTGCTCAGCACATATTCAAGTTTATATGTATCTATTACAATCTGCTTTTTCTGTTGTGTTCCTGGACAAGACTAGTAAGAAAGGGGCCTGCATTCAAAGCCTTTCTGAAATTGTGTTTTTTATCAAAGTATACATTGGGGCTTGCAAGTCAAATTTAAAATCCCAGTTTATTTCAGGACGCAAGACCCAGTTATTGTCTTGTCTATAAAGCCTGTATTCATATTTACCGTAATCAGTTGTTCTAGATTTCTTATTTGTTCTAGTTTAGGATATTGCTGTCGTTTTTTGTCTTCAGTTTCTGTTCGTTTGTAAACCCCATCATCTGTGTATTCAAATCCATAAACATTTCCTGGCACTCCTATTAGATCAAACTCAGTTGTGTCTGCTAGGTCTTTTAGCTCTACTGCAACGCATTTAGGAGCTAGCTGCGCTTTTGATTCTGGCCCTCGAGACATTCTTTTTAATATTAAAATTATAATAAACAAACGTATTGAACTGGGGGGTCAGTCCACAAGCATAGCTTACCGTGCTTAGATTTTTCTAACTGCTCTTTTATTTTTTTTAGCTCATCTTTGTCCCTTATTATATAATTTTCACTTAAACATTCTTCAAAACTATCTTTGTCCTTAGTGTAAAATAATACAACCGATTTTAAGTGCGATCGAAAGTCTTTTTAAGACAGAATTGTATTTTTGAGTTAAGGGCCACACAGAAACTAAGGCGTGGTGGCCACTAAAGGCTAGCTTTGACAGAGCTTTTCTTTTTTTAACAATGTCTCGTTCAGCTGAACAGTCATCAATAATAAACAGCGTTTCAGTTCCCTCAAATAGTCTATAGTAATGTTCTAAACAGTCGCTCAGTTTGTCGCTAGGATCAACTAGAAATATATTATTGTCTGTCAAAAAAACTTTCTTTCTTTGTAAGACTTGTTGTGCTTAATGGTTGTGCAGAATATAACAATGTGCTCGTAATGAAACCTGTATATTGTTTGTAACAAAATCAAGTACGAAGACAGTTTTCCCACACCCAGTAATCCTGCAAATAAGAGAACAGTGCGGATCTTTAGGAAGAAACTTCAAGCTATCCATCTGTTTTTATTAGAATATTTCTTCTGCATTTTAATAAGCCACGTCTTTTAGCCTGTTTTCTTCAATGTTTAACTGAGCATCACAAACCATAAAAACATGCATTTTTATTAGAGCGTTTCCGTCTGCTTTCTTGTGAATATTTATTTTTGATACCATCTTGCCCTACCCTTTCTCCACTTCCAAACAATCTGTTGTCAAATGTGGATCTAAAATCAAACCACAGCCCATATTTGGTTATTAAGTAGTCTTCGAGTCTTACATCATAAAGGCGAAATTTTTTACATACACGATCAACTGCAGGATCCCTTTGCCTACCTCCAGCGAACAACTTTCTTATTTCATCGAAGTGTTGGTGAGGTAAAAGTCCGCGCCCCGAATACAACTGATCAGACTTGCCATTTATTGCACAGTCAACCTTCTCAATTTTTGGATTATAAAACGCTTCTGATTCTCTCTGAAAAGGAGTTGTTTCTTCAGTAAACAAGAACAAAATTCCTTTTAAAGACTTCAGAGACTGATTTAGATGTATGTTCCAGAGAGTGTCTCGCTTGTTTCTATTTTCTGTAGTGGAGTGTATAACTCTTTCATAATAAATAACTGTTTTATTTTTATACTGGGTTAAGATTGTTCTGGCCAGTTCAGGGTTAGTAACAACATCAAACTCAAGAGAAATGTCGCTGACTGTGTATTTAGCTAAAGGGTCTTCAGACAGAACAACAGAATCGCTAGGATTAAATGTCAGTTCATAAGTAAGTTTTTCTTTTAGTGCGCCTTGGTAATATGGCATATGCGTCTTTAACAGTTCAAAATCTAGAGGAATGCAGAATCTGTTGCCAAATGTTTCTGCTACTGCCTCATCTTTAACATCATTCTTTGCATCCCCCGCTTTAATCCTGTGCTTAAGACCGTTTGAGCCTTGTATTCCCTGATAAACTTTCTCTTTTCTTTCTTTTTTAGGCAGCCATAGATCAGAATAGAGGGCAAAAATATCTGCCTCGCTTAGTACAAAGACTTCTCTGCCCTCCAGTTTGATTGCCATATGTTTAACGATGGCCCTGCCTAAATTAGCAACAACAGTAGCATTAGGATCTGTCGATTTAATATCTATTTTGAATGATAGTTTAGCAGTGCCTGGCATTATAACATCGCCAGCGCCAAGATCAGGGAACTTAACTATTAAAGCTTGTCCAGGCTGAACTGTTGATGGAGTATTTACACTAATTACAGTCTGCCTTATACCTTTTACGCCATGGGGTTCCTTCTCTTTTCTGTATGGATCGAGGTCACAACCATATGAGTTCATTTTTTATAAAACAAAAAAGAATATAAATAAAAAATATGGATGAAGATTTTGACCCGATTGATCCTGTTGGTGGAGAAGAAGATGATGAAGAACTAGGCCCTTCATTGCAAGAAGAGCTTGAAGGAGCGGTTCTTTACTCCCTAAACAACGTCAAGAACTATTGCGAGAAAGAATTCAATCATTCTATAGAAGCATAGGGCGAGAGCTACCAGGCGTGCTTGATCCTAATGATTTTGAGGAAGATGGTGGGCATTTGTATATAAGAACTGGCGCAGGAGGTCGTGTAAAAGCTACTTCAACGCAAAACCCAAACAAGTTTTTAAAACTAAGCACAATTAGGCGAAAACTCCCTATTGCTAAGGCAGAACAATTAAACCTTTTAGAGCTTAGACCCGAAGCTGTTAGTCTTTTACAGAACTTGAGGCAAGAGTTGCCAACACAATCTGAAATACAAAACATACCTCTTCAAGATTTAAGTCAACAAGCAGATGATGCAATTAAAAAAACAGATGAATCAATTAGAAGAGCAGAAGAACTAATAGCAGAAATTGAAACGAGTTTTAATGAGGAGACACAGTTAAAAACAATTGACGATTCTCCATTGCCTATGCGTGAAATCCTAGGGCTTAATGCTGCTCTACGGACAATAAGGGGTGAACTAGAAAACAATTTAGCAAAACTTGGTGAGTTGGATAGAGAGATAGAGAAGAAAAAAATAAACTAGCTGATGCAGATGATAACAATTTAGGACGAGAAGAAAAGGCTAGAATACAGCAGAAAATACAGGATTTAATGCTACAAAGGGCGGCCAGGTTAGAAGTGCTGTCTACTAACAGAGCGCAGCTAGCATCACAAACAAGCAGAATAAGAGAAACTATAAACAGAATGCTTTATGAAAACACTACGCTAGCTGAAAGAATAAGGACTCGGTTCAGGGAACAGGGGATTACAATGGTTAGCATATTAACAGCCGTTGGGTTTGCTATCTCTACACTCGTATATGCTTTAACAGGTAGTGCACCAACAGGGCCAGTAACGCCTCCAACACCTCAGCCTGGTAAAAGTTGGATTAGAAAACAATTGCATCATCTAGCAAACTTATTAAAGAAGTTAGCTGCCAAAGCGCTTGATGCTCTGCCTGGCATAATAGGTAGTGTTGTTAGTTGGGTTTTGTCTACTATAGGCAAAGTTGCTGGTTGTATGGCTGACCATCTGTGGACGTTAGGAGTGCTAGCTGCTGGATTAATTTTTAGTGAAATAAAGTATGGCTAATCCAGTAAAAGTTAAAAATACAACGAGGGCTGTCTTTTCGCTAGTGTGACTGTCAGTGTGAGGTAGATCAACAGGCGGTGTGCTTTCTGGGCTGCTTTCTGGCTGTGGGACACTTATAACTGGATTGCTTTCTTCAGGGCTGGGTACTTTCTTTAAAATGGATGGAGCGGGCCTTGTGTTTAAACCTTGATTGTGTCCTAAGTTTTGGTCGTCTCCAGCTATGAGGATTTCATTGTTATAATTCTGTATCATACCAATCTGTAGTCTAAGGTCAGAGGGTAGCATGTATAATCCATGGCCTACAACAAAGTGAACCTTTGACCTAGCATGTGCAAGAACGTCTTGATACCTTTGTATGCTTGCAGGCAAATCAACAGCTGAGTTAAAAGCATCTTCTAAATTAGCTAGAAATTGTTTTCTAGCATCAAAGCCTGTAGATTGATCCACTATGCTAGACTTAGTCTGTGCTTGTGCTCCTAATAGACACCAAACGTATGTCCTTATGGTGTCATTGAGTCTTTGCACTCCTGCATTGTTAAGCCTTTACTTTCATCTAAGATAAATGTTGCCCAAGCATTAGGATGTTTTTCTTCTATGGATCCCAATCGAACTTGTTTGTCTGGTTGAAAAGAGGTGTGGCCAGGCCAGTAGTCATAATTATATTCTCTTTTTGCACCCCACAAATACAATGTGCCTAACCCATGATTGCGTTCTAACTTTTGTCTAAAGTCAGTTGAAGGATTAATGTTAAATTCATTGCAAATTCTTCCATATGCATTTATGTCCATTGGGCTTTTAAATGGATTAAACGCGTTGTCGCTGGGGAGGGGCACTTGTAGTTCAGTTAGTATAACGTCTGTACTGGTAATAAACATGAAAGTAATATACTGACCTTACCAAAAGATTGGGGTGATTTAAATGGTTTGGATATGAAACACCACAGCCAGTAGTTGCGCAGTAAACGGCAAAATTTAACTGATTCTGGTAAAACATCATATGGCAAGATGACCATGCTGATGGCACTCTATCACTATTTATTGACGGATTTAAATATTTAGTTAGTGGGTTTACAAGCCTGACTTGAAAGCCGTATGATTCATCTACTGCAATGGTTAAATTGCTGAAGTCCAAAGATTTGGGGTTATAAAACGCTCCTACATCGTAAGTAGCACTTTCGTTATATTTAAAAGGTTCCATTTTTTAAATAGTTTTTAAAATAGTTATAAAAAAGATGTACATCTATATAACCCAACAAAACAAACGTGTGTTCTTAACGTATCCAATTGTCAATTGGCGCAGGAGTTGTAGGATTGCCCTTAAAGAAATTGGCTTTAAAGTTATGTGGGTTAACATATCTGAAGGAGCTCAAAATAACTGGATCAATATTAGTAACGAGGTAACTCATGTAAAAATACCTGATGGTTACTACAACTTTTGCTTTTTAAAAGAAGTACTTAGCGAATTTGGCATATTGTTAAAAATTAACGAAGCAAACCTCAAAATTACTATACATTTCCCACTAGAAGAAAGAAGAGAGTACACTTTTCCTAAAGGCCTAGCTAAAATCTTAGGCTTTCACAGTAGTGACAGAGCTTATAGATTTAGTACAAGAGAAGATGTTTATCAATTTGAAGGTAATAAACCTTCTGATTTTCTCGTGAACCCAATGTTGTATGTTCATTTACAACAGTTAAAAACAGATGCTAATTTGTTTGATGGCTATCCGTCTACAGTTCTAAAGTTTGCCATCAACTAGGGCGGGGTTTTGCGATTATCGATTAATCTCAGTTGGAAAAAAAAAGAGAATTTAAAGAATTAATTAATGGGCCTATAAATTCATTAGATGTAAAAATAACTAACCAAAATGGAGAGCCGGTTGTTTGTTCTGATTATTAATGGTGCTGGAAGTAGAAGAGCGTACTGTAAACCCTTAATTTTTATGTCCCTGGAGAGAATGTAAATATGTTTGTTCACGATCACCAAATCCTATTTTGCACGGAAACCCCCATTTTAAATTGACAATTACGTCGATTTTTAGAGGTTTTTGCGTGTTAATTTTGTTTAGAAACAGGTGTTAATTTTGGTCAAAACTGACATGAGAAGGACGTAATTTGTATGTGAAAAGGGGGGTTTTCGTGCAAAATAAGATTGGTGGTCTTGAACAAACATATTTACATTCTCTCGCTGGCATCTGGATTTTTGAGGCGCTCTAGAATTCCATGTAATTTACTACTTTCTATGAAATATTTGCTCTATAAGAACAATTTTTATGGTAAGTGGTACTTTACATGGAATGCACAACGCAACTTCTTCACCTTTCTCTTGCACTTACATGATTTTTTTTCCATGAGTGTGCATATAACTGTGAATGCCATATTGTACTAATAGGTACTGACAGGTATGCTTCTTTGCTTTCTTTTATGCATAGATTGTTCAATGCATTGTGTGTGTGTTATTGGTATTATGTGATAAGGAGAATTGCCAACGAATTATTAATATGGTTCTTCTTCTTCTTATATTGTTATTATTATTATTATTATCATTATTATATTGCTATTATAATATTATATTGTTGTTGGTGTTGTTGTTATTATTATTTCATCATCATTATCTTCATAATCCTCATCCTCATCGTTCTCCTCCTCCTCTTCACAATTAACTTAATCATCATCACCTTCACCCTTCTGATTAAAAATCGTCATTGTAAAGCACCTACAATAGTTTGTAGATAGAGTGCTACGTAAAAAAGATTTTGTTTACCAGCACACATGACTGTTTGAACAACAGACTACTACATCGTGGTGGATGTAGGCAGTGACGCCGGTGTTGGAGAGATTGAGGGGTGATCAGGAATGTAGGATGTCGGTTTGCTCCCTCCCAAAGTCTCCTTTCAGTATTTCTGAACAAAGGTAGGGTCTGATGAGTTGGTTTGTTCCCTGACCAAGAATGACCAACCGATGTCATTGCATGGCAGGTTGTTTTCGCTTCGTTGTTGAATTTTGTTCATGAAGTCGGTGTTTGGGAAGGGACTGGAATTATCTTTTATTTGGGCCATGAGTTTTGTCAAGTCTTGTGTCGATTAGCTTCACATGCCAATATAATTATGGTTGGTGATTGGAGGGCCTCGTACTACCTCCACAAGATCTGACCTTGTACGCAAACTGGAAGGGGTCTCTGAAGAAGCAAACTAGCTCGATATGGCCACTGTCGTCAGTATTTCGTTGTTATCCTGGCCAACGTTTTGACAGTTTATGTAACCAGTGACAGCTTTTATATGTTAGTCCTCCTGTTTGCAGAAATGTGCCCTTGAGACGCGGGTAACACGTCACACCCTCTCGTTGTGTCAACTTTCTTTATGGCGCAAGTGGGGCTGTGTCACCGGTGTTCCTCGAGCACTGTTGTAACCTGTATGTGTGGCCGCCATATCTGATAGAAGGACTGTCTCCCCTTTGCTGAAGAAGTCCTTTTTCGGCCAAACTTAAAACCTCTTTGGTATTTTATCCTCTGAAAATGTAGACATTGTAAACTCGTTTGCTAAGTTTGTGGCGGAAGCTTTTCGCTCTAGAGAGAAAAAAAATTAATATGTAGGCTGTGTTTGTAAATCATGATTATGCATAAGTGGCTTATTGTGATGAGAATATTGTTTGATGAATGGTCTTTTTCTTTATTTTCTAGTTATTAATATTGTTTATCTGTTGTCCGTGTGTACACTTCTTTTGACTCGTATTTCTATCGTTGGCAGAGTTTGGCAACACTAAATAGAAACTGCGCATGCACTCCCTTGGCATAAGGGTTGGTTAACTATTGTCAGTAAAGCATTGTCATGTCTGCCTGTCTGTCTGTCTGTCTGTCTCTCTCTCTCTCTCTCTCTCTCTCTCTCTCTCTCTCTCTCTCTCTCTCTCTCTCTCTCTCTCTCTTCTCTCTCTCTCTCTCTCTCTCTCTCTCCTCTCTCTCTCTCTCTCATCTCTCTCTCTCTCTCTCTCTCTCTCTCTGTCCCTCTCTCTCTCACTGTCTGTCTCTTTGTCTCACGCATACAAACACATAGCCACACACAGACACACACTCACACATACAGGCTCACACACACACACACACACACACACACACACACACACACACACACACACACACACACACACACACACACACACACACCCGTGCACACATATATACATACTCAGTCTCTCTGTCTCTCTCCCCCTCCCCCCCCCCCCCCTCCCCCCTATTCCTGTTTGTCTCCGTCTCTGCATATCGTATCTATATAAACCATGAAGTTTTTTTTAAACATCCGCCACTCTTAAAAACATTCATAATGAACCCAGGTGAACGGTGCCGTGCTATGTGGTGCCACGTTAAGTTTATAATACGTTATTGAAATACGGAGGACAAATTTGGTACACTCATTCTGATTGAATCAATGTGCAGATTCAATGCATAGAAAGTTTATGTTAACTAGATTTACTTGTGGTAATTTTTTATGTACACACACACACACACACACACACACACACACACACACACACACACACACACACACACACACACACACACACACACACACACACACACACACACACAAACAAACACACACACACACACACACACAACACACACACACACACACACACACACACACACACACACACACACACACACACACACATGTATATATATATATCTCCAAACTGGTGGACCACTGGTTACAGGATCATGTAAAACAACTTCCGCCCAAAGTGCAAGACACCACACAAAAGCTCCTACACAGACCAATGGAACCGTGATTTTGGGTCCTTTTGACGACAGCACTACCGGGGTCACCATTGAGCTTTGGACCTACGCAACTTTCCTCCGCCGACAGGGAAAACCAGCAGTAAGGCTTTTGTTGAAAAAAATGATTGCTAAACATGCCCATAGGCTCTTCGGAACGTGAACCATTACAGTCCAACAATTTTTTCCACTTGATGGGCATTTCTACAAAAAAAAACGGCACTCCCCATGGGAACACCTATGGCACCTAGGGTGGCTTCCTCTTAAATGGGCGGGTTTGGAGCACAGAAAATGACAACACCCCTTTCCTATATCCGAAACTGGGGAAAAACGGTTTAAACACATCTTTCTTCGGGGTCTCGATCAAAAAAAACTTCACCAGTTCCTGTTTTTGAACCCTTTTTCCACCCTACCATCAAGTTCACATGAACTTTTTTCAAAGAAATCACTGCATTCTTGGCATTTTCATCCACTAAAGCGAGGTTATCGTACACCCCCCGTATTCCAAACCTACAGATGCTCGCAATTTGGCCCTTTCATCCCCCCCACCCTTACCATACCATAAAAAAACCTTTCCTTATCCCCCGTTCCGCGCCTGCCGCCTCTGTTTCGACATCCAAACCTTCCGCTCGTTGCCAGGAATGGAACGGATTTTTCCCACGGGGATCAGCCCTTGCCCACCAGGGGCAAAACCAAAGCCAGCCTTTCCCCACACAGACTCTCAGCAAAAGACGAAAAAAAGGCAACACAACCGAGTTCCTTTCATCATCACCCCCCAACCCCTAAAATCCCCCATTCCGTTCTTGGTTTGCAGACTCCAAACCTCTTTCCCAATGACCAAAAAATGCGGAAGGTTTGCCTTCCCCACCCATACTACCGAAAGAAAATCGCGGTCTTTGGAAATCCTCATGCCATCAGCTCCCCACCCAGATACATCGATCGGATGCTTCAAAGTCATCTGACACTGTGGGGTTTTTAAAAAACCATCTAGTTGAGAGCAAACTTTAGAGTATGCAGAAGGAGAGACTTTTACCTCCGTCATCACTGTCCTTGACAGCACCCAATATCGTCTAAAATGCTGTACGCCCCCTGTCAGAGACACATACAGGGTGAAACTATGCTGACCGAAATATCGCTTCTATCTGCACGGTCTAACAAAAGTTGAAAAAAGGGCTGTGTTCATGTCAACAGTTTTTTCAACTTCCCTGAACACTCTCGAAAACTGAGATCTTGTGGTGGAAAAAATCCACAGCCTGAACAAAACCGCAAGACAAGGGAAAAAGAAATTTTTTTGGGAAAATAAACTAAAACAGTTTACCTTTGGGACTCAACGGCCTTTATTTCCCAGGACAAAATTGCAGAGTAACGGGGGACTTGGGGAACGATGGGGGGGTGGGGCAGATGTGGTTGGGGGGGAATTCTTATGTGACCTGCACGTGTTGTATATGTGTTTTTTGTAAATACGTTATGGAATGGCCCTGTGGGAGAGGACTTTTTTCTCTGCGGGCTCGGGGGCAGAGAGACCGTACATGGTGTGTGTGTTGGTGTGTGTGTGGTGTGTGTTTGTGGTGGTGTGGTGTGTTGTGCACTAAGGGGTGAAAAGATTGGGACGTGTATTAAAATTTTTGCGGGTTATTTTTTTTTTTTTTTTTTTTTTCCCCAAATTCCCCTTTAACTCAAAATTTTTTTTTTTTAAAAAAGCAGAAATACTGACGTCATAGCGATGACAACTATTTCAAATGCTCAAAACTATGACTTCTTTCCTTGCAATAAACAAGCCCCAGAAAAAGGCCGCATGCCGAAAATTGGGAAAAAATCAAGACATAAAATGCGTTGTGTTTCCTTTTAATTATTTTATATATATATATATATATATATAAAATTTTGTTAAAATAAGGTATTTAAAAAAAATCGTTTTGGGGATTTTAACCACGATCTAATATAATATAAATATAAATAAATAATATATAATATATTTGTTTGATGTTTTTATATATATATATATATATATATATAAATTAATATAAAAAATATACGGATTGCACACCCGCCTTTTTTGGATAGCATTCTTCCCCATTCACCCCTCAACACAACTGTTATTATGCATTTTACCGCCATTTGAGATTAAGCTTATCCCCCCTATTTTCTTCAAACATAACATAAAGGGAAGCTTTGTTTTTAAACAATATTTTTTGCAGTCATGCAAAAAAAAGCTGCTCAAAGGGCTGGGAAAGGTGCTTGGGACTTTTCCTTGGGAATTTAAATTTGTTGTTGTAATTTAGTCCCTGCGGATTCATTCCAAGAACGGGGCCCCACACTTGTGCTAAGAGGGTTTTCTTTTTTATTTTCTACTTTTACAAGAAAAGTAGCTTGTTTTTGGGTCTTTCGGATTTTCGTTTGCTTCTTAGGTGGCACCTTTGGTTGGTTTTTTGAAAACTCAACAAACATACTACGGTATTGCACACCAGCCTTTTCTGGGATAGCATTCTTCTTAAAACGAAAAGGCAGAGGAGTCAAATTACCACTTTCCGCGGTCACTGAGGAGAAACAATCAGGTTTCGAAATATCGGTATCTGACCAGGAGTTATATGTTAGTGAGTTTCCTCCCTATTGGAGATTGTCTCCCCCTTGGAGACTATAATCTTGCTGAAGGCTCATTTTGAGAAGCATTAATTTTATTTTTCCCCATTCACCCACTCCAACTATTATCTACCACTGCAGATATGAATGCTTATCTCCCCCTATTTCTTCAATCTAAGACATAAGAGCAAGCTTTGTTTATAAATCAATATTTCTTGCAGTCATTGCAACACCAAGCTGCTCTGTAAGTTGCTGGAATGGTGCTCGGTACTTATCCTTGGAATTTATTAGTTTGTTGTATATAATATATAAATATGTTAAAAATCAAAGAATCAAAAGGAGTCTAAAAGTATCTACAGATCTATTTCAAGCTGCTGGGCTCTCGTCAGGATGAATATTAGGGTCACCCACCGCCGGTGTTTTATAGCGTGTGGGGCCCAGTTACTGCTTTTTTCACGTGCAGGTAAACTGCACGTGTTTTTTTTGGGGGATTTTCAGCTCATTGCTTGGGGTGTGTTCACTAACAACGATTTCCACTTGTGCCTGCAGTTATTTACTATTTCTGTTTTAGTATTTAGAGTTGCTAAGTGTGGTTTACATAGTATTAACGATTTTTCAGTTAAACATAAGTTGCATCTTTTTGAAATGTTGCTATATGGTGATGCTCTTTTTATGATTTTCCAGGATATATTATAGTTTATTTTTTTATCTTTGAGTTTCCAAATGTATTTGCTCAGTTCTGTTTGGTTTTTGTATTTTACTTTATTGAATGACTGTTTGTGGTTTGCGTATCTGGTTTTAAAGTGGTTTTCAGTAATCCTATATATGTTTCTTTTTCATTTTCTGCTGTCACAGTGGCTTGGTATACAATATTGTTGTAGAGGCATTTGTTGCGTAAGGGGCACTGTTCTTTTTTGGTGCAGTCTGTTAATTACTTCCCTTATCTTTGTTACTTCCCTTATCTTTGATTACAGGTGAAAATGCCACTTTCGTGGATGGATTTCGTGTGATCAGAAGCGCATCGGGTGTTCGTGTTTCATTAACTGACGAAAAAATGATACATTCAGTTAAACTACCCGATTAATATCATACGCTAAGATAGACTTTGAATACTTAAAATTAGATTTCGATACATTCAAACGAACCTTTACTTTTCATTGAGCTGTTTTAGAGTTGGTGAAATTCCATTGACAGTCATTTTCACTAATATTTCAGTCAATCATGCTTTGAATACAATGGCATCTTTTGTTCGGAGAAAACCTGGGGATAAATCTTAGTTACTCTGATATTGGTATTACAGAGTTCATTCAGTGTATATGTCCTGCAGTGCTAGAGCTGATTTGTGTTTAACGAGTATTGCCATTTCAGAACGTTTAGAATTCTTCCCAGCTCTCAAAACGACTCTCAAGAAGCTTATCAATGAGCATAACACTTTTAATCACACACACACACACACACACACACACACACACACCACACACACACACACACACACACACATACACACTACTAGCATCGTGGTCACATCGTCGACTGGGTATTACATTGAGATGATGACTGACTTCTTAAGTCTGCTGTCATTGTGCACTCCCTACCCTCTGACCATTATAGTGTGACGTGTCATCTAAACCTCACCAAATTACACCCCCCCCCCCCTCCCCCTTTGTGTATACATGACCTCTATAGACACAGACGGTTTTAAGGCTAATTTCTCGTCTGATCTCCCTTCCGAGCCAATTGCTAATGAGCTGTTCATTGTGTTGTAAGCTGTTCTCGGCACACATACCCCTCGACTCGGCGCCTGATCTCCAATCGGTCCCTGTTGCCTTTGTAAGACACCGTGGCACCGGAGCTGTTGGAGGTGAAGCAGGAAAGGAGAAGAACTGAGAGGCACTGGTGTGCCAATTGTTTGACTGTTAATACGCAAATTTTCCAGGGACCCGCAATTGGTTCATTGACACGGTGAAGACTGCAGTCAGTGTTTTACTCGTTCAGAATACTTACATGCACCACAGGCAGTTGTTTGCTGATTCAAATAATCTAACTGGAAAAGTAGATAGCACTCTTGTGCCGACAATATTTACTGTGAATGAACTCCCTCAGAAATGTTCACATTTCAGTTCTAGCACAATATCATTTACTTGCGAGAAATGTCATCTGTTGTTCCGCCATTTTCAACTGCTACAGAACGTCAGTGCGTGTTGCAATGTTTTGAGCCAGTGTCAGAGGAGTTTTTGAAGAAAATGTGTCTGAGCTCTGGTCCTAAATCACGTGAGCCTCACCCTGTTCCACCCTCCCTGTTGTGTGAATGTCGTGATGTTCTGCCACCATATATTGCTATGTTATCCATTGGTCCCTGCTATTTGGTTCTTTCCTGAACATTTGTAATAGGCTATTGTAGATACACTTATAAAAAGACACTTCTTCAGATCATAATTGCCTGAAAAAATATCTACCTGTCTCAAATTTGTAATTTTCATCAAAGTTGTCAAAGAAGGTTGTACTATCTCAGTTCTTTTCTCACTCGCGATAACATCGTCTGCTTTATTTTCATCAGTCAGCTTCCATACGTTGCCATTCTGATTAATGTTACACCTGTTTCTGTTGCTTCGTCTGTTGGCCGTTTTGGTGTAACTCCTGACCAGTCTCTCCTTTCAACAGCACATTTCACACATCTTTAAAAGTTACATGTCTAGAATTGCGTTGGATCAGTTCTATTCATCACTATCTCTTTACTGATACAGATGAAACAACCGTGTGCACTTCTGTCTTCTCAAAGATGGATTAATGTAGTTATCGTTTAGATGATCTTTCCAAAGACCTGTTGAGAAGACTTCAACGAACCCGTAATAACGCTGCCAGACAGATCTACAGAACATCTAAATTAGGCCTAGGTCACGTTTCTCCTCTTCTTCACTCTCTCCAGTGGTGACCTGTTTTTGACTGAGAAGACTAAAAGCTAGTCTTACATTTAATGCTCACATCCGCACTGGACCAGAGTGTCCGTTTGATCTCCTCTCGATCTATTCTCTGTCCCGCCAGCTCGGCTCTCCTTTTGATACTCGACTTCTTGGGATACATCATACCAGAACTAAGACTCCCGTAAAAATGATGTTTTTCTTTTCAAGTCCTACAGACACGGAACAGATTTTCTGACAACCTCTAACACCCTGATTCGCTCGCGTCTTTTAACTCTGGCGTTAAAACTATTGTTTTCTCTCGGCAACAGCTCTTTTTGCGGTATGTCCATTCAAGCAGCGTGCGGGAGAACTGTGATGTTGCTTATTCTCCTGCTGACCGCAAAGGGCCATACCAGAGCTGTCACCTGGTTGAAGTCAAGTCTCTAAACAAATAACAAAGGACACACACACACACACACACACACACACACACACACACACACACACACACGCCACAACACACCACACACACACACACACACACCACACACACACACACACACACACTCACTCACTCACACACACACACACACACACACACACACACACACAACACACACACACACACACACACACACCACACACACACAAATATACTCACACAAACACTCACTGACTGAAACCAAGTGTGACATTTAAGAAAACACTATGAACAGAATATCAACGTTTTTCATTCAAAGAAAAGGAGCATAATTAACACACAAAATACGCGCGCGCGCGCGCGCATACACAAGCACGCACACACACACACACACACACACACACACAACACACACACACACACACACACACACACACACACACACACACACACACACACACACACACGCATATACACACATATACGCGAACGCCCACACACACACACACACAACACACACACACACACACACACACCACACACACACACACACACACCCCACCACACCATACTACCCTACACACACACACACACACACACACACACACACACACACACACACACACACACACACACATACACACACACATACACACACACACACACACACACACACCACACACACACACACACACATAAACAGACACGCGCGCGCGCGAGCGCGCGCGCACACGCTCACACACACACACACACACACACTCATACTCGAGCACTCGTACACACATGCACTCACTCTCACAAACACAGGCATACACGCACACATACGCGCGCGCATGCACACACACACACACACACACACACACACACACAGAGAGAGAGAGAGAGAGAGAGAGAGAGAGAGAGAGAGAGAGAGAGAGAGAGAGAGAGAGAGAGAGAGAGAGAGAACACATTAAAAAAAAATAATAAAAAAGAATTCTGCCCATTATATAGAATCTTGTATTCCTTCGCGCCTTTGCCACCATCTCTCTCTCCCTCTTCAAACATCAAAGGGGTGTCACGTGATTTGACCTTATGCCTGGACTGCCCCCCCCCCCCCCCCCCCACACACACACACACACACACACTGCAGGGAGACACTTGACACATGTCACTTGAAAACTTTACTTGACAAGGATAAAGATCGTAGGCTACATAAAAGCTTATTAATCCAATCTGTCTTTGATAAACACTAATAATAGTAAACAGAGCTGACTAGAAGCATGTAGAGAGGGGGGGGGGGGGGGAGAGAGAGAGAAGGAGAGAGAAGGAGAGAGAGGGAGAGAGAAGGAGAGAGAGAGAGGGGGGGGGTAAAAGAAAGACAGAAAAACAGACAGACAGAGAGAGGGGGAGTGGGGGAGACACTAAAGACAGAGACACTGAGATAGATAAATAAACAGACAGGCAGACAGAGATACAAGCAAAGAGAGAGGGAGAGAGATTAAGAGAGACAAACAGACAGACAAGCAAAAGGGCAGACAGACAAGGAAGGAGAGTGAGAGAGTGAGCGAGTGACTGAAAGAAAGTCTCTCTGCGAGAGAGAGAGGGAGACAGACAGACAGGCAGGCAGACAGACAGAGAGAGGGGGAGGGAGGGAGGGAGGGAGGGAGGGGGGTGTATATTAAATGTTTATTTCTCATATCTTGACTAACACATAAAACTGAATGTTTTGGGGTGGGGGAGTTAATCTAAAACAGGGAGGGGGGGGGGGGGCGCATCTGGCGTGGTTTGTTATAACTCCCGGTAGTTAAAATTGGCACGTGCTAATTCTAACTCCCGGGAGTTAAAAATTGGAGGGGAGTTAAAATGGATCGTTACACCGGTCAGCCCAGTGTCAACAAAATGGCGGATCCTGTGCTGAACCGAAGAACGCAAGTTCATTACTACAGGAAGAAGCCCTCCCCCCCCCCCCCCCCCCCCCCCCCCCCCCCCCCCCAAGCCAGGTGCGACGGGATCAAGAGAGATCGAAGCAGCAGAACTGACGACAAGAACAGGTGGTGCTGGTCTCGGTACCACTTGTGTCGCGAATGAACTGGTCGTGCCTGACACCGAATCGGATGAACACAGTACACAGCACAGGAGGAACACATCAAGCCGACTCGCGATGATGATGACACGTCGCATATTCAGGATACGCTTCTGTGTTTGCATTCCGATCTGTCGGAGTGTAACAGCATGGACCCAGAAATCCACCCGTCGGGCATCGACACAAGTCTGGAGCAAGCTATAGACAAAATTGCGCTGGTTTGAGACGAGAATGGTTAAGGGTTATGTCGCTACTCTGACAGAGCGACAGGTGCAGAGACGATTGCGAGATCCGCACAGGAATCAAGCATTTCGGAAGGTCGTGTTCCATCAAACGGACGAGTGGTGGGGCTGCTGTGTGAATCAGACGACGTCGTCTAGAATATTTCTGCGATCCGTGTTCGGAAGACGATTGTTTATTCTAGTTTGACAAGCAGTAAGAAAGACACTTGTCATCAAGAGGAATGTGTTAAACTGGCCTGCCTTCAGAAAGGAAGACGCATCGGCAACACGAAGCATGCAGAGCCCCATGCACGTGCTCTACGGCGGCTGCACGCTGTCCACGGACTGATGCAGCTTTACCTGGGGTGACCGTCGTCAACAGAACTGACAGTGAATACCAGGGACATTTTCTCGTTCTCGGTTTCGTCATGTAAAGTGAAAGAAAAGGACATTGCTGTGGTTTCCATGTCAATGAAATCGAAATCGAGTCGCGTTTTGTTGTTGTTGTTTGCTTAATGGGCTTTACAGCCTAATAGCATTAAACTTCGTTCATTCGTCCAAACATCAAAGCAATAAGCACATAGACGAAATATTTCTGCACACACAAACATAAGCGCGCACGCACACACACACACGCACGCACGCACACACACACACACCACACACACACACACACACACACACACACACACACACACACACACACACACACACTAAGGGCTCATATATACTGGTATCCAGAAACATCAATTCTGTGTGACCATATGTATATCCAATACACACAAACACACATGCAGACGCACACACAAGACACCCACCTCGCACACACACACACACACACACACACACACACACACACACACACACACACCCCACACACACACACACACACACACGCCCCGCGCGCGCGCTCGCGCACTCGTCATTAAAACAGCTTGTCTAGAAACTGTTCTGTAAATTTTAGATCAGATGGAAAGTATTGCTCTCTGTTAAAAGACTCAGAAGTCACTTTATGGTGTGACATCACAGAACAAAACTTACATGGAGTCTGCTGTAACGGTGTTCATGTCTGACACAGTGTAAGTACCAACACAACATAGGAACATGATTTCTAGTAATGGTACGTCACGTGGAGTGCGCCACCCGAGTTGCTTCACCTTTCTTCCGCACATGTAATAATGTATTTGATCAGTGTGCATGTATTTATGTATGTGTTTTTGGAGATAAATGTGCTTATGGGATGCTTCTTTGATGATATTGTTCAGTGCATTTTTGTGTGTATACATGCAAACCCCTGACATGATGTGACAAGCAGAAGTACATACGATTTATTATTATTATTATTGTTAATATTATAATTGTCATTATTATGATATTACTATTATTATTATTATTATTATTATTAATTAGAGTTACATACGAACTATCATTATTTCCATTACTATTATTTTTACTATTATCTTTGTTATTATATCCTTCTCAGCTTCGTCGTCATGGTCATTGTCATCTTTATTGTCATTATTAACGTCATTGTAAAGCAGCTACATCAGTTTTGTGGGTAGTATGCAGTTAGAAAAGACAGATTCTGTATGCCAGTCCTTGGCTGACTAAACCACAGGCTAACATACTGTGGTTTATTTAGACAGCGACGTTGATGTTGAAGAACTGAGGGCGTGATCGGGAATTAAGGATGTCGGTTTGCATGCTCCCTCCTCGCGTCTCCTTTAGTGTATTTCGGAACGGAGGAAAGCACTGGCCAAGGGCGACCAATCGATCTCATTGCGAAATTGTCCCTCAGGTAACAGCAAACAGGCTTGGTCACATCAGTCCTGAATATCAGTGCTGCCCTGTTAAGGCAAAGTCAAGTAAGTCCATTTTTGTCAAAAATGAGGTTATTTGTGAATCACAGTCACCATTTAGGTGCGCATCTTCTGTGTTATTTTTTAGGCTGAACGGCCTTTAGTTTTCGAGATTTAAGCAAGTATGTCCATGTTAAATTTCCTTTAAGTACCAGAATGTTTTGACAGAATGAAGTAAGTCCTACAACTCCAGATTCCCTTGATGTTACTATAAATACCCTCTACATGCTACGTCGATCACAATTTGATGGCAAAAGAGAGCATGTCCTTTAGCCAGTGAGAGAAAAGGATCAAGTTGCAAACCAATCAGAATACTTGTTACTTTGATTGTTGGGGAGTCGTGCGGCGAGTAACCATGGGTGATTCAGACACATCAGAGTAAGTTCTGGTTTAATACTTGTAATATAGTTAGAAATAGAGTTTGTTTAGAACTTACCGCCAATGACATTGACAAACAAAGCACATGACAAGACACGATGCATTTCAACCACTTGGGTCTTCTTCAGGCGAAAAAATAAATCACATTTAACATGTGGGACAGTACAGACAAAGAACGAAAAAAGAAGAAAGAAAAATGACTCATCCGTTGTCGGCCATGCGGTCGGTGGGCGGAAATGACATGGGGCCAGGGGGATTATGGGAGAGGAAACGGAGGGGGGGGGGGGGGGGTTGCGTCGGGGGAGGTGTGTGTGTGTGTGTGATATGATAGGGTTGTGTGTCTAGTTTATTGGGATGGTGTGGTATCCTTGTGATGGTTGTGGTAATGGTGGATTGATAATAATGGTAAGGGGAAAGAAGGGGGGGGGGGGGGGGGGGGGGGGCTGAGGAAAAAAAAAAAAGGGGGGGGGGGGGAATTTAAGGGGAAGGATAAAACAAAATTAGGATTAAATAGATGGAGGGTTGCTGTAACTACTGTATGAAGTGAGTGAAGGGGATGTGGTGGTGGTGTATGTATGTGTGTGTGTATGTGTGTGTGTTGGTAGGGGATATTGCCAACTGATGTGGAAGTGGTGGGTATGTGTGTTTGGTTATTGTTGGATATTGATGCCTTGGGGGTGTAGTGTGCCCAGTTTGGCAATGAGATAGGATTCTTGAGTTGTGCGTTCAAAGCTGTCACTCTGTGACTGCCAGAGTGCCATAACTTTGACATGGTCGATGTTGTGTTGGGTGTGGTTGAAGTGTAGGGCGACGGGTTTGGGTCGGTGGTGGCGGATATCAGCCAGGTGTTCAGAGATGCGTGTTTCAAGTGTGCGTGACGTTTCCCCTATGTAGATCTTGCCACACAGCTGGCAGTGGATGGCATATATGATGTTGCGGCTCTGACATGAGAATGTGTGTTTGACTGTGAAGGAGTCTTTGGGGCCCTGTAAGATGGTGTCTGGTTTGGTGAGGGGGCAGATTTTGCAGTTGGGTTTAGAGCAGGGGTGAGTACCTGGTGGTGTAGCTGTGGTTCTGTTCAAACTGGACCGCACGAGGAGGTCTTTGAGGTTTTTGTCACGTTAACT
>CM031604.1:59229985-59252485 GCA_018398815.1 Conus ventricosus | reverse complement strand
GACGAAGTTTCACAATCGTCATGATTGTCGTTGCGGTCACTATGATTATCACCGCCCCAGGAAGGCCAACACCGAAAACATAACTTTCAAGACCATTGATGAACTCTTTATGTACTGTGTAGAATTTTCCTTCGATGGGGGTTATGACAACCTCACCTGATATTGGATCATACGCACATCCAATACGATATCGAAAAGTCACAATGAAAACCAAACTAAATATCAGGACAGAAATCAGAAGGATGATCACCATCATTGTTCTAGTGCGTAACAAACTGTGAACTTTGAGCGGATTGAAAACGCACAAACACCTCTCTGTAGCGATGATGGCAGAGCAAATTTGTGATATGTATATAAAGGGAAAGTAAAGAACTGTCAAATTCGTGTTCGATAAGAAAGTTTGAACTGGACCGAATCTTTCCTTTGTAGTAAACTGTAGAAGCAGTTGTTCACCATGAAGCAGCGTTGCCGATATGAGACACATACCATCAGCAAAAGACAAGGCAAACAGACACAGGTTGACTCGGTCCTTCAGTCCCTGTTTGCAGAACACTGCCATATTGATGACGTTAGCTGGCCCACCAATCAATAATAGTAACCCAAGCAAGTTGTTTTTAATCATGCGCACTGTGTTTTCTACATCTTCGCTGACAACGTTATCAGGATTGTCCCAAGGCAAATACTCCACCTCACTGAGTACAACTAGAATGCAGTCTTCATGAAGGGATGTGTTTTCCATAGTGGTCCGTCAGTGTCCTGAGATATACATGGATGGTTGCATTGTCAGCCATTCTCACAAGTTTTCAACGTGACGCTATTAAACGTTGTTGCCATGTTATATTGTTTGTTTCCACATTTCTACGATTTAAGTACATGTATATTCACACTGACCTGGGTTCGTGTTTAAGTTTATAATTACTGTACCAGTACAACGGATACAAATGTTACAATGATCAGGTCTGCAGGATGTGTAAAGCAGGAATACTTTAACAAAGGCTTTTGAAATGGTGTTTGGAATAATCAAAGTATCTGTAAAACATGCACGCACCGAAGATATATGGTTTCATGAATTGCGTAACACTATATTTGACACATTATCTCCCTTATTAAGAATTCGTATGAAGAAATAGTATCATGCATTTAATTTGGTCAAATCTTCTCTTTAACATTTAGTTAAATGAACTGTTTGGGGAAATAAACTATCTTCCTAGCTAACGTTAACTTAATGATAGAATTAAACCAAAAACGTTATCTTAGCCCCTAATAGAGCTTATACTCTACAACATATATGATCTATGCTCTGTTACTACAAGATGCAAATAATAGAACATAATTAGGATTTTTGTTTTGGTACTGGGAATAAATGAAACGAATTTTATTGGCATTTTTTTCATGGACATGTTTATTTGAATGAAGATCGTATTTCCTAATATGACAAAGTTTAAGATCATCTTACATACTTGAATTCAGTAATTGCTTTCACGACACGATTAGTTGAAATCTAAAAACGAATCTCGCAGAAATCTGTTAGATTTCTTATTTTTCAAATTACAAGATGAAAGCATTATATCATATTCTCCCTACATAATTTAAGAATATCAGGTTCTTCCGAAAAACGGGAACATTTTAAGCTGTGAAACAGAATAAAAACACGTGTAAGTAATTACGTGAAATGAAACTTGCATGGGGTCAGATGAGGATTTTTTTTTCGCTTTCAAAGAACAAAATACAGTTTCGAATGAACTGGGTCCTGTTAGACATAGTTCATGCAGATTACGTTATAGACAAAGAGATACCACAAAACATGGCTGATGGGAATGCCATTACGTTCGGTCGTCGTGAAAAGACTTTTGCTCACATGAGGATGGTTGCGATTTAACAAATATACCCATTAATGCTTTAATTTTTGTTTTTGACAAAAATAGTGAAAATGTGTCAGATTCAGTGTAGTTTAAATTTTATCAACTGTATTTTTGCAAATATGTCGTTGCAATGATGCTGTGGTGGGTGACTGTATTGTCCCAAAAATGAGACGCTAGGCACGAGAGGGTAGGCGCTTTTCGTACACATGACAATAATCTCCACTATAAGGAATGGCTAGCTTTTATCGGCTTTATGATTCTTTAACAATGAACCATGGAGGAAAACACATTATGATAGAAAAATAATGAAAAGTAAGGAACAGGATCATACAAATTAACAAACATTACCAAATATGTATATGAAAACATGAAATGAATCTGTTCTGAACACACGTCCCTTGCCATTTGCAATAGAAAAGTGGAAGGGGAGAAGGTAGAATGGTAGAGAAAAGTCATTAAAAACAAACAAACAGTCTTTCCATTTAGCAGCTGCTGACTGTCACTAGATGTGAGTATGGTCCTTCTGTCCTGGACGCTGAAGTGAACCAGAGTGGAAAACAGCAAAGCATGTGTCATGCAGTCCCGCTGTACACTTTTGACATCTCCTTTTGGTTTTCATGCCGCAAGCAGCACAACCAAGCTGGGAAGGCCAAGGCTCCACAAGATTGTTGATTCCATCAAATCGGACAGTAGTGGGCACTCTCTTGTCAAGGACGGGTTTTTCCCTTGGTACTTGGGCATCAGCTCCCTCGGTCCTTGGTGCACAGGTCGGGTAGGTCCGGGCAATAGTGTGTTTGTACAAGTGCCAACCTGCTGCACGCTCACATCGAGGCAGTATGCCAAAATAGGTCATCACCACGTTTTAGATCTGATGGCTGTAGGGCACTGATCAACATTTTGATCCATACCTTCTACGCCTCCTATGGTCTGGTTATAGTGCTTGATGATGTGAGGCTCAGGTATCTCAATCTCTAGGAAGGCTTTCATTTCACATTGGCTCGTTTTGAAAGTTTCGTTTCCTTTTGAGCGTGCACATTTTCCTGACATGTCAACCATCATCTGGATGACTTCATCAAAAAATCTTCAAAGAGCTCCACGGGTGTGGATGGAAGTCCAGACACATTGCGCTGGGGAGCATCCCATTTGAACCAGTCCTTCTGCCTTTGGCTGTGGTCAGTGCATCTCCAGTCACTGGTCTTCAACATCGTGGTCTTTTTCGCTGGAAGTGCTTCTGTTAGTGAAGACATTGGCCTCTTAGCTGAAGACCCCTGCCTCTTAGGCGCACATCCGAAAGGTGTTGAGCCACATGCTGAAGTAGAAGGTCCATCAGGAGCAGCCCTTCCAGGTACCTATGCACAAAAACATAGTGAAATAAAATAAAATAAGATCTAAAGATAACACATGTGAGCAATGAAACCATTACATTTCCGTATGTACATGTATGAGCAACACAAGCTAATCCTCTGTGTGTTTTGTTCATTGGAAATCACTGCAAATCAATATCTGGACTCAATGTCGACCCAGCAGGATCCCAAATGAAACCCTTGTGAACTGTCACTATGCTCTGACCAACAACCTTTGCGGAGATGATCTATCTCAACGGATGAGTCAGTTAGAAACCATTCATTATTTTGGTACTGACTTATTTTCCAGTAATATTTACTGTTGTTGGCAAGACCCTCTCTTCCTCGTCATCTGCGAATGTAGTGCGCACTCCATCCCTTGCCACCACAGCTTGTGCCCTTGCCCTCAGCTGGCACTGATTCAGGTTGTCAATCGTTCCTCCTTCACTGTCATTCACATCATCCCATCTGTCAGATCATCATTTAGTGGTGGTTCTACGTATATACTTGCTGTTTCAAATGCGAGTTCATCATTTCTAACATGCTTATTACTTCATGTACCGTGACATTTTTTAAACAAACACAATAACTACATGAGTCGTGTTACCATAAAACCCCTACCCTCTTGTGCCTAGCGTCCGTTTTTGGGACGCATCTTTGAGCACATGGAACACGTGATCTGTGTTTTCCAAGCAAAATCTGCGAGATACTAATTTAGATCATGAACTAAGCCACATTTTTTTTCTTATTTGACATTATCAGAAAGTTACATACGGTATGAACTATGGGCTTACCTTTTAGAGGTTGACTTTTTGACGATTGTCCTCTTGGAAATGTTGATGCAAATGGCTGCTGTCAGATGCTCAATGGGAAGTCATCCACCAAACTTGTGTCTAATTGGCGAGGTAGCCTTCCTTTATTGACGCGAAAAAGCATATACTCACAAACTGGTGTCGTTCCTGTTCCAGTGTGGGGACGTGAAGCCCGATCCAGGGCCATCCGACAAGAGACTGAGGTAGGCAGCCATATCTTCCAGTGGCCAGCAGCTTTCCAACTCTCCTGGGGCCCGTGGAAGTGAGTCTGAGTTCACGATTTTCGATGTGGTCAAAATGTTGACGTCGATTAAAAGAGAATGGAGGAAAGGATCGACGGTCTTCAGTCAAGGATGCAACAGCACATGGAGACATACATTCAAACTGAAGTGAAGGAAATGGAAAAAAACAAGGACTTGAAAGAGAAAGTTGAAAGGCTGGAAAGCAAAGTGGACGATATGGAGGGGAGGAGCCATCATAACAACTTGATCTTTCATGGGATTCCTGCTCACCAAGGCAGGTGGAAATAGAGCGTGCTCATCGACTTCAAGGAGGTGGCAAGTCACCCCGTCCCATCATTGTCTGCTTCATAAATTTAAAGACGGAGAACGCACTCGGGCCAACCGCAAAATCTGAGGTAACAGAAATCCAAGGTGTTTGTAAACGAGGATTCACCCACGAGTGAGAGTGTGGCGTTGTCTGCTAGTGCCGTTTCTCAAGAAAGCAAAGACGGAACAGAAATGCGCCTACCTCCGATTCGACACGCTGGTCGTTGAAGGACGGGCCTTCGTTTATGACACAACCTCCCAGAATGGTGCCTCGGCAGGACAAGAGCTGACCCCACGCCCACGCAATCTGAAGGAAGGATTCCACTTTGTTACCTCCGCTAGGTGATGTTAGTGACGCAATGAACAATGTGACACACGATATCAGGGTGACACCTCTCACACAAACAAGTAGCGTAAGTGATGACGACACATCAGATAATGAGCAAACTCTAAATACAATAATTAGTGGTATAACGACAGATCACTCAGAAACAAACAGGCAAAAGCATTGTGTGTCTGTAGAAGAGGCTGTATCAGTCACAAACCAAACAGAAGGTGAGGACATAAGCGACTCCTTGGATCTTGAACTTCCTCATGCACGTGATCACTCACGTGTTAGAAATAATGACAGCATATTCAGGGACTTGCCAACAAACTAAAAAATATACCATGGAAATCCTTTGTGAAACGTATAAGATCTTTACATCCTTGCAAATTTGGTCATGCAGACAAATGCCATAGAGGCAGCATTTCCTGATTACACAGTGTTTTACACTCCTCGTACGCATAGATTAAAATGTGGGGTTGTAATGTGTGTACAGAAGTCAGTAGATTTACATGTGACACGGTGATTGAAATCAGCTGAAGATTCCGTTTTTCTAACGATTGGTACGTCCTTATTTGATTGTTCATTTGATGTATTGGTGGGTTTTGTGTATGTTCCTCCGGAAAAATCTGGTGTTTATGGTAATAATAATGGGGATAGAATTGAGAAATTAGGAGATTCCATGTCAGAAATAATGTGCTCATACCCTGACCTGCCATGGATGTTATATGGCGATTTTAGTGCTCAGCCATCTGGACTTTCTGACTTTGATACGAATTATGAAAATGAACATGTCCCGTTATTTCAAGAATTAAAGAAACTATTAGTTGAAGACCCTCACAATAAACGGAAATCTAAAGATTCAGGACTTAATATCTTTTGATGAAACTTTGTTGAACTCTATAAAGATTTGACTTATTCCCATTGTGAATGAGTAGAACTACTAGTGACTACGAAGGTGAGATTACATGTGTAGCAAATAGAGTTAAGAGTGTTGTAGATTATTTCATTTGTTCAATGCCAGTATTCAAACTGAAATCAGACATGTCTGTTGCTAACAGAACTGAATCATTGTTATTTGCTTCCTTACGATTCTGTTGATACGCTTGAAGAACAGACGGAAATAGATATAGTAGACAGAATGAGCTATTCATGGAAAGAACAGCACGCTGAGTCATTCGATGCTATCTGTCATGAAAATGTTCGGGAAGAGTATGAAAAGTTCATGTCAGTTCTATATGATAATGTTGAAGAAGCGTGACACAGGTTTATACGTTTCATTCAAAACGGTGCAGAAAAAATGAGGTCAAAACAAAACAAACGTGAATTTCGTGCAAAACCCACCTGGTGGGATGTAGAATGTGACCGAATTAAAGAAGAAAAATACACGTGTTTAAAGGTTTGGGTTTTTTGACACACAAACAGACAGGAAGATCTAAATGGTTACATTGATGCCAAACAGAGATTGAAAGCTCTTAGTAAAGTCAAACAATCAGAAAATAATGAACAGTTGGTAAAAGAACCCACCGATTTATCTTTTGATAAAAACGTAGAGTTTTCTGGAAAAAGATCAAAACATTTAACTTCAAATACTCAGAGCAGTCTGAAAGAAATAACTCCGCGTGCTTGGCATATCACTTTAAAAATTCCGTTCAATGTAAAGACAGGCATCGGATGACTCGCAGTTTGCTGAAGACGTTCAGACCACGCCCGACATGGATGGAACAGACAACTGTGAATATTGTGCTGGTTTGGAATTGGATAGCAGCATCGCAGACGCAGAAATCCGTGAGGCATCCAACAGCTTTAAGGGCTGTAAGGCAGCTGGTCCTACAGCCTTTCATATTTCTTGCGTGCCTCTGATATTTTCGTACAATTTCTTCAACCCTGTTTAATAAGCTATTGTCTTCTGGAATGTACCCTGAAAGCTGGTCAGAAACATTGATGTTCCCATTACATAAAAAAGGAAGTAAAACAAATGTTGATAATTACAGAGGCGTCTCTCTTCTGAATGTTGATAGTGATTTATACAGTACTGTCTTAATCGAAAGAAGAAAATGATTTGATCCCAGAGGCACAAGCTTGTTTCCACAAGGGCTAGAGCGCAATTGATAAAATATTCACTCTGCAAGCTCGAGTACAAAAATATATAACAAAGCAAGGTGGCCGATTTTACACTCTCTTTGTTGATTTTGCAAAGGCCTTGACTGCGTAGACAGGAAAAAGTTGCAGTTTTTACTGTTGCAAAAATGTGTGCATGGAAACGTGTTTTCAACACTAAAAAGCATGTACAAGAAAGTTAAAGCTTCTGTTGGAATGGGTGGCAAAGTGACGGACTATTTCGATTGCTTGTCTGGCGTAAAAACAGGGATGCATTTTGAGTCCTCTCCATTTTTGCATATTTCTACCTGAACTTGAGCAGCAATTGAATACACGTGGAGCTCGTGACATAGACCTTTTGAACAATCAACTTGATGTACTTTTGTTAATGGATGCAGATGGCATTGCATAAGCTGCTGACTGCAGCTGCCCTACAAAAGAAAATCAGTCTAGAACAATATTATGCCAAAAGGGGACTGGGCTTATGGTAATATGGTGAAAAAAGTTGTGTTTTCAAAATGGTGGTGTTTTCAGAAACTGTGAAAAGGTATCACGCTGGAAAACAAATAACTGTAGAAGCCAATTATAACACTTAAGTATCATTTTTGGATCTACTCTCAACTGGGCTCGATGTTTGGAAAACCTATCAAATGAAGCCCTCAGAGCGGTAGCAGGAATAAAGAAATTGTACTTCAGATTTTAAAATCTGCCAATCAGCACTGTCTTCAAATCTTTGACACAAAAAATAACACCTATCTTGTTATATGGTTCTGAGGTTTGGGGCGTTAAGAAATATGACGTAACTGAAAAAGTGCGCGTCAAGGTATGCAAGATGGTCTTGGGTGTTGGAAGGAATGTTAGAAATAGCAATGCTCTGGGAGAATGCAATAGATTTCCGATATACATTGAAGTGCTTTCACGTGTGGTAAATACTGGATCAGACTGCTTCCTATGGAAGACAATAGACATCCAAAACAGTGCTACCCGATATGTTTAAACCTGATATAGCCGGTCGAAAAAAAATGGTTGACAAACGTAAGGTTAGTTATATGTTCACATGGATTTGGATATGCTTGGGAAATGCAATAATTATGTTAGCAACGCACCCTTATTTCTTAAAGAATTTAATGACCGTCTTATTGATGTTTATCGACAGAATTGGCATGATTCTCTTTCCTCCTACTCAGATTACCTGAACTATGCTGAGGTATGCCGAGCAAACTACGTTGATCTTGTTACATCCGTTGAAACATCCTAGATCTGTCTACTTACTAAGATGCAGTAAACTACATTTGAACTGAAACTTTCAAGATGAAAGGTTCGGTTGCTCTGCTCAAATCCCTCTGAAAAATTCATTGTTGAATTAGGAATTTATGTGGTAGAAAGCAGAGAGTGCAATCACACACGCATGCCCACACACACCACACACACACACACACACACACACACACACACGCACGCACGCACGCACGCACGCACGCACGCACGCACGCACGCAAGCACGCACGCACGCACGCACGCACGCACGCACGCACGCACACACACACACACACACACACACACACACACACACACACACACACACACACACACACACACACACACACACACACTAACACATGGGCGTGCTCACTCTCACACATTTATACCAACAAACACATACACATACACAAACACACACACACCACACACACACACACACACCACACACACACACACACACACACACAACACACATGGCCGCGCGCACACCTACTTATACAAACCAACACACACACACCACACACACACACACACACACACACACACACACACACACACACATACATGCACATACACACATACACATACTCATACACATACACACACACAAACACAATCACACACACAGACGCACACACACAGATACACAAACACACACACACACACGCAGCGCGCGCACGCGCGCGCGCACGATCGCATACATGCACGCACGCACACGTACACATTAACAGTATAGGTAACCGATGCACACACAGAGACACACAGAGACACACACACAGATACACACATATATAGACATACACGTGGTCGTGCGCGCGCTTGCTCGTGCGCATACCTACACTCACACACAGACACACAGACACAGACACAGACACATATACACATACACAGGCACACACAACACAAACACAAACAGACGCACGCATTCTGACACAAACACACGTGCGCACGCGCGCGCGCGCGCGCACACACGCACGCACGCACGCACGCACGCACGCACGCACGCACGCACGCACGCACGCACGCACGCACGCACGCACACACACACACCACACACACACACACACACACACACATGCCTTCTTTTTTTCGCACGCTTCCTGGCACAAACACTCCGTATACACACACATAAGCACGCACGTTTGTGAAAAATGCGCAGACACAGACACACACCCGCGCGCTCACGCACCTCGGAACACCCTTCTCTATACAGACAACACACACAGAGAGAGACACAGAGAGAGAGAGAGAGGAGAGAGAGAGAGGAGAGAGAGAGAGAGAGAGAGAGAGACGCACACATACACACACTCTCTCTCTCTCTCTCTCTCTCTCTCTCTCTCTCTCTCTCTCTCTCTCTCTCTCTCTCCGTTTCGTTTCCATATAAGCCGTGAAGTTTGATGTATCCGCTAGTGTTTGAACTTATTGTAGCGAATAGAGATCGATCATGTGCCAACGTGATGACAGAAAGTTTATAATACAGTGTCGAACTTTAATTAAGGACCACCCGAAAAAAGGCCCTTTCTTTTCAAATTGGCCAAAAATACAAGCAATGCATTTTTTCGAAGAATTCAACTGGGAAAGGTTTAAGGGGTTAACAGAGTTGTCACGGACAAAAAAATAAACAACCAAAGTCCTGGTCCGTCGCCAGCCAGGTTGTTTGGACATAAGCTCTAACTCAAATATTCTGAGCGCCAGGTGACGGGCCCATGTGTCGGGTCCACCCAATTAAGATAGCGGAGAGGCTCCACGGAGACGGTCTGTCCAGCCAGACGGACTAAGTAGCTGACCGATGCCTCGATGTCTGGTCAAACGAGTCTCGACGCCCGGATCGGACTCATCCAGCCAATTTGAGCACAGCGAGAGGCTAATCCTAATCTTCCACGGAGACAGCATCGGCCTCGTAGACAGTCGGAGTGGCTGACCAACGTCTCGATAGGTCTGGGCCAGACTGATCTAGCCAATTTACGACCAGTGCCCACAATTAGATCGACGTCGCCGGAAAGGGAGAGGGAGAAGGTAGTGTGTGGTGGGGGTGAAATCAAGCTAATCAATTAAATGACCAATTGACCACCACAGAGAGTAAGGCGTGTAGGCGTGACTGTCATGATTTGAATATCCAATGGAATTAGAGGGAGATAACTTCGGGTACGAGGCGGTTAAAAATACTGACCAATGGTACTCACCCTTGGGCACGTAGGTAGGGGATAAAGTAATGCGTGAGTGAGAGAAAAAAGGAGGAACGAACAGGGAGAGAGAGATGAGAAGGTTCTGGGTGTAGTCTCTGCACGAGAGAAAGGCAGAGAGATGAAGAGAGGAGAAAGAGGAACGAACAGAGAGAGAGAGAGAGAGAGGAGAGAGAGAGAGAGAGAGGTTCTGGGTGTAAGCTCTGCAGGAGAGAAGGGCAGAGAGAGAGAGATGAGGAGAGAGAAGAGAACCAAGTTGTAGCATTTCGCACCGTAGATAGTCTGCAGAGGAAGGACTAAAGAGAGATGTGGAGAGAGAGAGTTGCTAACTAATGAAGAGAAAAAGAAAGAAAAGAAAAGGAAAAGAAAGCAACCATGTCCATTTGATAGAGCAGACTAGAAGAGAGAGAGAGAGTGCAATGCGTTAATGCAGGAAGAAAGAAAGGAGAACAGATCGATGTTGATAGTCACTGTTCCATCTGAACCGGGGGTTCAACCTCTACCTGGCAGCGTCACTTCGTCAAGCAGAACCACAGACCAACGCCGTGCCAGCAGTCTAACCTGACCAGGTTTCAGCGACCAACACAGTGCCAGCAGTTGTGTAGTGCTTGTGAAAGTGACAGTGAAAAGAAAAAAAAAGAGAAAAGAAAAGACAGTGATTCGTGAATAGTTAAGATCACCTGGCCAGGTAAAGTAGAAATCTATTTTATACCCGGGTTAGTTAATGATGTTTTAGATAATGATTTTGTGAAGTTCAGGAAAGAGAGAATGTTTTATTTTGTTTGATTCTATATGCATTGATGTTTCGTTCTATGATCATGTGTAGTAAAGTTATAGACTTTATAGTGGTTTGATGTGACAAATGCATGATATATTGAATGAGATCGTAAGCAAGCTTGTGAGTGTGTTTGGGCTGTGCGCTAGTCCTTCCTCCACTGACATACCCCGAGGTTGACAATTTATTGGCGAGCCTGCCAGGATATTCTGGCCCATTTATTATAATTGTTCAAACTTCTCAGGAGGAGCTGGGTGGGATTCAAGTATTGTAATCCTAAGACAAGGTGTTGTCTTACTGTTATGTTCCCAAGATAGTTAAATACTAGGCTTGGCATTGCTTCACAAGATAGTTAAACTAGGCTTGGCATTTCAGCCCCAGAGTACTTATTTCGCACAGATTGCCTATAATTCGCTCTCATAGTTGGGTCAGGCGTGGGCGTCTTATAAAAAACTAATTACGTTGTCCAAGCTAATATTATCATTCATAGGATTGTGCTATTACGTCACTCATGTCGGTAACCACAGTTTGGCTGTCGTAGTAATAAAATCTTGTTCAAAAAAAAAAAAAAAAAAAAAAAAAAAGAGATATAATGGCGGAAGAAAAGAACACCCCTATTGAACAACTTGTGAGCGTCGCATGTGATTTAGGCTACTCGGGAGAAGAGTTGCGAGCATTCGTTGAAAACCAGCAAAAGATGGAAAGAGGATGAACGAGCGAGAAAGACGCCGTGTCGCCGTAGAAAAAGAAGAAACAGAAAGATTAAGGATTCAGGCTAACAATGATAAGGAAACGCAGGAAACAGAAAGAATGAAGCAGGAAAACGGAAAGATTAAAGGTTCAATTAGAGTTAGAGAAAGTGAGATACAAAGGAGACCACCGAGGATGGGAGTTCAGTTTCCAGTGACTCTGTGCGCAGTTACGCCCCCGACCCAAGTTGCCAAAATTCTCTGAAGGAACCGATTCGATTGATGCATACATCAGTCGTTTCGAAACGTTTGCGACCAGTCAGGGTTGGCCTTCAGAAGGTGGGCAGTCATTTTGTCAGCGCTATTGACGGGTAAGGCATTACAGATTTTCACTGCGTTACCGGCAGAACAACAATTGATTTTGGTGCGTGAAGGAGTCGTTGATGAAGGGATTTGACTCACAGAGGAAGGATTCAGAAAGAATTTCGTTCAGCTAGATTGCAAGCAGGTGAAACGTACACTCAGTTTGGTGCACGTTTAGATCACTATTTTGATAAATTGTTAGAGTTGAGTGGTATGAAAAAGGAGTTCGCTGAATTGAAAGAGCTAGTTATGAAAGAACAGATTTTGTCAGGTTGCGGCCCTGAGTTAACTATACATTTGAAGAGAGACAGCCAGAGACAGCAGGGGAGTTGCTGAAGTTAGCAGAGGGTACAGGGAGGCACGTTTGGGCACTAAGGTGCAGGAGGAAACAGGTGCCAGGCACAGGTGAGAAGAGTGCAGGAGACTAGGGGAGTTTTCTGCACAGTCTGCAAACCCAGTGGTGGGGCAGAAGAAGGAGGACAAAGGGACAATAGGTGTTTCATTTGTCACAAGAAGGGACATGTGGCGAGGGATTGTCGCATGAGGTTCCAGAAGGCAGCAGCCTTGCAAGAGGTGGATAAGGGTCGCCAAGGGAAACGACCTGCAGTGGAACCAAAAGGGATCCAATCTGAAGAGGGTGGAGTGCAGCCTATGGCTAGCACTGGACAGCAGTCAGTGTCAGGGATGGAGGGCACTAGGCTGAGTGTTTCGTTACCAGTGGAAGAAGGGTGGGATTGGCCAGCAGGGGGTGAAAAGTGTTACGAGACACTGGTTGTTCATGTGGTGTAGTACGAACAACGCTGGTCGAGAAAGGGGATTTGACAGGGCAAATCCAGACCTGTACTCTATCGATGGCACTGTGAGGGAGTTTCCAGTTGCTAAGATAGAAGTACGTACCCCTTACTTCTCAGGCGAGTTGTCTGCGTTGGTGATGGAGAAAACCCCTTCATGATTGATCATCGGAAATATTCCAGGTGCATGGGATCCAGGGGATCCTGAGTTGTTGACTGCTACAGGGGCAGCAGTTCAAACAAGGCAGCAAGAAGGAGGAAAAGGTTGATATAAACCGTTAGTCGTTCCAGCAAGGAGTCAGGCATAGATGTGTCGCCTGTGAGTTTAGGGCAGCGCAGGAACAAGACTCTCGCTCGTGAAGTCTTGGGAGTTGGCAAGAGGTGGAGAGAAAACAGGTGGTTAGAGGAGGTGAGACAGAATTTCTTGTGAAAGGCGGGTTGCTGTACCAAGTGTTCACTAAGGGGAAGACAGGTAAGGTGACAACTCAGTTAGAGGTATCAGCATGTTATCGTGACACTGTCATGTCAGTGGGGTCACGAGTCGCTCATGGCGGGTCATCTCGGCACCAGCAAAACAGCTGACCGAATCTTTGATGATTTTTCATTGGCCAGGGGCAATGGCAGACATCAAGCGTTTCTGCATGTCATGTGACGTGTGTCAAAGGTCAGCCACAAGAGGGGTGAAGGGAAGGCGCCTCTTAAACATCCCCCTTTAATTGACACCACCATTCAGGAGAGTGGCTGTTGATCTGATTGGCCCAATCTCGCCCTGTTCCAAAGGTGGGCACAGGTATGAGACATGTAAGGTTGCAAAGGAAAGTTTGCAGGAGGCTAGGGTCGTTCAGAAGAAGCAATATGACAGGAAGGGGAGGAAGAAATCCCTCAAGGTGGGAGATCATGTCCTGGTACTGCTTCCCACAGATCACAACAAGCTGCTGATGCATTGGAAAGGACCATTCACCATCACTGAAAAGGTCGGTTCGGGATTACCGAATGATGTGAATGGGAAACTAAAACTTTTCCATGCGGAATTTTCTCCGCAAATATATTCAGCGTGAGACTCAGCACATAGGCGCAGCAGCAATCATTGATGAGGTGAAAGAGACCCAGCAAGAAGAAGGGGAGATTTTTGTTGCCTAAGTTTCCAGAAGAGTCATACAGGGATGCTGTGTCACGTATGAAGGGCTTAGACAGTAGGAGTTCCTAGGTTTTGTTGTCGGAGGCGACACAAAGCAGCCGGAAAAGGGAAAGGTGGAGAAGATGATGAATTCAGAGAGACCAAAGACCAAAACAGAAGTCAGGAGTCTGCTAGGTTTTATTGGTTTCTATAGGGAGTTGTTCCAAATTTCGCAGCAATCACGAGTCCTCTCAGTGATTTGGTCAAGGCAGGGAAACCAGCAGTGGTCGAGTGGTCGACGCTGCAGAGCAAGCATGCAGATGGTGTTGGAAAGACTAGGTTCCCGTCCATCTTGAAGCTACCAGATATGTCCAAACCATTTTGTTGCGGACAGATGCATCAGGTGGTGGGATAGGTGCAGTATTGTTGCAGGAGCATGAAGGGGTCGAGTTCCCTGTGAGGTATGCTAGCAGGAAGTTGACAAAGTGTGAAGAAGGGTACGCAACGGTGGAGAAGGAGTGTTTAGCGGTCGTGTGGGCCGTGCAGAAATTCCACAAATACTTGTATGGGAAAGAGTTCGTGATAGAGACTGATCATCAACCACTCAAATTCCTGCGGAGGCGCAGTTGAAAAACAGCAGGGTTCTGCGTTGGGCAATGGCACTGCAGCCCTACAGGTATCGAGTGCAGTACATTCCAGGTCGACAGAATGTCGGAGCTGACTATTTAAGTCGCGTAGTCTAGCAAGCTGCAACTCAGAGGAAGTCAGTCATATCCGGGGTGCTTTGTTGATAATATGTGTTGATTACAGTTATGTTGATTGGATATGGGTTCATTCCCAGTTGGCTTGGTTCATATTTTTCTGTGTGAGACTTGTTCATATTTTCTGTGTGAGACTTGTTCATGTGAATGTAGTTATGCTTGGAGCATACAGTCGCTTGTGTAGTGATGCATTATTTGCAATAAGTGAGGATGGAGATTCCTCAGTGAAATGTCATGGATCGTGATCATATTATATTGTGCTTTTCATAGAAATTGTGAAGAGAAGATGTGGCAAATCCGCAGGTAGGGGAATTGCATAAGTGCGCACAGAGGTTGTTATAAAATGAGTTGAAATAACGCAAGAGCGCACGTCAATGATAACTCATTGGAGTGGTATTCACTAATGATATATTTTATAATTTATAAACCGTTGGTTGTAAAGTATTTTTCAAACTTTGCACGTGTAGCTGTGTGTCAGCAAATTCGGTTGTTGTCCTTTTTGTACCGTTGTTTTGAGACAATGTGGTGCATAGTCTTTTGCAAGGGGGAAATTGTCACGGACAAAAAAAAAAAACAACCAAAGTCCTGGTCCGTCGCCAGCCAGGTTGTTTGGACATAAGCTCTAACTCAAATATTCTGAGCGCCAGGTAGACGGGCCATGTGTCGGGTCCAGCCAATTAGCATAGCGGAGAGGCTCCACGGAGATGGTCTGTCCGCCAGACGGACTAAGTAGCTGACCGACACCTCGATGTTGGTCTACAACGAGTCTCGCGCCCGGATCGGACTCATCCAGCCAATTTGAGCACAGCGAGAGGCTAATCCTAATCTTCCACGGAGACCGCATCGGCCTCATAGACAGTCGGAGTGGCTGACCAACGTCTCGATAGGTCTGGGCCAGACTGTCTAGCCAATTTACGACCCAGTGCCACAATTAGATCGACGTCGCCGGAAAGGGAGAGGGAGAAGGTAGTGTGTGGTGGGGGTGAAATCAAGCTAATCAATTAAATGACCAATTGACCACCACAGAGAGTAAGGCGTGTAGGCGTGACTGTCATGATTTGAATATCCAATGGAATTAGAGGGAGATAACTTCTGGTACGAGGCGGTAAAAATACTGACCATGGTACTCACCCTTGGGCACGTAGGTAGGGGATAAAGTAATGCGTGAGTGAGAGAGAAAAAAGGAGGAACGAACAGGGAGAGAGAGATGAGGAGGTTCTGGGGTGTAGTCTCTGCACGAGAGAAAAGGCAGGAGGATGAAGAGGGAGAAAGAGGAACGAACAGAGAGAGAGAGAGAGAGAGGTTCTGGGTGTAAGCTCTGCAGGAGAGAAGGGCAGAGAGAGAGAGATGAGGAGAGAGAAGAGAACCAAGTTGTAGCATTTCGCACCGTAGATAGTCTGCAGAGGAAGGACTAAAGAGAGATGTGGAGGAGAGAGCTGCTAACTAATGAAGAGAAAAAGAAAGAAAAGAAAAGGAAAGAAAGCAACCATGTCCATTTGATAGAGCAGACTAGAAGAGAGAGAGAGAGTGCAATGCGTTAATGCAGGAAGAAAGAAATGGAGAACAGATCGATGTTGATAGTCACTGTTCCATCTGAACGGGGGTTCGCCTCATACCTGGCAGCGTCACTTCGTCAAGCAGAACCACAGACCATCGCCAGTGCAGCAGTCTAACCTGACCAGGTTTCAGCAGACCAACACCAGTGCCAGCAGTTGTGTCGTGCTTGTGAAAGTGACAGTGAAAAGAAAAAAAAAAGAAAAAAAGACAGTGATTCGTGAATAGTTAAGATCACCTGGCAGGTAAAGTAGAAATCTATTATACCCGGGTTAGTTAATGATGTTTTAGATAATGATTTGTGAAGTCAGGAAAGAGAGAATGTTTATTTGTTTGATTCCATATGCATTGATGTTTCGTTCTATGATCATGTGTAGTAAAGTTATAGACGTACTAGTGGTTTGATGTGACGAATGCATGATATATGAATGAGATCGTAAGCAAGCTGTGAGTGTGTTTGGGCTGTGCGCTAGTCTTCTCCATGACATACCCGAGGTTGACAGAGTATTCCGCAAGCTTGCGAAAGCTGTCTTATTGTCACGTGCGGCATGCGAGGGGGGGGGGGGGGGGGGTTGGAAAAAATTGCAGATTGTTGTCAAATGCTTGTTTTTTAAGCAGAGTGAACACTGCTTCAAACGGTTTGCACGAAATTCCAATGCACGTGCAAAAACCAATGCTTTGCAGAGCTTTTACTGACTGGAATGCCCCTAAAGCAGCCAACGTGCATAATTTCTTCATAACACAAAAATGCCTCCAAGACGCAAGCTGTCTGATTTTGACCGACCGGGCGATTGCATGGCTGCAGGATCGAGTTGGCGTTCTAGAAGTGGCCAGAAGATACAAAGTGTCCCACTCCGTCATCATTCGGCTGAGAGAACGTTTTAGCAACTGGACTGTCAAAGAGAGACCCCGTCCAGACAGCAAAGAAGACCATGCAAGAGATGACAGGTTCATCCGCAGACATGCTCTTAGGACCAGGACCACACTCAACACCCCAGGCGTCGGCTCCAAGCTGCCACTAACACAGCAGTGTGTGAGATGACCATACGGCGGCGCCTCAATGCTGCCAACCTTCGAGCAGGCGCCCAGTCCGGAAACCAAACTGACTGCGGCCCACTGGGCACGTCCCTGGCCTGGTACACAGCTCATCGAACTGGACTCGGGCTCAGTGGCGGATGGCGCTTTTCACCGATGAGTCCAAGTTTAGTTGAAGCACGGTGGACACATTCGGGTGTGGCGGCGTCCCAGGGAGCAGCTGGCAGATGACGTCATCAGGAGGTCGTCGCTTTTGGTGGTGGCTCCGTATGTATGGGGGGGGGGGGGGGGGCATCAGCAGTCACCACAAGACTCCCCTGTACCATATGGATGGCAACCTGAATGGCCACGCTACTGCAGGAGAATTTACGGCCTTTGGTTGTCCAGCACTCAGCAGATTGGGGCTCAGGCTGTGTTCATGGCCGTAATGCCACCCCACATCGTTGTCGAGCCGTGATCACTTTTGTGGTGCAAGCTGGCATCACCAGGATGCCATGGCTGGCAAACGACCGGACATGAACCCTATTGAGAACATTGGGGCGGCTGGGAGGAGAGTTCAAGAAATCACCCTGTTCGGCAATCGACAGGAGCTGCTGCACTACTGCAGCAGGAGGGGCAAACTCCCCCAGGCACTCATTACAAGAGCAGTCAACACCATGAGGCAGCGCTGTGTGGATTGTGTGGCAGCCGAGGGGGGCACACTCGGTTTTGATCAGCTGTAAAGAAACACTTTTTTGTGAATGTCATTTTGGGGGGTAGTCTTATTAGTCCCCTGTCTAATCCGAAAGAATGATTTTTTCGATGAAAGTGACAAAATGTTGTTTACTGATAATGAAATTAAACATTTATAAAGTTTCTGTCGTTTGTCGGTTTTTCTTTCTATGTTTTGTGAGACTGTGTATAAGTGGTCCTTAATTAAAGTTCGACCTGTAGTTTGTTAAACTGCAGATTGAGAAACTGGAAACTGATCCGATTGAATCAAAGAGTATTTCAGTGCATACAAAGTAGAGTTCACAGTCTGGCTGAGAAATCGTTTTTGATAACGCCATAAAGATCACCACAATTTTTACGAGTAAATCACACTGAATATTTCATAGAATAAGGTCTCGCTATGGTAAGAAAATGTAATATACCTAAATTTTAACAATGCAGATTCTAAAGAGAAAGTGGTTGGGATAAACAAGACGAAAAATAGCAACATTGGCGCCAAAAGAAATACAAAAATGTTTTACAAGATACCCACTAACGCTTTCGTCCCTATTCATCTTTCTACCACCGACCAACAATCACACAACACCACAACCAACGCCACCACTTACTCCGCTACAACTATGCTACGTGGAAAGGAATAAAACTGATGAAACGTAAAAACCCGACAGTACTACTAAGACAGAGAAAAGCCACACACACACAACTCACACACACCATTGGGTACACACACACACACCACAATACACGCACGCACGCACGCACGCACGCACGCCCGCACTCTGCCACCGCGCGCGCGCGGCGCGCACACAACACACACACACAGCACACACACAACAACACACACACAAACACACAACACACACACAACACACACCAGCTAAAAAAAAAGAGTGAGAAGGAAAAAGAAAAGAAAAAAATAATAAGGATGAAAAATATTTAAGAGGGGTATATGCATTTGAGGATAACGAGGGTAAAAAGTAGCATACATACAATGAATAAAACATTGATAGAAAAAAAATGTGTCAGTGAAGGACATAAAAGAGAAAAAAGCTGTACAATATACTGAGTAAATAATGGCACAGCAAGATGGTGCGTTTTGGTAGACAGTATTGTGGGGTGGTACAGTAAGAATGGACAGGCACATGCTATTTCTGATGATAGATGCCAATGGCAAAGAATCCCCTATCAGCGCTAAAGATGGGAATTGGAGGCAATGCTAAACAGTGTGTCACTTCGTGATGCCAAAGCGCCATGACTTCGATATACTGACGTTGTGGTTTTGGAGTTTTTGAATGCAAAAGTCGACTGTTCTGTCGATATAGAGCAATATTGACCTGTTTCAGTGAAGCTCCTTCGAGTGTGCATACTGTCCTCACTTACATATATCTTAACTGCACATTCACAATGGATTGCATACATGATGTTTGGCAAGCTCTGAAAAAAAGTACGTTTCATTTGAACTGAGTCCTTGGGTGCCACTGGGATGGCGTCTGGCTTTGTGAGACGTTAAATATTATACATGTTGGTTTTGAGCAGGAAACGTACCAGGTGACTTCGGTGTGGAGGCATTGCTCGATATGGGGATACATTCTAAGTTAACGTGTTGCTCGATTTAGAGAGCATATATGTGTCCTGCAGTGTTGAAGAGCTCTTTAACAAAGATTGCCCCCCCCATTTCAGACGTCCATAGCCGCTTTTGACTACGCAGTCAGAGAGAGAGAGCGAAAGAGAGAGAAGAGGAGAGAGAGAGAGAGAGAGACGGAGAGGAGAGAGAGAGAGCGAGAGTCTGAGAGAGAGCAAAGAAGAGAGAGGGGAGAGGAGAGAGGAGGGTGCAGCATTCCTCCAAAATTTGGAAAGGTTAAGTCTTTTCCCGCAAGGGAAATGTCCTGGTACATTTAGAGTTGCTGTGGTGCCCTTAGCATAAATTATACCACGTCAGGGCAGGCAGGGGTGACGAAGAGCAAGGTCTGGGTCTTCACGGGTTATACTGGTAAGTGATATATTCAGACATCAGACGTTAATGCCAGTATTCTGTGGCTGATTGTGCAGATGCTCATGGTTATGCTGTCTTGTATTAAAGGCGATTTTTCCTCAATCGTTTTGCAAGGTTGCCGCCTCATTGGGGCGAATTTGATATTTGATTTGTTTTGCCAACATGTTTTACACTCCCAAAGTACTAAATATTATTGGCACATTTAATCTCTGTCAGGCTGTGACTGATCCGTTTCTCAATCGGAATCACATAGTCGATTCCATGTTATATCCAGACGATTGCTGTCTCCGTATTGTCCACTGTCATTGACCACTCTCTCTCTTTCTCTCTCTCCTCTGAGTTTTATAGTGTGACAGGTCACCTAAACCTCATCAAACCTCACTTCTCCCATGCATACAAGAAGGTGCGCACACTAATCTCCATAAGGTTGATCTTTTCTGTCTGGCCTTTCTTCTGAGCCAATTTCTAATGAGCTGTCCATTGTCTTGTGGGCTGCGCGTGGCAGACATGCCCCTCCTACTCAGTGCCTGACCTCCCATCGTCCCCTGTTGCTTTGGTATAGCATTGTTGGACTAGAGCTGTTGGAAGCGAAGCGGGACAGGAGAAGAGCTGAAAGACCCTACTGTGACACTGGCTTGACTGCTAGTACGCAAATTTTCCAAGCAACTAAAATTAGTTTTACTCAGTTCCCATACTACCTGGATAAAATGTATGGAGAGAAAAAAAAGAAATAGCTTGCTGGCCTTGTTGATAATGCAAAGTCCATTTTTTATTCATCGAAAATCCTTGCATGTGCCACAGCCATTCAGTTGTTTGATGTTACAAATAATCCACTTGGATTAGTAAACAGCAATTCTTTTCCTACAATATTCTCTGTGAATGAACTCCCTCAGGAATGGTCAGGTTTCAGTGCCTCACATTAACACTTTCATTACTGAACATTAACACTTTATACGCAAAAAAACCCTCTCATACCACAGTTTCCATGTGCTACAGAACGTGAGTACAGTGAATTTGCATTGCATTATTTTCAGCCTCTCTCTTAGGAGTTTATGAAGAAAATGCGTCTCCGCTTTTCTCCGAAATCATGCGAGCTTGAGCGTTCTTCCATCCTCCCTGTTGTCTGTCTTGCTGTTCTGTTGTTTCTTAACATTCATAATTATTATCGATTCTTCCCTGAACTTTTAAAACGACAATCCTACGAACACTTATAGAAAAAACCTTTCCTTTTATTTCAGTGGCATGTCCTACATATCCAGAGACACCTGGGGTTGTCTCCCTTCTGGACTGACAGATTTAAGTACTCATTTGCTGTCAGATATTTAGTCAGTCTGGCTACATGACAGAGTATTTAGTCAGTCTAGCTACCATGACAGAGAGGAAGATTTTACACAAGACGTTCAGAAATGATTTCGGTCTAAACTGGCTGAAGCCACTCGAGTTTTTATCTTTGAGAACGTACAATCGATCAGCTATCATCCACTTGTCGCTGACCTACAAGTTCCTCCATGCTGATCGAATCAATTGATTGAGCCACTCATGGACACTGGGACATGTGTTATACAGCAGTTATGTGTTCCATTTGGCCCAGGCGGAGATTTGGCTCTGGCTTTCTTGATCACTTTCTTACTCCTCCGGTGTTGTTAGTTTGTCATTGAACTTTCTGTCTGGCACTGCAGGCTCCATCGAGCCCTGATTTTAAATGGTGCTTCGCTCTGAGGATCGGAATATGTTTACCTGAGATGCTGCTCATGGGTTTTTCTTTGTCCACTGTGAGTGTACTAGATTTTAGCTGCTCGGATGTTTTCCTGGCAAACTGGAAGGGGTCTCTGAAGAAGAAAAATTTTTCTTCTTTTTTGTTCCTTCTCCTTGCTGATTCTGCTTTGTCGAGAGCAGTGTGTCGTGATTTCAGGTCTTCCAGAGCTTCGACAATCCTTTCTCCTTAGCTTGTGAGACAGCCTTCATCCTTTTTCTTCTTGGGTATTTTTTGTGGATTCTTATTCTTCTTTGTGATACTATCCATCTCACGCTGTTATCTGGATTTTTAAGGCGCTCTAGAATTCCATAGAATTTACCACTAACTATCAAACGTTTGGTCTATAAGAGCAGTTTTTTGTTAAGTGGTACTTTACATGGAAATGCACAACGGACCTTCTTTACCTTTCTCTTGCACTTATGTGATTTTTGTTCAGTGAGTGTGCATATAACTGTGTATGCCATATCGTATGAACAGGTGCTGGCAGGTATGCTTCGTTGCTTTTTTATGCATAGTTTT
>CM031604.1:59212485-59224985 GCA_018398815.1 Conus ventricosus | reverse complement strand
TCATGGCAACCTCACCTGATAGTGGATCATACACACTCCCAATGCGATATTGATAACTCACAATGAAAAACAAACCAAACATTAGGACAGAAATCAGAAGGATGGCCACCATCATAATTCTTGTGCGTAGCAAACTATGAGCATTGAGCGGATTGAAAAGACACAAACAACTCTCTGTTGGAATGATAGCGGAGAGAATTTGTAATATTATGCATGAACAGAAAATAAGCAGCAGTAAAACTCAGGTTTACTTACACAAAGTTTCAATTGAACCAAATCTTTCCTTTGTAGTACACTGTGTGACCAGTTGTTCACCATGATGCAGTATCCCCATTGCCAGACACATCTTTTGTCAAGGCAAACAGACTCTGAGGAGACAGTGAAGACTCTGCTGAAAGAAGAAATCGGTATAAATGAGAAAGTGGAAATGGAGCGCGCTCATCGACTTCAAGGAGGTGGCAAGTCACCCCATCCCATCATTGTCTGCTTCAGTAATTCTAAAGACAGAGAATGCATTCTGGCCAACCGCAAAATTCTGAGGAAAAGAAATCCAAGGTGTTTGTAAACGTGGATTTCACCCCACAATTAAGAGAGACAGGCGTCGCCTGCTAGTGCCGTTCCTCAAGAAAGCAAAGGCGGAGCAGAAACGCGCGTTAATAAGAATTCTTACGAAGAAATAGATACATGGGTTTAATTCTGTCCATGCTTCTTTTAAATTTGTAATCAGAGGAACCGTTTTTTGGGTGGGGGAAAATTGTCTTCCTAGCTAATGATCAAATCCATTATAAAATTAAATATTACGTAGGCAATAAACAGAGCTTTTACACTAAAACATATCAGATCTGTGCTTTGTAACAACAAAACACAGAGAACAGAAAACAAGCACGTTTTCGTTATGGTACAGGAAAAAAAATGAAAATGTAGTTCATTAAGAATGTTATAGACATTTTAGGCAATGTTTATTCGAAAGATGATCTAGCTTCCTAATATTGAATGATGTAAGATCCTGTTTAAAATCTAAAGGATATCTTATACACAAAGTGTTAGATTTCTGATTTTCCAAACAACAGATTCAGTTTCAGTTCATCAACGAGGTGTCACTGCATGCGGACTAGTCCTAGACGCCACATCACACCCGCTAATTTTGAGACGACACTGCGCATGATTTAACTCAATCGAGTCTTGTCGGAAGCGGGTTTCCGACACTGTTCACATCGCTTGAAGGTGTGTCGGACGCATATTTCCGACAGAGTTTGACGATTTTTAAACCATACCGACTTTTATTAAAGGGCAATAAATCTCGTTCCAGGGACAGCTTAGGGCCTTTCTCTGCAGTTACTTCCTTCACACCGTTCTTCGTGTATTCTGTAGTAGTTTTATACGGATTTGAATTTTCCTACTCTCAGTTCCCGCGATCACACGATTTTGGACCCGATCACATTTGATTTTGAATGGATCAAGCATTTCGTTGTTTCTTTTTTCTTCTTCTCTGTAGTTCATACCAAGTGTTCTGAAGTGTGATTGAACTTTTATGGGAGGATAGAGAGCATGAAGAAGTGGATTACAGTGTGCACATAAAGTTTTTTTTTCTGCAAATGTGTATCATTTTGGATTATTTACATCATGTGAACTGTGTGCATTCCTCACTTAAGGTAAGCATTTTGATCAATATAGGGTTTTTCGATCCAATGGCCTAGGTGGAGTGGTTGATTTTTTTATGATTTTTTTTAATTGTCAAAAATCGTGTGACCTGAGGGACAAACTGGTCCATTTTGGCTGAGACTTGATTGAGTTAAACTATAGGATCAATAGCCTTATATAATATTATCACTAATGATTTGAAAATCTAAGATTTTTATTTAAAAAAAACAAAACGAAACGATTTTGAAAGGTGTCAAACAATCTGTGTGAATAAAATGTGTGAAACGAAATCTGAATGCTGTTAGATTAAGTTGTTTTTTGTCGCTTTCAATAAACAATTTATGGTTTCGAATGAAATGGGTGTTGTACAAAATAAATCACGCATGCATTATTTTAGACCCGAAAAAAAATCATGTCAATGAAATACGTGAAATTAAAACTAAATGCTGTTAGATGAAGATTTTTGATTGTTTTCAATAAACAAATTATGGTTTTCAATGAAATGGGTGTTTTACAAAACAATATACGCCCATTATGTTTTAGACAACGAAATAATTCACGCAGATGATATTTTAAACAAAGAGATGACACAAAGCTTGGCTGATGGGACTGCCATTATGTTCACTCGCTTTAAGAAACAATACCTACACGGCGATTGTCACAACATAGCAATTGTACATTTAAAGAAAGGAAATATAATTCCACGTCCTGATTTAACTTTGAACGTGAGCCTCTCTTGGATATCATTGTGCTGTTTAAAAGAAGTCTTTGTCCTCACAAGCTTCATTTCGTGCTATGTATCATGATTCAAAGGCATGATAAGAACTAAACAGTATCTGGTTTACGTCGAAGATTGTCTTGAATACAAACAGGAAATAACGGGCCTGGATCAGAGATTAAGATGTTCACACTTTGTTTATTACCGCTGTCTTGTTGTTTCGTACAATTAGATATGATGTCCCGGGCTAATCAGCGCGTCAAATACTGTAAAGATACATCTATTTTTCTGATAATTATGAAAAGGTCGATCTAGCTGTTTCAAACCTCTAGTGGCAGGACATGTTTTCTCTTGTATGAATGGCCGTAAACATACAATGACGACACCAACGCACACACGGTGGAAACGGTCTACATATGCCATGTTTTGATTTCAAGAGCATTGCTCTTTTTGTTTTTGTTTTTGTTCTAGCTATCATCACAGATTACAGATGACACCACACAGTCAAAACAGATAGAGGTCTAAGGGGGACAAATCATGCTAAAAAAAATGTCACTTTATAACAGCTTGTGAAGAGAGCAGCTGATCCATTCCCTTCCTGATGTTGCTCCTTAGCAAAGCAGGTACAAGGCGGACTCATTGTCGTGATTCTGGACAGGACAGCAATGTCCAAGACATTCACACCTGACGGAGGGGCTGAAACATTAAGTCGAACAGGAAATTCAGATACTTTTGAAATTGTCACTCAGGTAATAGTGGATAGGCTTCGTCACATCCGTGTAGAGTGGCAGTTAGAGAACGATGAGAGGAATACATACAGGCTTCTGCAAATCACAAACAGGATAGTATACCAAGGTTTCCAAATCATACACATAGAGGAATTCACACATGCCACGGACAGTCACAGGAACACCTGAGTAGAAAGGTATAATATTTGTCGTAACGTTAAGTACCTTAACATAATTTCAAACCATATCAATCTGTATGAAACAAATCAATAACGTGTGCCGTAATTTGACGAACTATGTTCAGTTATTAGTGACGGGTAGTAACATAATTATTTCTGTGAAATTTCAGACTCATCTTCATTAGTGTCTCCGTTTTTCTTTCTTCACCATTTTTGTTCCTCTTCCGTTTTTTCGCCATGGATTTCTTTTGAGCAGTGCCCAGAATGTTTCCCTGTAATGAGTACCCATAGTATAGTAGATGACAATGTTGAAGGTAGCGTTAGTACCATTGAATACGTCAACAATCCATATAAGAGTTAAAAAGATGTTTTGATTTCGTCGTCCAGAGTTCATTTCTGGGAAAAAGATCCGAACAAAGCGACTGAGAGCGTTTGGAGACGAGCAAACAACGAAAAATATGGAGTTACCAACAAGAATCTTGGTCAGGGCCAGTTCGCGAGGAGACATTGACGACGAAGTTTTAGATCGCCAGGACATGGCCTGACGAAGTTTCACAATCGTCATGACTGTTGTCACGGTCACTATGATTATCACCACCCCAGGAAGGCCAACACCAAACACGTAACTTTCAAGACCATTGATGAATTCTTCATGTACTGTGTAGAATCTTCCGTCGGTGGGTGTCATCACAGTCTCACCTGATATTTGATCATACACACATCTAATACGATATCGAAAACTCACAACGAAAAACAAACTAAATATCAGGACATAAATCAAAACGATGATCACCATCATTGTTCTAGTGCGTAACAAACTATGAACTTTGAGCGGATTGAAAACACACAAGCACCTCTCTGTAGCAATGATGGCAGAGAGAATTTGTGATATGTATATGAAGGGAAAATAAAGAACTGTCAAATTCGTGTTTACTAAAAACGTTTGAACTGGACCAAATCTTTCCTTTGTAGTGAACTGTAGCGCCAGTTGTTCACCGCGGAGCAGCATCCCCATTGTCAGATGCATACCATCAGCAAAAGACAAGGCAAACAGACACAGGTTGATCCGGTCTTTCAGTCCCTGCTTGTAGAACACTGTCATGTTGATGACATTAGCCGGCCCACCAATCAGTAATAATAGCATAAGCTGGTTGTTTTTAATCATGCGCACTGTGTTTTCTACATCTACACTGACAACGTTATCAGGATTATCCCAAGGCAAATACTCCATCTCACTAAATACAACTGGGATGCAATCTTCGTGAAAGGATATGTTTTCCATCACAGTGTGCTGAGCCGTAACATGGATGGTTGCATTGTCAGCCATTCTACAAGTTTTCAACGTGACGCTATCAAACGTTCGTGCCATTTTATATTGTTTTCACAATTCCACAAACTAAGTGTATTCCCACCGACCCGGATTCGTGTTTAAGATTGTAATTGTTGTACCAGTTTAAGGGGAAGAATGGCACAACAATTATTAGTTCAGCAGGGTGTTTTACGCAGAAATACTTTAACACAGGCCGTTTTGGTTATGAAGTATTTTTAAAACTTGAACGCGCTGAAAATGCACGTTTTCATAAAGCACGTGTTACTACTTGTGATACATTTATCTCCCTTATTAAGGAGTCTTACAAACAAATACAGACATAGGTATAATATGGTCCCCGCTTCTCTTTAACATTTAATCAAATGAACTGTTTTGTGGAAAGAAATTGTCTTCCTAGGTAAAGTTTATTTTATGATAGAATCAAACCATATACGTACTCTAAGCCTCTAACAGAGCTTACACTCTACAACATGTAATGATCTACGGTCTGCAACAACATGCAAATAGTAGACGATAACCACGCACACAAACGCACAAAGACACATGGGCTGCGCACACCTACTTATACAAACCAACACACACACACGCGCGCGCACACACACACACACACACAGACACAACACACACACACACACACACACACACACACACACGCACACGCACACGCACACCACACACACCACACACCGCGCGCCGCCGCGCACACACACAAACGCACACACACACACACACACACACACACCACACACAACACACCACACACACACACACAACACACACACACACACACACACACACACACAACACACCAACACATGGGCGCGCTTACTCTCACACATCGATACAAACACATACTTGCGCACGCGCGCGCCACACACACACACACACACACACACCACACACACACACACACACACACACACACACACACACACACCACCAACACACACACACACACACACACACACACACACCACACACACACACACACACACACACACACACACACACACACACACACACACACAACCTACACAAACCGACACAAACTCACACAACACCACACACACCACACCACACACACACACACCACAACAACACACACACACAACACACACACACACACACACACACTACACAACACACACAAACGCACAGAGACACATGGGCGCACGCACACCTACTTAACAAACCAACAACACACACACAAACACACACACACACACACACACCACACAAACACACACAACACACACACACACACACACCCACAGGCCACACACACTAACCACGAAAACCCCACACACAACACACACACACCACACACACAACCACACACAAAACACACACACACCACACGCGCGTGCGCGGCGCGCGCGCGTGCGCGCGCACGATGACAACACACAGGCACACAACCACACACACACACACCACACACACACCCACAACAACCACACAACCAACACACACACAAAACCACAAGTCTCACGCACGGCACACGTACGACATAAAAAAACACAAACCCGATAATAACCGATGCACACACAGACACACAGACAGACACACGGGACACAAACACACACACAAACACACCCCACACAACCCCAAACACCCCATAATTTATATATATATATATATATATATTATATATATATATATATTTTTAAAATTTTAATTTTTTGAACAATAAAACGTGTTTTTAAAAATCAAAAGGTGCTAACCCCTTGGGGACAACACTTTTAAAGAATTTTTTTTTAAAAATAAAGTAAAAAATCAACAAGCTTTTTTCGAATTCGCTCTCCTCAGGTATTTTTTGGGGGGCACCTACTGTTTTTATAGCGTGCGGGACCTGTCCATTTCTACAGTCGAGTCGTTCACGTGTGGTCTGTGGTTCTTTTTGGGGGGTCTGTTCGGGGCGTGCCTAACAAAGATTTCCTTTGTCCCTGAAATTTGTTTACTATTTCTATTTTTGTATTAAAGGGGTTGCGGGTGGGGTTTACATAATATAAAATTTTTCTGTGGAGTTTAGATTGCATTTTTTTAAAATATTGTTGATGATGGCCTTTTTTATTTTCCATGATATTTTGTAGTCTATTTTTTATCTTTGGTCCCCAAATGTTTTTCTTACCGTTTGATTTTTGTTTTTTTCATTTTTGAATGACTGTTTTGGTTGCATTTTGGGTTTTAAAAGGGTTTTTCTTATCCCCTATATATGTTTTTTTTTCTTTTTCAAATTTTTTACGGCTTGGATCAATGTTGCTGTGAAGGCTTTTGTTGCTTTGGGGGCCGTTTTTTTTTAGTGATTTGCAAATGTCCTTCAGCCCCCCTTCCTTTTTGTTGTTTCATTTTTTTAGATGAACAATTATGTTTTAAGGTTAGGCATACGGGTAGATAGTTTGTGGTTTTTTGTTGAATTTTTTGGGACAGTTTTGTTCTTTTGGAATGAGTTCCAAGTTTTTAAAGAATTTTTTTCCCTAATTTTTTTTACTTGCCTGTATGGTGGGTTGTCCCATATGATCTTTTTTTTTATTTTTTTATTTCTGTTCGTTTATTGTCTGGACGTTTGATTTTGAAATTGAAACCATTTTTTTTTTTAATGCTTCTTAAAATTTCTGTTGCGCATCACTGAATGCGTTTTCATTGCATACAGGTTGGATAGTCCTTGTTTTAAAATTTGGGGTATTGTTTTTAGTATGGAGGTGGGGGGGTTGCTTTTGTTTTTAGTAATTGGTTTTGTCATTGGGTTTTTTGTATGTTTGTACGTGGCATTGGGTTTAAATGTTATGTCTGGGTAATTCACTACTTTTTTGTTTGCTTCTATTGGGGATTTTTAATTTGGGGTTTTTAAAGATTTTACAAATTCTTTTTTTTGGGGGCAATGGTTCTTGGATTATTGTTTAATGAGCGGGCCGTATCTCTGTAAAAACCGACCTTTTTTTCCAAGTTGTTTTTGGATGGGATAGCTAAATGTCTGCATTTCACATGTTTGGGGCCCATTTACATGGTACATAAAATGTGGAGTGTTTGCTCGTTTTTTTTTTTTATTCCAAGGTTCATTTCTGCTATGGGTAAGGTTTCTTGGTGTGGAAAAAAAATCTCCATTTTTTGACTTTTTATTTTTGTATTTGTTGGGAAATTTTAAAACTTTATTGGTGTTCTTCATTATGGATGGTTGAGGTTTCTATGTAAATGTAATGAACATTGTATTTCTCTGTTTATTGAGTTTCTTAACCATTGTATGACCCTAGCGTTTTTCCAAAAAGGGTTTTTTCAGGTTTGATTTAAAAATCTTCTATAGCCTTTTCCCAAAAACTCTTGCTTATTTTGCCCAGTTGGATTTAGAGGGTTTTTTAGCACATGTTGGGGTTTTTTGGAAATTTGGCTTGTGGCTTTGAGTGTTATAAGGTTTTTTTGTTTTCTTTTTTTCCTTACCTGTCGCTTTAAATCCATGCGGTTTTTCAAGCTCTTTTTTCCTTTTTCGGATGTTTCTGTGGTAGTTTTGTCAGCTTTTTTGTAGTTTTCTGGATTTTTTTGTTTTTGGTTTAGAGTATTTATTTGGACCATTTTTAAAAATGTAGTTTTGTCAGCCCCTTTCGAAATTTTTTACATTTTTGATTTTTTTTATACATTTGTAGGTGTTTGAAAAATTTTTATTTGATTTTTTTTAATTTAATATCGGCTATCGTCCCTTCATTTTGCTTCGAAAGGGTTCTTTTTTCTATTGTCCCGGGGGTGTCGCCAGATTTGAATCCCAAAGTTTTTTTTCTTATCTTTGCATTTGGTTTAGGGGGAAAAACGCCTTCCATTCATTGCGCACAAATTTTCGGGTTTTTCTACAGTTTTTTGGAAGTTTGTGGGTTTGAAAATGGTATGTTTTTAGTAGATTGCCTAAAGTTGATTTTCTCTTTTAATTTTTTTTAGACACGGCTCAAGTAAGGAGCGATAATTTTGAACAATGAAAAAGTGTTTTTTAAAAATTTTTAAAGGGGCCAACCCCCTTGGGGGGCAAACTGTTAAAATTTTTTTTTAAAAATGAAGATAAAATCAACCCAAACTTGTTCGAACCCCTCGCTTCCCAGGATTTTCTTTTGAGGCACGCTATCTGCTGTATGGGTGCGAAGCTGGTCATGACAGCACAGACCACCAAGAAAACCAGACGTTTGAACAAAAAGTTCAGGCGCTTGCTCGGGGGCCCTTTGGGAAGACCGGGAAAACAAAACCCCTTTTGAGGAGCCAAATACATCACTTGCAGCCCCCAAAAACCCCCTTTGGAACAGAAGAAAGGGAAATGTGTGGTTCGGGCATGTCATACGCCCCAATTCATGCCCAAAACAGTCTGGGCACGTGGAAGGTGGCAACGAAGGGAACACAAACCAAATGCGGGTGGACAACATCAAAGAATGGACCCGGGGGATGGCCCCACGCTGATGCGACGGCAGAGGAAGGGGCCCGGGTGGGGTGCCCGGGTTTGAAGGGGTCTTCATCTCTCCCCCAGCCCATCATGGGCAAGAATGATGATGATGAGATCTGTTTTTATAGCGTGCGGGGACCCGTTCCATTTTGCACGTGCGATCGTTCAGGTGGTCGTGGTTCTTGTTGGGGTTGTTCGGTGGCGGGGTAACAAAATTTCTTTGTGCCTGCAATTGTTTTATTTTTATTTTTTATTCAAGGGTTTCTATGGGGGTCCCCCCCCAAAAGGAAAAAAGATGACGCAAAAAAAAAAGAGTCAAAGCTTCTTTCGTCATAAGCCGGGTTTAAAGGGCGTGCAAAAAAAAATGACAAAAGAAATTTAAGGCTGAGTCCAGGGCAAACAAAACCCAACGATTAAAGGTCAAGTCCAAAACCCAAAAAAAAATTCAAGCTTAAAGCCCCCTCCAGGCAAAACCAAAACCAAAATTTAAAAGGCCATCCCCAAATTTTATTTGGAAAGACCCCGTCATAAAAAAGTCAAAACCAACGATAGGGGGTCCTACGGATTTAAGGGGGACGAGTAATGCAGAAAATAAGGACATCAACCACAGTGGCCCAAAAAATGCATCGTCAAGACACCTCCTGATACTTTACTTTACATTTGGGTGAAAAGGGGGCCAGAAACGAATCACAGCAAATGTTCCGAAGAAAAAGGCAAAAGGGATGAGGGATCAAAAAAGAAAAACCCCGATCTGGCCCTATAAACATAAAATGTTCATACATCAGACCCCCCAAATCAATATCAAAGGGGGCTTGTACAACGCACTTTTGGGTCAGACTGAATGATGACAAAAAAAAATTTTCCTTCTCACTCACTTTAACCTACAAGCCGCCCCCTTCAAAAAATCCCCTGCAAGAGGATAGCATCCCAGCGGGGAATATTGGCCGGCATTTGAGGAAACCCTTCTGGGGAAAGGCCACGGAAGACAGGCAGTCCCATACCCGCGCCCCATCCCTTCCCTGAGGATTACTTCTACGGCTCTGCCTGGTCCAATAGTTTCAATGTCTTATACAAATGGTGACATTTTTGTTGTTGTTTTTGTTCGGAAGGAAAGTAGCATACCAGCCTTCGTCTGTGTGTAGCTAAGCTCCAATTGTGTTAAAGCGACATATTTTTATTTGTTTAGTTATCTGTTTTTTTTTTTCAAACATGAAATTTAACAGCAATATAAAAATACTGCAATGGAACTGCCGCTCTATCTATTCTAATATTGACTGCTTACGTCAATTTTCATGTCATCTGACTGCATGCCACGCTCTCTTATTCCAGTCTGTTAACATCAGTAAGAGCAAACTACCGAGACTGAAACAACACTACTATCTACAGTAGTAGATACAGAAAAAAATGGTGATGGAGTAAATTGTGCTATCTATATTCACACTGGACTACAGTTTTGTGACAAACAGTCACCCGTGCCTAGTGGGTTACATGGGATTTTTCATGTGCTGTAACTGTCAAGTTTTCGGACTCCTTAAAAGTAAACTGTGCTTCTGTATTACCTGAGGGTCCAGATGAAGCTAATACTCAATGGATGAATATCAAGAATGATAATGGCAAATGGTTAGTAGGAGGGGATTTTAATGCCCATTCTCCTTTCTAGGAAAAAGAGTGCACACAGGTCAGTAGTAATAGGTTAGTGGAAAATATTGTAGACTCAACTTTATGTTTACTCAATGATGGTTCTTATACCAGAGTTCCTGACGTATCTACACATAGACCTACTGCTATTGATTTAACTTTGGTTTCACCTAAAATGGCTTTGTCGTGTGCATGGGAAACGTATATTGAAACTCTTGGGAGTGATCACATACCAATCCTCATTACAATTAATCAGTCCCCAACTTTTGAAAACACAAAACCTGATGATACAATCCCAAGATTTGATTATAAAAATGCCAAATGGTCTCAATTTTACAATGTACTTAAATATCTAGACATAAGCTTGTCCCCAGATAATGATATTGATACAATGTATGATACGTTTGTACTTCTGTTCTAAAAGTGTCTGGTTCATGTATTCCTAAATTGAAGAATCATGGATCTAAAGGGGGTAAACATCTCGGAAATGTTTGGTGGACTGAAGATTGCGTTAAGGCAGTTAAAGAGAAAAGACGGTCATTCAAGGAATACATGCACTCTAAATAAAAGTCAAGGTAAGAAAATGGTGGATGAAAACTTTAAGGAAATGAAACACTCAAATATACATAGTAATAGAGTTATGGAACAAGCCAAAACGGATTATTGGGATGATGTTGCGAAACAAACACATTCGATCATAAAGATAGTAGAATGGTATGGAAAGAGATAAAAACGATTTAAAAAAATGGAATCAAACTCCCAGAATATCCTATTATTCTTGGTAATAATAAGTTACCATCATCCGCAGACAAAGCAGAAGCGTTTGTCGACCAGTTCGCTAAAGTAAGCAGGTTAGATGGGTTGTCTGAAAACCAAAGAAAATTCAGAGAGGATAAAGAATTTGCCCATGTCTTTAATGATGTATCTGATAATGACACAAGCGACATCAACGCCCCAATTACATTACAAGAGGTGAAAGATGCCATAGACTCTCTCCCAAACAAAAAACAGCTGTTGGGATTGACGCCATTTCTAATGAAATGATTAAACATTTTCCAGGCAAATGGATAGGCATTTTACTTAATATATTTTAAAAAATGCTGGAGCTCAAGTCATTTGCCACAAATATGGAAAGAATCAGTAATAGTACCGATTCACAAGGAAGGTAAACTGAAAGAAAGAATAGATAGTTACAGACCTATTTCATTAACTTCTCATGCCTGTAAACTTTATGAAACAATTGTTTTGAATAGGCTAAACTACTTTTGTGAAAAGAACAGAGTTATCCCAACAAACCAAGCAGGTTTTCGAAAGGGTAGAAGTGCTATTGAACTTTGGTCAAACTTACCACTCAAATTAAACATCAGTTTTCCAGGAGAAAATGTTTACTAGCAACATTTTTTGATATCACTAAAGCTTACGATCAAGTATGGCACTCTCGTTTGCTTTATAAACTTAAAGAGATTGGATTACCAGGAAAATTTATGATTTTCTTAAAGACTTCTTAGAACATAGATATATTAGAACGAAGGTAGGGAACTCCTATTCTACAAGAAGAAAATTACACATGAGCATTCCTCAGGGGTCTGTTATTGCCCCTTTTTTTTAGTATTCTGATGTACGATTACCCACAAAAAAATTCTAAAAATATAGAACTAGCCCAATATGCAGATGACATGCATATGGATGAAAGTGACGTTGAAAATGTACATCTGTCAGATCACAAAACTATATTAAAAAGTTATATTAAAAAGAATTAAATACCTTTTCTGCTTACATGACTGAAAATGGCTTACAAATATCAACAGAAAAACACACATGATGTTATTTAATACTGGATCTGATCCAGTTAATA
>CM031604.1:59197485-59207485 GCA_018398815.1 Conus ventricosus | reverse complement strand
TTAGCAGAGCCTTTATTCTGTAATGATAAGTTTAGAGGTTGTAATGACATCATTAACTTTAAAAACTGGATAGCTAAACAAATATACCTAGTTAAAGATGTTGTCAATCAGGATGGAAATTTCTCGATTATAAAACTTTTTCTGAAAATATGATATCACTGTAAATTACCTCGACTTCATGGGTGTATATCATCAATAAAAAGGTATTTAAGAAGTGCAAATATTAAAGTAATGAACAATAGTTGTAATCTAAGAACGAAAGCACTACAAATAATATCAAGCGTTAAAAAGGGATCGAAACCCTTTTACAGCACTCTCATCGAAAAAATAACAATATTTGATATACGCTCCTTTGCAAAATGGGAAGATAAATTAAAAATTGTGGTAGACTGGGAAACAACAATGAAACAAGTGAAACAAATTAAAGAAATTAAATTAAAATGGTTCCAAATAAGAATTCGTCACAATATTTTGGTTACAAATTGTATCTTAAAGAAGATGGGAATCCTTACCACTGATCTGTGTACATTTTGTGAATCCGAAACCGATTCAGTTCAACACTACTTGTGGCAGTGCCAGTTTGCGAAACATTTCTGGGGGGAACTGGAAAAAAACATTAAAAGAAAGATGTGAACATTGCAGCAGAATAGAGTTTAATGTGGAGCTGGATCTATTCGGAAATGATGAGCATACAAAAACTGATAAAGTTTTTGAACACATTATCCTATGGGCTAAACATTATATATATATATAGATGCAGAATAAACAAAATAAAACCTACTGTCATTCACTTTTTGAGAGAACTTAATAATATATATAGGGTTGAAAAATATATGCATTATTCAGAAATGAAATACATGCAATTTGATAGAAAATGGTACCCTTATGAAAAACTAATTGTTAGGTCTACTGGAATGAGTTAGACGAGGAGGGAAAAAGAAAAAAGAATGGGCAAAAAGTAGTTGGGGTGATAAGTAGCTAATGACATTTATGAAAATATGTATATACATGAGAAAACATTCTGATTAACCACTTTACCCTATTTGGACAGGTATACTGGACGCATTCATTCCTCGGGTGCTTCATGAATGAGAAAGAGTTAAAGTTGTACGTTTGTGACCTTCTTCCTTTCCTTTTATTTTGGTCGATTATTGAATGGACTATTTGACTTTTTTCATGTGTTTATACTTTGTTCCCCCCCCCCCCCTTTTTTTACCACTATCTCCTCCTTTGTTTTAGTGTACCCATTTGTATGTTGTATTTTGGGTGTGTATGTTGATTTTTCTTTGTTATTAAGGATGGAAACCATTAAAATTAAAATAAAAAAGAGTGCCATTCGGGACGCCCGTAACCCTTTCGACTAGCTCAGTCAGAGAGAGGAGAGAGAGGGGAGAGACAAGACAAGAAAAGAAAAGACAAAAATTCTTTTTTTACGAGGATATAGAAAGCACTAACGTGTTTTTTTTACATCCAGTCCTCGCCCTGAGTGGGACTACAACATGCAGTGAAAATAAATTTAAATGTAAGAAATCAAAGAAGCAGCAAAGGGGTCATGTAATCATAGAGGAACATCAAATGAAAATAGAAGATAAATAAAAACAAACAAAAAAATAGAGAGAAAAGAGAGAGAGAGAGAGAGAGAGAGAGAAGAGAGAGAGAGAGAGAGAGAGAGAGAGAGAGAGAGAGAGGAGGTTGCAGCATATCTCCAAATTTGGCTAAGTTCAGTCTTTTCCTCAAGGAAAGGTCCTGGTACATTTAGACCTGCTGTGATTCCCTTCCTACAATTTTTCTATAAATTTGAACTTCCTCAGGAAGTTCAGGTGTCATAACCTGCACATTATCACTTTATACGCAAAAAAATCTGTCATTACACTGTGTCTATGTTTCAGAACGTGGCACAGTAAATTGCATTGCATTGTTTTCAGCCTCTCTCTTTAGGAGTTTATGAAGAAAAATGCGTCCCAGCTTTGGTCCGAAATCATGCGAGCTTGAGCGTTTTCCATCCTCCCTGTTGTCTGTTGATGTTCTGTTGTTTCATATCACTATGATTATTATCGATTCTTCCATGAACTATTAAAAACGACAATCCTACGAACACTAATCAAAAAAAAAACCTTTCCTTTTATTTTAAATGGCATGCCCTACATAGCCAGAGACGCCTGGATGCTTTCTGGACTGACGGATTCCAAAAAACTACTGTCAGATATTTCGTCAGTCTGGCTGTCATGCCAGAGAAGATTTTCTCCTAACGTTCAGAAACGATTCGGTCTAAAGCTGATGCCACTCGATTTGCTCTTTGGGAATGAGCACTCCACAGCTGTCATCCTTTTGTCGCTGACCTGCAGATTCCTCCATGCTGCTCCATATCATTTTATGGGCCACTCATGAACACTCGGACATTTGCTCTACAGCAGATATTCCATTTGGCCCGGGCAAAGATTTGGCTCTGGGCTTTTTGTTCACTTTCATACCTCATCTAGTGTTTGGGTTTGTCATTGAACTTTTCTCTGGTACTGCAGGCTGCACCTAGCCTGGATTTCAAATGGTGCTTCGCTCTGAGGGTCGGAATATGTTTTTCCTGAGATCCTACTCAGGAGTTTCTTTGCCCACTGTGAATGCCCCAGTTTTGGGTTGTTCGAATGTTTCTCGGAAAAAGGGAAAGGGTCTCTGAAGCAGCAAAATTGGGTTTTTTTCTTTTGCCCCTTCTTTTTGCTGTTTCTGCTTTGCTGAGAGCAGAAATGTTGTGATTTCAGGTCTTCCCAGAGCTTCTGCAACTATTTCTTTCAATTTGTGAGGCAGTCTTATCTTTATTTTAGAATTAAGATATTCTTTTTTTTTTCAGATGCTATCCATCTCTGGGTGGCGTCTGGATATCTGAGGCGATCAAAACTTCCATGTGATGTACCACTCAATATAAAACATGTTCTCTATAAGAATATCTTTGTTTATGGCGAATGGCACTTTTAAAGGGAATACAAAAAGGACTTTCTTCACATTTATTTGCACTTATACGATTTTTTCAATTAATGTGCATGTAAAATGTATGCCATATTTTTACAAATAGTGTAACAGGAAAATCTTTTGGGTTTTTTATGCATAGTTTGTCAATGGCATTGTGTGTGTGTGTGTGTGTGTGTGTGTGGTGTGTGTGTGTGTGTGGTGTGTGTGTGTGTGTGTGTGGTGTTTGAAACGGGCCCAACAAATTATCATTATCATCGTCATCTATTTTGACCAGCAGCAGTAGCAGCAGCAGCAACAATACTTTCATCCTCCTCGTTGTTTTCGTCATTGTAAGCACCTACTATAGTTTTGTGGATAGAGCGCTACGTAAAAAGATTTTGTTTACCAGCACCTCGACTGTTTAACAACAGACTACTACATCGTGGTGGATGTAGCAGTGCCGCCGGTGTTGGGAGAGATTGGGGGGTGATCGGGAAATGTGGGATGTCGGTTTGCTCCCCCACGTCTCCTTTGAGTATTTCTGAACAGAGGTAGGGAGGGACTGATCATTTGGGTTTGTCCCCTGACCAAGAGTGACCAACCGATGTCATTGCATGGCAGATTGTTTTCACCTCGTTGAATTTTTTTCACGAAGTCGGTGTTTAGGAAGGGCTGGAATTATCGTTACTTGTGGAAATGGTTTTTGTCAAGTCTTGTGTCGATTAGCGTCACATGCTATATATGTTTGGTGATTGGAGGGCCTCTTACTGCCTCTACAAGATCTGACCTTGTGTGTTGAGAGTTCCATATGACCAGGGTTTTCAGTATTTCGTCGTTTCTTAGCCACTTTTTGGACAGTTTATATAGGCAGTGACAGCCTTTATTTGTTCGTTTGGCAGAAATGTGCCTTTGATAGCGGGTTTAAAACGTCACCACTTCAGTCACACCCTGTCGTTGTGTCAGCTTTATGGCGCAGTAAGTGGGTGGGGGTGGGATGGGGGGACTGTATTACAGAAGTTTCTCGAGCAGTTGCTGGAACTTATGAATGGCTGCAAGATCTGACAGAAGGGACTGTCTCCCTTTGCTGAAGAAGTCCTTTTACACCATCCACCTACCGGATTTTGGGGTCCACAGTGGCTGAGAGAACTTGTCTTCGTCTGTTGCACCGTAGGGTTTTAGCCGAGCATACGAGTTGTTGTCGCCGGCTGCAATGTACGTCAACAATCATAGCGCATATTTTCGCAGTCACTCATTCGTCGGCATATTATATTGCCGCCGGCGACAATACGTGTCAAGTTGCAAGCCACATTTTGTCCTATGCTCCAAGGCATACAGTTTATGATGATGGAAATTCTGACGGTAAAACGAAAGAAGGGAAAGTGTGTGTGCGTTTGTTGGTGGTGTGTGTGTGTGGTGTGTGTGTTGTGTGTGTGTGTGTGTGTGTGGTGTTGTGTGTGTGTGTGTGTGTGTGTGTGTGTTGTGTGTGTGGAAACATGACATTGAAACAGCAGTAAATGATTTTTCAAACAAATGTTATAAATCTGCTTTTAAGGAGGAGAAGTATATTTCTAGCTTACCAGATGTTTAAATTTACTCTCTTATTAAATTTAGAACGTTCTAATAAAAAATTGCCAGTTGAGTAATCGTCGTTTGCTTTTCCCAAAAGAAGGTTATGTACTAAATGTGACATGTCTGCAATAGGTGATGAATTTAATTTTATCAGGGAATATTCATCATACGTTACTTTGCGCAACATGTATTTCCCAAAAGATTTTTCTTCGCAAAATCTGTCTGTAATTTTTGTAAATCTGATGTCTTTTATAATCAAAACCAAATGCTTCTATTGCCAATGTATATTTTTAAATCTCAAGTTTTGTAAATTGTTGGTCTATGTCAGCATTGACTATCAATTTATGTTTTATTTTGGCTTGTTTGTTTTCCTTTTCCTGCCCATTGCTTTAAAACACCCCTTCCTCCATACCCCAAAAGGGGCAAAAGGAATAAATATTGTTTTGTTTTGTAGTGGTGTGTGTGGGGGGGGGGGGGGGGGGGGGGGGGGGGGGGGGGGGGGGGGGGGGGGGGGGGGGGGGGGGGGGGGGGGGGGGGGGGGGGGGGGGGGGGTTAGGTGCGTGCGTGCTTGCGAGCATGCGCGCGCGTGTATGTGTGTGTGTGTGTGTGTGTGTGTGTGTGGGGTTGTGTTTTGTGTGTGTGTGTGTGTGTGTGTGTGTGTGTGTGTGTGTGTGTGTGTGTGGTGTGTGTTGTGTGTTGTGTTGAAATTACTTTAACCCCTTGACAATCTCTCTCTCCCCTCTCTCTCTCTTCTCTTTCTCTCTCTCTCCCCTCCTTCTCTCTCTCTCTCCCCTCTTTTCTCTTCTCTCTCTTCTCTCTCCTCTTCTCTCTCTCTCTGCAGTTTCTTTTCGAAGTTGGGTCCTGCTTAAGAGAGTTCATCGCGTTAAAAAAATGACGTCAAAATCATAGAGGCTCAGTTATGAAGCGCAATTACCGTTTTTAAATTATCATACACTAGGTATTCTCTGCACATATTGCTGTCGTTGTGTGTGATGTTCTGTAGTGGTGTGATTAAAGAGAAAAAAAATATATGTGCAATGCATGCACAGTAAGTTTTTCAAAAAATATATGTCCAATCGGAAATTTTGCGCGTAAAATACTCATTACAGGAGTTGACGTTACTTCTAAAATAGGGCAGAAAAAAAAGGCAATAACCATTATCCTACTTAACATGAGAAATGATAAGAAATATTCTTCTGTACATCTGTGTGGAAAAATTCCCGAAGGTACTTTTTTAAAACAATTTTTGCAACGGAGAAAGACAAAACCCAGAAAGTGGCCCGGAAAGCGTCACAATATTGATATTAATCAAAGAAGAATAACAACATACTGGTACAGCAATAAATGTTGATAGTAAAAAGATTTGCGAACGTTTCATTGCTTTAACTTTTGGTATATATATTCTGGACCATTTATCTAGGGCTGAAAAGTAATTCAATGACCATATGGATTTGAAGAACTAGACGTTAAAATAGGTGGGAAGCATAAATGAAGACAGTGAAGACAAAAAGTTTAAGGACAAATTCTGACCCCCGTTTTCGACAGGCACACGTCCACAGATCCAGGATCATGAGAAACCCAAGGCCAACAAAACTTTAGGTAGGAAGATCGAATGCGTGCGTGCGTGCGTGCGTGCGTGGTGCGCGCGCGCGCAGCGCGCGCGCGCGCGCGCATGTGTGTGTGTGTGTGTGTGTGTGTGCGTGTGTGTGTGCTGCGTGCGTGCGTGCACGTGCACATGTGGTGCAGGCGAGCGCGCGCGCGTTATTGCATGCATGGATCCGTGTGTCTGTTCCAGTCCCAACCAGGCATGGACCTTATAGTCTGAAGGGAGAGGAACAAGAGAGACGCAGAGGAGGATGAAAGCAGCAAAATGTCGTGGGGGCCTATATGTGTCATCAGCAAATGCGAAATTTCGCTCCTGGATCGGTTGAAAGGAACAAGCAGGGTTATGGACATATTAGTTCTATGGTGTGAACATTATTTCCACATTCATGATTGTTCTGTTTGTGTTTGCAATTTTTGCAACTGGGATGGCAGTGGCTTAAATTTTTAATATCTATTTACGACGAATGCTTGTGAGGGAAAAAGACTGTTTCTGAGCCTGATCAAAGCTATCCTGAGCTGTCATTTGAAGGCCAGTTGTTTGCTCTTTGTTTTTTGCCCACTTATATTGATGGTAGTGTCACTGTATAGGATACTGTTTATAGTAATCAGGCTTACATTTTTTTTTGTGTAAAGACAATGCTACTGTCGTCATATTAATGCAGTCGTATGGTTTTCTTAAAAAATCTGAAGACAAGCGGAACGTTTTGTACACTTTACGTCCAGGAAACAATCACATGACTACATTTTATCGATATCATTCCTAGGCTTACCCGAATACTTCATTACAGGTTGTCAGTGCAATTCACGTTAGTGCAGAGCTTTTTTACACAAAGGGTTGTTTGTTTGTTTGCGAGGACGTGTCTTGTATCCGAGGAAATCTTGGTTGCTTATTTTTGTTTGGTTTGAAAGTACTTACTTCGGCCAATCAGATTTTTTGTTTTTGTCTCTTTGGATAGTTTTAAGAAAGAACTTGTTGTGAATTTTTTTTTTGAGTGTATTGTTTATGGTATTGGGTCATCTTTTCCACACTGTGAGGTCTTACTGTCTCTGTAATTTTGATGCTTCCAGAATGAAGCAGTTGTAAGTGCATATTCTTCGGGGTTTTAGAGAACTAGTTGAAATAAAAAATAAAAGGAAACTTAACTACTGTCAGATATACTAATTGCTGTATTACTAGTGAGATATTTTTATTGCTGTTAGAGATTTTTGTTAATAGTTCATAGAACTAATATTATTTGTTAACAAACAAGAGTAAATCTATTTCCATACCTACAACTACTAAAAGGATGACCCTTTGTTCTTACTGATTCAGACTTTGGAATGGCTGAGGATGAACAAAAGCATTTGGGGGATTGGAGTGGACATTGCACAGCTAGGTTCGGTGGGGATAACATTAAAAACCACAGAATTTATTCCCATTCTGCACTGGAATCAGTTCTGACTTCATACAATTAGTTAAATCCTGAGTTTCAGTGCAGGGTGTCAAAAGTGTTTCGAAGGAAACAACAGTCTTCAAATTTGCTGTTTGGAGTTCTGTCGTTGTTTTGATGGCCATAGAAAACATACTCAGTGATAAGAATGTTTCAGTACTAGACTCTTCGTGATGTCGCTCCATAGCAAAGTGGTACAAGGCGGGCTCATTGTCGTGAAACTCAGGACAGGGGCAGCAATTTCCAAGACATTCACACCTGACGAGGGAGTTCTACAACATAAAAATCGGCATGAAATTAAAATTCTTTTGAAATTGTCATCCAGGTAATAGTGGACAGGCTTCGTCACATCATCTACACTGGCAATGAGGGAACGATGAGAGGAATACATATAGGCTTCTGCAAATCACAAACAGGATAGTATACCAAGGTTACCAATCATGCAGAGAGAGGAATGCACATAGGCCCGGACAGTCACAAGAACACCTGGATTAGTTTCAGCTTCATCAAGAGGGTCACTGCGTGCGGACTAGTCCATATTATATGCTACACCCCATCCGCTAAGTTTTGAGGGCCACATACGCATTGGTTTAAAAGCTGACGGATAAATGAATTAACATGTATGTTTGTGTCTTTTTTGTTGGCGTGTACGCATGTGCGTGAATGTGTGCATTTTTTGGCGCTTTTGGGCATGCGTGCATTCGCAAAGTGGGGGTGGGTGTGGACGTCCACATGCACACATGTGTATATGTGTGTAAGTAGGAGCGAGCGAACGTACGCACACACTTTGTGTGTGTGTGTGTGTGTTGGGTGTGTGTGTGTGTGTGTGGTGTTGTGTGTGGGGTGTGGTGTGTGTGTGTGTGTGTGTGTGTGTGTGTGTGTGTGTGTTCAGAAGTGCCTTAGGATCAAGAACAAGAACAAGACCATCAAATACAACATGTACGTGCACGCGTACCGCGCGCACACACACCACCTACACATAACAAGAAGAAGAACAACTTCTCCCTCCCACATAAACCCCCACGCGCGCGCGCGCGCACCACACACACACACAACACACACACACACACACACACACACACACACACACACACAAAACACAACACACACACAACACACACACACACACACACACACACACACGCACACACACACACACACACACAACACATGCACACACACATACACACACACGAACACACTCACTCTCTCTCCTTCTCTCTCTCTCTCACACACACACACACAACACACACACACACACCACACACACACAACACACACATCATGAGCACTTGACCCTCTTCTATCCTCCTTGTTGTATGAAGTAACGATGTTCTGCGACGCATATTGACCATTTCATTATTGTTCCTTCTTATCTAGTCTTTTCCTGATTTTTTTTAAAATTTGCTGTAATATGCACACCCCGGGCCAGATAGCTCAGTGGGAGAGTGCCGGACTCGTGATCTTGCTGATCCTGGGGGAGTGAAAACCAAATTTGGCCGTTGGTGTGGATGACACGTTACACATAGATGCACCTTCCCCGAAGATGGAGTATGATGCCTTAATGGAGGGGAGAAAAAAACGGTGATACCACAAAACTCCACTCCCTTTGCTGGGTGAATGGGATTAATCTCTTGCAAAGGTTGGTTGTAGTAGGTTCATTCAAACAGTTATATGGGAAAGGTTATTTTCGAGAAATGTTCTTACGGTATGCTTCATTTGAACTTTTCTTCATAATTTTATTAAATGCGCTTTAGTGTGTATATGTATATTAGTTACTAAATGTGAATCCGGGTTGTTCATAAAGTAGTTGTAGTTAGTATAGTAGTAGTAGTAGTAGTAGTAGCAGCAGCAGCAGCAGCAGCAGTAGTAGTAGAGTAGTAGTAGTAGTAGTAGTAGTAGTAGTTGCAGTAGAGTTGTAGTACTACTAGTAGTAGTAGTAGTAGTTTTTATTAGTAGTAGTAGTGTAAACATAATCATTATGATCATGATGATGATGATGATTTTTATCCTCCTCCTCCCGCTTTCCCCCCTCCTCATCATCTTCATCATTGTAAAGGGACTTAGCGCAGCTTTGTGAACTGACTGTTTTATTTCATTTTGCAATACGTATTAACTGACTGGACCACAGACCGGGCCCTGCAATAGTAGATTTAGGCTGCGATGTTATGTTGGGGAGGTGGAGAGGTGATCAAGAATGTAAGATATCAGTTGCTTTCCCCCCACTCTTCTTGTGTATATTTGGACGGAGGAAAGGATTAGGCAGTTTGGCAGTCGTGTGACCATCTGGGGTCAAACTGACCATATTGCATGGCAGATTGTTTTCGCCTTGGTTTTTCAAAATATCCCGCTGGTTGTCTTTTGACGAATTGTGATCCACTGACCTTATTGCATGGAGATTGGGTTTTTTGAATATAGCCAGTGGTGTCTTGGACCATTGCGATCAACTGCCCGAC
>CM031604.1:59175261-59196485 GCA_018398815.1 Conus ventricosus | reverse complement strand
AGAGAGAGAGAGAGAGAGAGAGAGAAGAGAGGAAGGAGAGAGAAAGAGAAGAGAGAGAGAGAGAGAGAGAGAGACAGACAGACAGACAGACAGACAGGCAGACAATGACAATGCTTTACTGACAATAGTTAACCAACCCTTATGCCAAGGGAGTGCATGCGCAGTTTCTATTTAGTGTTGCCAAACTCTGCCAACGATAGAAATACGAGTCAAAAGAAGTGTACACACGGACAACAGATAAACAATATTAATAACTAGAAAATAAAGAAAAAGACCATTCATCAAACAATATTCTCATCACAATAAGCCACTTATTGCATAATCATGATTTACAAAACACAGCCTACATATTAATTTTTTTTCTCTCTAGAGCGAAAAAGCTTCCGCCACAAACTTAGCAAACGAGTTTACAATGTCTACATTTTCAGAGGATAAAATACCAAAGAGGTTTTAAGTTTGGCCGAAAAAGGACTTCTTCAGCAAAGGGGATACAGTCCTTCTATCAGATATGGCGGCCACTCATACAGTTACAACAGTGCTCGAGGAACACCAGTGACACAACCCACTTGCGCCATAAAGAAAGTTGACACAACGAGAGGGTGTGACGTGTTACCCGCGTCTCAAGGCCAAATTTCTGCAAACAGGATGACGAACATATAAAAGCTGTCACTGGTTTACATAAACTGTCAAAACGTTGGCCAGGATAACAACGAAATACTGACGACAGTGGCCATATCGAGCTAGTTTGATTCCAGTTTGCGTACAAGGTCAGATCTTGTGGAGGTAGTACGAGGCCCTCCAATCACCAACACATAATTATATTGGCATGTGAAGCTAATCGACACAAGACTTGACAAAACGCATGGCCCAAATAAAAGATAATTCAAGTCCCCTACTAAACACCGACTTCATGAACAAAATTCAACAACGAAGCGAAAACAACCTGCCATGCAATGACATCGGTTGGTTATTCTTGGTCAGGGAACATACCAACTCATCAGACCCTACCTTTGTTCAGAAATACTGAAAGGAGACTTTGGGAGGGAGCAAACCGACATCCTACATTCCTGATCACCCCTCAATCTCTCCAACAACCGGCGTCACTGCCTACATCCACCACGATGTAGTAGTCTGTTGTTCAAACAGTCATGGTGCTGGTAAACAAAATCTTTTTCACGCAGCACTCTATCTACAAACATTTGTAGGTGCTTTACAATGACGATTATAATCAGAAGGGTGAAGGTGATGATGATAAAGTTAATTGTGAAGAGGAGGAGGAGAGAACGCGTTAACGATGAGGATGAGGATTATGAAGATAATGATGATGAAATAATAATAATAATGATAATAACAACAACAACAACAACAATAATAATATAATAGCAATATAATAATGATGATGATAATAATAATAATAATAACAATATAAGAAGAAGAACCATAACAATAATTCGTTGGCAATTCTTCTTATCACATAATACCAATAACACACACACACACAATGCATTGAACAAACTATGCATAAAAAAAAGCAAAGAAGCATACCTGTCAGTACATATTTGTACAATATGGCATTCACAGTTATATGCACACTCATTGAAAATAAATCATATAAGTGCAAGAGAAAGGTGAAGAAGTTACGTTGTGCATTCCATGTAAAGTACCACTTACCATAAAAAATTGTTCTTATAGAGCAAATATTTCATAGTAAGTAGTAAATTACATGGAATTCTAGAGCGCCTCAAAAATCCAGATGCCAGCGGGATATGGATAGTATCACAATGAAGAAGACGTATCTAAAAAAAAAAAAAAAGAGAGAAGATACGATAATGTTCCTTATAGCCCAGCCGACCGCAAGGGCCATATCAGGGCTGTCACCACGTTAAAATCAACTCACAAGTCATTCATTCACACAAAAGAATTAAACAAGATCCAAAGCATATAAACGTACTGCCAGTTTATCCTGAGTACGCGTGATATATTCCACAAAGAGTAAAAACCGTCTTGGGCTGGTGTAACCGTTAGTAATGGCTATTCTGGTAAACATCGGCCATCATCTGTGACCTGTAATGAACATACTTACAAATTTTCAGAAAGATCGGTCACGAACTTTCTGAGATTTTCCATCAAGAAGAAAACCATTATGGGTCGTTAGTAACGGCTACAACGGTAAACTTAAACATCTCGCATATGTGTGACCCATAATTAACATACCTACAAATTTTCAGAAAGATCGGCCGCTTATCTTCTGAGATATTCCATAAAAAACAAAAACCGTTATGGGTCGTTATAGCGGTTAGTAACGGTCATAACGGTACATTAAACGTCGGGCATGATCCGTGACCCATAATGAACATGCCTACAAACTTTCAGAAAGTTCGGCCAAGTACTTTCTGAGATATTCGATAAAGAAGAAAAACCATTATGAGCCGATATAGCCATTAGTAACGGCTATAACGGTAAACTAAAACATCGGGCATCATCCGTAAGCCATAGTGAACATACCTGCTAATTTGCACAAAGATCGGCCAAGTACTTTCTGAGATATTCGATAAAGAAGAAAAACAGTTACAGGCCGTTACAGCCGTAAGTAACGGCTATAACGTTAAACTAAAAGATCGGGCATCATCCGTGACCCATAATGAACATGCCTACAAATTTTCACAAAGATCGACCAAGTACTTTCTGAGATATTCCATGAAGAAGAAAAACCGTTGCAGGCCGTTACAAGCCGTTAGTAACGACTATAACGAGGGTAAACTAAAACATCGGCATCATCCGTGACCCATAATGAACATACCTGCTAATTTGCACAAAGATCGGCCAAGTACTTTCTGAGATATTCTATAAAGAAGAAAAACAGTTACAGGCCGTTACAGCCGTTAGTAACGGCTATAATGGGGCAAACTAAAACATCGCTCATTATTCGTGACCCACAATGAACATACCTACAAATTTTCAGAAAGATCAGACTAGTACTTTCTGAGATATTCCATAAAGAAGAAAACCGTTACAAGGCCGTTACAGCCGTTTACTAACGGCTATAATGGGGTAAACTAAAACATCAGGTATCAAACCGTGACGCATAATGAACATACCTGCTAATTTTCACAAAGATCAGCCAAGTACTTTCTGAGACATTCTATAAAGAAGAAAAACCGTTACAGGCCGTTACAGCCATTAGTAACGCCTACAACGGTAAACTAAAACATCGGCATTATTTTGCGACCCAAAATGAAGATACCTGCTAATGTTCACAAAGATCGGCCAATATGTTCTGAGATATGCCATACAGAAGAAAAACCGTTACAGGCCGTTACAGCCGTTATAACGGATACTAACGGTAAGTAAAACATCGCTCATTATTCGTGACCGATAATGAACATACATACAAATTTTCAGAAAGATCGGCTACGTACTTTCTGAGATATTCCATAAAGAAGAAAAACCGTTACAGGCCGTTTACTGCCGTTAGTAACGCTAAAACGGGGTAAATTAAACATCGGCATCACCCGTGACCATTAATGAACATACATACAAATTTCAGAAAGATCGGCCAATTACTTTCTGAGATATTCCATAAAGAAAAAAACCGTTACAGGCCGTTACAGCCGTTAGTAACGGCTAAAACGGGGTGAACAAAAGCATCGGCATCATCTGTGACCCATAATGAACATACCTGCTAAATTTCATAAGGTCGGCCAAGTACTTTCTGAGATATTCCATAAAGAAGAAAAACCATAACAGGCCGTTACAGCCGTTAGTAACGTTATAAACGGTAAACTAAAACAATCGGGCATCATCGGTGACCCATAATGAACGTACCTGCTCATTTTACAAAGATCGACCAAGTACTTTCTGAGATATTCCATAAAGAAGAAAAACCGCTACAGTCGTTACGGCCGTTAGTAACGGTAGCGGTATACTAAAACATCGGGCATCATCCGTTGCACATAATGAACATGCCTACAAATTTCAGAAAGATCGGCCCCGTAGTTTTGTCTGAGCGAGTGGAACACATTTTGACCACGGACATACGGACACACAGACAGACAGCATTTCTTCGTTCCCATTCTAAAGTACTCCCTGTTCTATGAGAACTGGGAGTACAAAAAGGATGAAGACTGTCTCACAAGCTGTAAATAAAGGATTGCCGAAGCCCTGGGAAGACCTGAAATCACGACACACCTGCTCTCGCAAAGCAGAATCAGCAAGAAGGAAAATATCCGAGCAGCTAAAATCTAGTACACTCACAGTGGACAAAGAAAAAATCTAGTACACTCACAGTGGACAAAGAAACTCATCAGCAGCATCTCAGGTAAACATATTTCGATCCTCAGAGTGAAGTACCGTTTAAAATCCAGGGCTCGATGGAGACTGCAGTGCCAGAGAAAAAGTTCAGTGACAAACTAACAACACTGGAGGAGTAAGAAAGTGAATCAAGAAAGCCAGAACCAAATCTCCTCCTAGCCAAATGGAACACATAACTGCTGTTAAACAAATGCCCCAGTGTCCATGAGTGGCTCATTAAACTGATTCGATCAGCATGGAGGGGCTTGTAGGTCAGCGACAAGTGGATGATAGCAGATGGATTGTACATTCTCAAAGAACTAAACTCGAGTGGCTTCAGCCAGTTCAGACCGAAATCATTTCTGAACGTCTTGGTAAAAATCATCCTCTCTGTCATGGCAGCCAGACTGACTAAATATCTGACAAAAAATGAGTGCTTAAATCTGTCAGTCCAGAAAGGAGGCAACCCCAGGCGTCTCTGGCTATGTTGGGCATGGCACTAAAATAAAAGGAAAGGGTTTTTTTCGATGAGTGTTCGGAGAGTGTCATTTTAAAAGTTCAGTAAGAATCGATAATAATTATGAGTGATATGAAACAACAGAACATCAAGACAGACAACAGGGAGATGAAAGACGCTCAAGCTCGCATGATTTCTGACCAAAGCTGAGACGCATTTTCTTCATAAACTCCTAAGAGAGAGGCTGAAAACATATGCAATGCAAATTCACTGTACTCACGTTCTGAGCACATGGAAACTGTGGAATAAAAGATTTTTTTTGCATATAAAGTGTTAATAATATGCGGTATGAAACCTGAACGTCCTGTTGGAGTTCGTTCACAGAGAATATTGTAGGAAGGGAACTGCTGTTTACTAATCCAAGTAGATTATTTGTCACAGCAAAAACCCGAATGGCTGTGGCACATGCAAGGATTTTCGATGAAAGAAAAATGGACTTTGTGTTATCAACAAGGCCAGCAAACTATTTCTTTTTTTTTTCTTTTCTCCGTACATTTTATTCAGGTAGTATGGGAGCTGAGTAAACTCATTTTAGTTGCTTGGAAAACTTGCATATTAGCAGTCAAGCCAGTGTCACACTAGGGTCTTTTCAGCTCTTCTCCTGTCCCGCTTCGCCTCCAACAGCTCTGGTCCAATAATCTTACCAAGCAACAGTGACGATGGGAGTCAGGCACCGAGTAGGAGGGACATGTCTGCCATGCACAACCCACAAGACAATGGACAGCTCATTAGAAATTGGCTCAGAAGAAAGACCAGACAGAAAAATCAACCTTTCGGAGATTACTGTGGCGCACCATCTTGTATGCATTGGAGAAGGGAGGTTTGATGAGGTTTAGGTGACATGTCATGCTATAAACTCAGAAGAGAGGGAATGGTCAATGACAGTAGACTACGGAGTCAGCGATCGTCTGGATGTAACATGCAACCGACTACGTGATCCCAATTTTGAATAGGATCGGTCACAGCCGAACAGAGATTGAATATGCCAATAATATTAGTACTTTGGAGTGTAAAAACCTGTTGGCAAAACAAACCAAAAATCAAATTCGCCCCAAAGAGGGGTAACCTAGCAAAACGATTGAGGAAAAAGTCTCCTTTAATACATGACAGCATAACCATGAGCATCTGCACAACCAGCCACAGAATACTGGCATTAACGTCTGATGTCTGAAATATCACATGCCAGTATAACCTGTGAAGACCCAGTCCCTTGCTCTATCATCACCCCTGCCTGCCCTGACGTGGTATAATTTATCCTAGGGTATCACAGCAGCTCTAAATGTACCAGGACCTTTCCGTTGCGGGAAAAGCTGAACCTTTCCAAAATTTTGGAGGTATGCTGTACCCTCCTCTTCCCCCCCCCCCCCCCCCTCTCTCCTCTTTCTCTTCCTCTCCTCCCGCGCCTCTCTTCGCCTCTCTCCTCCTCTCTCCTCTCCCCCTCTCTCTCCTCTCCTCTCTCTTCTCCCTCTCCCCCCTCTCTCCCTCCCCTTTTCCTCTCCTCTCCCCCTTTCTCTCTCTCTTCTTCTCTCTTTTTCTGTCCTTTCTCTCTCTCTCTCTATGACTAGATACCCCAAGGGGTTTACGAGTCCTGAAATGGCTGCTTGTTAAAAAACACTTGAACACTGAAAGGGCAGCATATGCTCCAAATCGAGCATCACTTAACCATCTTACTCAAGTATCAATACCCCTTTGCCCCCTCTGGTCACGTTCCGAAATTTTCCCCGCAGTGGTACTCCATTGATCAAAAACCTTTTTTAAGATAAAAAATTTTTAAAAAAATCGGCCTGTATAAAATTTTCCCTTTCTATAAAAATTTATTGAGAAGACGTTTGGGAAAAAATTTCAAAAACACGGAAAAAGAATCACCTTTTGAATCCTCATCAATCTGCTTACAGACAAGGCCATAGTTGTGAGACAGCACTCCTCCGTATAGTCAATGACCTCCTCTGCGGGCTTGACGATGGAATGTTTCCTTATTAGCGATGATAGACCTCTCCGCAGCATTTGACACGATCGATCATAATATTTTGTTCTCACGGCTTCAAACTTCTTTGGATTCAAAGACACAGCTCTCTACTGGATTATCTCTTACTTGACTGGACGGACTCAGACAGTGTGTGTACAGGGCAGATACTCAGACAGTTCTCCTCGTAGGTAAGGGGTGCCCCTGGGTTTGTGCTGGGGCAGGTCCTTTTTTGTGCTGTTATGACAGTCCTGTGGTGACGTCATCAGTGGTAGCCATGTTCGCATGAGTGCTTTCGCTGTCGATACTCAGCTTCATCAGTCGGCTCCATTGCATGCAATTGACTCACTGATTTCTTGGACCGGGCTGCATGGCAGACTGAAGGTATGGATGACAAAACCCAACAAACTACAATAAACGACGACAAGCACGGAACTCATGTTCGTGACCAAAACAGCCTAACCATCCGTTCTCTGCTTCAACTGTCACTATAAATGACTGTTACTGTCTCTGTCTGCACCTCTGTCTGCAGTCTAGGGGTTATTCCTGACCAATCCCCTCTTTGAGAGAAACTGGTTTCAAATTTTGCACAGATTGGTTATTTAGAACTACGAAGATCAGCTCGTTACGTCATCCTCTCTCAACCAGAAGCTACAAAACTTCATTTGTGCCTTTGTCTTATCTAGAATAGATTACTGGCAACTCACGTTTGGCCGGCTTCCCAAAATACCTGATAGAAAGATTAACACGAATCCAAAATCATGCAGCCCAAGCCGTCTGTAGAGCAGGGAAATTCTGATACATTTCGCCTCCACTTCACTCTCCTACACTGGCTATCTGTCTCAAAACCGTATCTCGTACAAATCTAAACTCTCACTTTCTCTGCTCTCTTTGAAAATGACCTTCTTATCTCTCAGATCTCCTTCAAAAATCTACACCCCCTCTCGACAACTACGCTCCTGTTGCTGACGACCGCCTTCTACGAATGACTCGCTTCAGGATACGCTGTTGAAAGCTCGTTCTCTTTTCAAGCTCCAGCGACGGTGGAACAGATGCCAGACTCTCTCAAGAATTCAGATTCTATCTCTTCTTCCAAGTGAAACTTAACAACTCATCTATTTTCTCATAAATCAGTCAAATGCTGTAGGGGGGGGGGGGGGGGGGGGGGGGGGGTGGAGGAGGAAGGGGGGGGCGGTACAACCTAACTCATAGCCGTCGGGGCATTTCAAATTGTAGTGTATGATGTATGTTCTCTATTACATGTATTTGTTGTATGGTTGAACGTTATGGGATTTCGTTTTTGTAGTGATACTTGAAAAATAAGTGAATGTCATACTCGTAGGATTAGGGTTTGTTAGTTATTGTAGTAATAGTATTTGTAGTTGGGTGTAAGGTGTACTATTGTATATGAGAAGGGTGAATGTAGTATGATTTGTAAAGCGCTTAGAGAAATTCGTTTGATTAAGCGCTATATAAGAAACCATATTTTATTATTATTAACTAAAATGTATCCTCAACTGGCCACCACACTAAAGTCACATGGTACTTTTCCCTGCTCAAAACCAACTGTAATATTTAACGTCTCACCAAACAAGACATCATCCTATTTGGCACCCAAGACTCGTTCAACGTGAAATGTACATTCTCTTGTCAGAGCTGCAACATCATGTATACTATCCATTGTGATCTGTGCAGTAAGATCTATGTAAGTGAGATAGTGTGCACACTCAAAGCGCGCATCTCTGAACACCATGATCCATATTTGCTCCATCATCGACCAGAGCCAGTCGCTCTGCACTTCACCATCCAAAACACAACGTCAGTTATATTGAAGTCATGGTGCTTTGGCAATCAAAAAGTAACAACTTTGAGCATACCCTGCTTAAATCCCATCTTATCGCCTGACTAGAGATCCTCTGCCCATTGCATCAATATCAAGAAATAGCATGTGCCTGTCCATTCTTACAGTGCAGCCCACAATACTCTCCACAAACGCACCACCTTACTGCGCATTATTTACCTCAAGTATATGTTACATCTATTTTCTCTTCTACTGTCCCTTCACTAACTCCGTTTTTTCTATCAATCTTTTTATTCACTTGTATGTATGCTACTTTCTCTCTCTAGTTATCCCACAAATGCATAAACCACTTGTACATATTTTTTATCTTCGTTTTCTCTCTCTCTCTCTCTCTCTCTCTCTCTCTCTCTCTCTCTCTCTCTCTCTCTCTCTCTCTCTCTCTCTCTCTCTCTCTCTCTCTCCCTCTTTGCTGGTGTGTGTGTGTGTGTGTGTGTGTGTGTGTGTGTGTGTGTGTGTGTGTGTGTGTGTGTGTGTGTGTGTGTGTGTGTGTGTGTGTGTGTGTGTGTGTGTTGTGTGTGTGTGTGTGTGCACGTGCAAGCGTGCGTGCGCGCGCGTGCATGTGTGTGTGTGTGTGTGTGTGTGTGTGTGTGTGTGTGTGTGTGTGTGTGTGTGTATGTGTGTGTGTGTGTGTATGTGCGTGCATGCGTGTGCGCGTACTCACGTGTGTGTGTGTGTGCGTGTGCGTGTGCGTGTGCGTCTGTCTGTCTGTCTGTCTGTCTGTCTGTCTGTCTGTCTGTGTGCGCTTTTCTCCGTTTTAGTAGTACTGTTCGGGTTTAACTCTCATCAATTTTATTCCTTTCCACATAGCAGTATTGGTAGTTGAAGTAGTGGCGCGCGTTGGTAGTGGTGGTGGTGGTGGTGGTGGTGGTGGTGGTAGAAAGATGGAATAGGTCGAAACGCGTTGTGTGTATCTTGTGAATTTTTGGTATTTCTTTTGGCGCAATGTTTCTATTTTTCGTCTTGTTTATCCCCTAACACTTTCTCCTATAGAAATGCAAGAATTCAGCTTAATATAGATTTGTCTTTACCATAGCATAGTTTTAATTATGAAATATCCAGTGTGATTCTACTCATAAAAATTGTGGATATTTGTATGTCTTTACCAAAGATATCTCAGCCAGACCTATGAACTCTAAACTTTGTGTGCATTGAACTATTTTTTGGAACAATTGGGACAGTTTACAGTTTTTCCTCTGCTTTTTTACCAATACAATTTAAGTTTTGTCATCACGTGGCACAGCAATCGATCTTTATTCGTTCTTTTGTTAGTTATTGGTTTATGGGGCCCGCGGACTACTAGGGCCAAATCAGGCCCTCAGTATTATTGGTCTTTTGATACAAAATCCCCACATAGTATTAACATCCTTAAATTTTGGGCAAAGCAATTTCTTTTCCTTTCGCCCATGTATATTAAAAAACCCCCTATATTTTTTTAAATAAGTTTACCCTTTCAAAAAAAAAAAAAATATCTACTGAAATTCCGAAAAAGAACCGTAAATCACTGGGGAAAAGAATTTTCCCCTTGAAAACCATAAATCCCCACTTCCGTCAAAAAATAAATTAATAACAAGCTGTCACACCAAACCCCCCGGGGGGGGTTTCCCTTCTGAATATCCAATTGGCGTTTACATGTGTGCCATATGAAAACCCGTGACAAACCGATTCCTCTTTACTTTTTCGCCCACCGATGAGAAAGGTGGTTAAATTGGGCAATTTTAACAATTTTTTAGAATTTGATTACAAAATTACTCTGCCAGTTCGAAAATAAAAAACATTTTGAGTGCAGGGAGGAAAAAACTGCATAGGCCCCCTGAAAGATTGCCCCGAAGCTTGTTTGGCTGCTTTGTCCCCCTGTTTTCCCATAGTTCCCCATGTGACGGGGGGACCCCAGAAAACTATATGCTTCCCCCGGGAAAAACGGGTATGAAGATCAAAATTGCCAAAATGGATGTGAATTCTCTTGTCGAAAAAGCCGCAATGCGACAATAAACCCAATAAAAAAAGGGAAAAATCATTTGATCTGATCTGGAACGCCTGGGGCCAGTTTTAAAACCTTTCAGTTCAGCAGTATAAACAGATGCCCAATCCCCAATCTTAACAAGTGGCTCCTGAAAATTTTACACCACAAGGGCAGCGCAGCCCTTCATTTTTTAGATGCAAAACTCGAGGTGACTCCCGAAATTGATTTAAAATAAAAATTAATCTTGGATTAGCGATTTTCCCAAGGAGGTAAATCAGTCTGAATGGCATCATCAACGCATAAGGTCAATGAGCTGCCCCGAAATGGGGAAAAAAAGAATACCTGGAGGAATTCATTTGGCTTTAAGTCATTTTTGGGCTCTAAAGGCGGGTTCATGAAATTCATAAGCAGGGTTTTTGGTTAGCCCCGTTTCAGGTATTTAATTTGGAAAGACGCAACCCCTTCCCCAGGGGGGTTCACAGTTTAAAATTTACAAACTCTTTTGGAGATGTACGAAGTGCCCCCAGAGCAATCCGCAGCCCTGTGATAAATTTGGGTTCAAGGTTTGAGGTAAGACTTTCGTGGAACAATACCCACCCCAAAATCTGCTTTGGTTCCAAAACCCCGATAAAATCGCAAAAAGTTCGCTTGTCTGCCCCCCAATCAGTGGGGGATAAAAAACCTTAAAAAAATTTCAAACCGATGGAAGTTTTTAAAAGTATTTAATGGAGGAAAAAAAAAAAGGTTTTATCAAAAAAACCCCCCAAAATTTCATTGTTTGGAAACTTTAATTACCGGGCCCTTTTGGACGTAGTGGTTCTAAGCCCTGAGTCTTTTCCTTGGAAATGAATCATCTGTCTTAGTAGATGAAAACTTAAATCCATTTTCAGAAACCCCACTGCTGAAACGTTTGACACACAAATTGAAGTTGACGCTCAGCTGCAGCCAAATTTTTCCCCCTTGCAGAGAGGGGAAAGTCATCAAAAAAATAATACTTATCAATTCCGACTTTACTGCTGGCGATTTATTAATTTCAGATTGAAAGAAGTGGAGAAAGGATGCTACCTGGGGGACACCCATTCCTGCTCAAAAGGATCGGGAAAAGGGTCGAATAAAAGTCTAACACTGAAATGCCTGTTAGACAAAAATTGAAATAAAAATTGGAAAATTACCTTTGAAATCAAGGCTTAGCCTGAAAAATTTCCCTCCCTCCTGTTGTGTAAAAGCTTTTTTAATAAAAAAAGAAAAAAATAATGTTCCCCATTAAAAAAGCATTCTGACAAAGACTCTATCAAACCAGGTGTAATAGTACTGCGGTTGTTCGGAATCCACCTGGGAAACTCAAAGGGCCCCCCCGACATTTAACTCCCTAAAAATGAGAATATACCATTTTCCTATTTTTTTTAAAAAGAACTAGTGAGGTTTTAAGGACGATAGTTGTTAGGACCGAATGATTTTTCCCCGGTTTAGGAATTGGGAAAAAAACCGCCTCTCCCCAAAAAGGGGGAAAAATACCCTGAACACAACATAATTAAACAGAGCAACAACATTTTTTAAACCCCTCGCGGGCAAGTTGATAAATTGTAATGAATGTACTGGTCCAGGGCGGTTTGTGGCTTTAGAATGGGTCCTTCAACTCATCCGTGAAAACGCAGTTATAATCCTCAAAACTATCTGGCTCGGGGGAAAAAGTTTTTGACCCCGTGATTTTTGATACGCGGAACCCTTGCAAAAATGTCAGGACGAATTTGATAAAAAGTAAAGCAAACAAGTTGAAACCCTCCTTTTTATTGTAAAAATCGATCCATTTCTTGCGCAGTTTAAACAAAATTTTTCCCAAAGATTCTTTTTCTTTTTTTTAAAAATCCCGCACTACCCCAAAACCCCTGAGGTTTAACTTTGTTCCCCCCCTAGGAAACCTAGCAAAAAGTTTTTTGAGCACCTTTTCTCTTCCCTTTCAAAGTTTTGCACCTTTTTCATACAAGGGGGCTTAAATCATTTGGTTTATACGGGACTTGGAAAAGTTCCTTGCACTTCCCATATCACTTTCGTGAATGCAAAAAGGTTCATAGCTCCCAAAAAGATTCTAGGAGTCTGCTTAAAAACTGTTTCTGATAAAGACTCAATCTGCAGAGCGAAATTCCATGTTTCCGGGGGGGACTCTGCGTTTGCTTTTAAAAAGTAAAAAACGGAAAGGATCATCCCGTTAGTTCGTATGGCCTGCCATTCTAAATCCAAAAAAGGAAGGGTCCAAATGGACAAATCCCGTGGTCAAAGAACCGGAAGGAGAAAAAAAGGTCGGGAGCTGAATTTGAAGCGAGATCATGATCGATATAAAATCTTCAAGAAAAATTCCCTTTAGAATTTGTGCAGTTACTTCCCCCTGGGAGAATGCCATTCAATCACCCCCTAAAAAAATGGGTGGAAGGGGAAAAATTAAACCCTCCAAGCTCTTCGAAATCACAGAAAATGGAGTTGTACAAAAGCTATCGTAAGACCTTGTTTAACGAGTCGAGCTGCCCCGGCCCCCAGTCCTTGAAGTGGAATTTCTGTGTGTAATATCGAATTGTGAATAAAGAGAAACGCCTCTCCTTGAAAAAAACGCCCAGGGCTTTGGGAAGAGGAGAAACCAGGAAACTCATGCTTCTTACTTGCAGTTGAGGGTTTTTCCCGAAGAGAATTCCGAAGATCTAACTCTGTCAAAATGTCAAGGTCCGACAATTTGCTTAACCCTCTTTGTTCCCCTGGGTATGTCCCCTTTAGGTTGTTAAAGAATATTTCTCCCTTTCTCAGAAACTTCATGGCACCCAAAAAACTAAAACGGTTTTTTCAAGACAAAAATCAGAGCGATGCTCCCTGTAAATTTCTAAATTTTTTGTTTGCCCTGCTTGGAATTTGCCTTCTGGACTGAATCTCTGCACCAAATACCCGACTTCGAGTTTTCCCCTTTGGGGGTCTGGAGTCCCAAAAAAGGCGCTCCTCACTGGTGCCCCCTCCCGCACTCTGCCCCTGGCCTGCGAGCGGGGAATCCCTTCCTCCGGGCCCCCACCCTGCCTCTGATCCCCAGCACCTGCAACCAAACCTCTCCCTCACCAGCGGGACGAAGGCCTGTTGTACACTGCCCGGGTGTAAACATTGCATTTCTGAGACAAAACCCCCCGCCGTTCAGCACGGGAAGCGATCCAAAAACCCATGAAACATTTTGTCAATTTTTCTCTTTGATAGTGAATGGAGTGCCTAGTTTACCGAGCCGGTTCGCAGAATCGTTAACCACCCCCTGTGCATAAGTAGTAGCGAAGAGTCCTGCTCCCCTAACCTTTTGCCCAGAAGGAACATTTCCTCTCAATCTTTACTTTTGTCTCGCATTCCTTTTTTCCCCACTGGACAAATTTTTGATTTGCCGAAAGATACCCTTACAATTGAGCAGTATAAGCTTTTCAAGACCCTCATGCTTTTTGCCCCATCCGGCGTTCCCGCCCACGGCTCGACTGGGGAAAGCCCCCAAAACGTTGCACTTGAAACATCGCCCAAAAGGGGATGGGAAAAAGGGTAACTTTCACTCGAACAAAAACCCCCTTTTACAAATTGGGGGGATGGCATAGCAAAGTCAAATTTGCGTGTTAGTTTAATTACGTACTTCCCTTTTGGATTTGACCTATGGACCCGTAAAAAACCCCACTTTCCCTTTTTAGTCCCGGGTTTCTGTTCAGCAAAGCCCGCTAGATCAGCCCTCTAATTACTTATGCGATCACGTTTAAAGGGTTTCTTTTTCACCCCTTTTCAACTATTTGAAAGGGTGAAGAAAACCCCTTTAAATGTGATTGTAAGTTGAGAACCATTCTTTTCAACAACAATCGGCGCCGTTCGTCGCAAATTTACAAAATAATACCGATCCGAGTCTTTTGATCTTTTGAAATTTTGGAAAAAATCCCTCAAACCACTTACAAATGGCAAAGGGAGAAATCGAGTTTTGGTTCTTTTGGGGCTTTGGGTTCACAAAGGAAACTTGGCCTGTGTTTTGGATACCTTTTTTGCACCTCCCATTTTCCCCACCCAGTCTGAATCTCTCTTTCTCTCTGTCGTTTGGAATGACCTGCTTTGATTTCATAGGGCGTAGGCTCAATGCGGCAGGAATTTGCAGTCACCCTAGGAGAGCTGCCGTGCTGGGAAAGGGGGCAATGGATGGGCCCCCAAGGAATGTGAAAATGAACTCGCGGGGTCCTCTCCGATACCGTCCCAAAACATCAGGGCTGCTGTAGCGTCACAAAAGCGAGCCCTTCTCTCTCGGCCAGTGTCAGCACCCTTTGTTGCGGGTGCTTAGGGCCCCCTCCGATAGTCTCAGAAAAAAGAAGATTTAAAAAAGGAAGTTGAAATAATGATGAAAAAACAGCTGAAGAAACCCGGGGGGAAGAAAAAAAGACGACATAGAGGCTCGATGTGTGGGGGCTTTATGGGGGAAAAAAAGATAGCAAAAGACATGGTAGGAGAACAAAGGGGAAGACAAAAAAAAGGGGTGGGCACGGTTTGGCAAGGAAAAAAACCCCCGCCCCCAGAAGGCCGGGCCCCTGGGGGCGATCTTTTTTTGTTACAAAAAAAATTCAAAAATAATGGATCGTCAAACTTCACGGCTTATAGGAAACGAAACGGGTGAGAGAGAGAGAAGGAGAGAGGAGGGAGAGAGAGGGGGGGAGAAAAGGGGGGGGGGGGAAAGAGAGAGAGAGAGAGGAGAGAGAGAGAGAGAGAGACAGACAGACAGACAAAGAGACAGGGACAGAGAAAGAGAGAGGGGGGTATGTGTGCGTCTCTCTCTCTCTCTCTCTGTGTATATATATATATATATATATATATATATATTATATATATATATATATATTATATATATTATATATATGTGTATGTGCGTGTGCGTGTCGCGTTGTGCGTGTGCGTGTGTGTAGAGAAGGGCGTTTCCGAGGTGTGCGAGTGCGTGTGTGTGTGTCTGCGCATTTTTCACGGATGGTATGGGCGTGTCTGCAGGTGTCTGACTGTCTGACTCTCACTCAGAAATTATGGATGCATGCACGACTTTTCTTATTCACATACACACACCCACTCACCCAAATATTGACAGCCAGGCAACAGAACACTTTTTGTTTTTTATGCTGCCCGAGCCATCAAACAAACATATAATATAAATGCAATGACATCAATAGAACGGCACGCCAACCATGAGGCGTACACACAAATATGTCTATATATAGCGGCTATCAACTAGCGCATGCTGGGGTCCAACGACGACGGAGACGACGACGACGACAACGATGAAGACGTCACGTCAAGTCCGACACAGGACTCAAAAAAAAAAACTTTAGAGCTGTGGCTCAAAAAAGACACCAACACACTGACGGCGTCTCTTCCGACGATGAGGTGACAGTCTTGCACAGGAGCTGTGGCTCACACACAAAACACTACACAGCGACGGTCTGACCATCAACGCTGGTTCAACTCGGGAGCGGCGCTCTGGCTTGGCAGCAGCGGCGTCTCCAGCCCAACTGGCTCCACGGGTAGTCGGTCCCGGGCGCAGTGGCAGGTAGGGTGGTTATCGGCACTCAGGATGACCTCTCCACGCCGACAAAAAGGCGGAGAACAAGGGGGTAGACACAGCTACGGCCCCGACCCTCAGACAATGGCAGCCAGTCCCCCTCAGTCCAGGGAACGCTTTTTACCTGGGCGAAACTGATTACCTTGATTATCATGGCTACTATGCATTACAATTACGACTACATTCATATTCATTGCCACATATTTCACTAGAAGTTGAGACAAACTAAGCATATTCTTTCTTCAACATTACAACATTCCCTTTCCGGAATCATGACACTACAACATTCCCTTTTTCCGGAATCATAACACTACAACATTCCCTTTCCAGAATCATAACACTACAACATTCCCTTTCCAGAATCATAACACTACAACATTCCCTTTCCAGAATCATAACACTACAACATTCCCTTTCCAGAATCATAACACTACAACATTCCCTTTCCGGAATCACAACACTACACAGGAAAGGATTTCCATATAAACCTTTCAGAATTTAGTTTCCCAAATTGGGGAAATGATTTCCACCTAGACCTCTTCAATAAACCATAAATACAATTCATTACACACAATTAATAATTACTTTCATTAAACTATAAATGTCTTTCGTCAATTCACAAAATGTTCATTTCTTTTCTTGTAACACAAGAATGTTCATTTCATTTCATATAATCAACCGATTTTTTAAAAGATTTCTTTTCCAAAAAGATTCATCTACTTCAATATATGTAAGGGAAAGATTTCCACAAACACTCTTGTTTACCAACACACATATTGATATTTACATCAAGAGTGAGGTTAAATACTCATTCACATCAAAATGAAAATCCAGCAAAATGTTTATGTTGCTAACTCTGGGAGCTTATTATCCATAGCATCAAAACTCTCCCTCTTCTCGCAAAGTCTAGCTAAACCACGTTGAAATAATTAACATTTCTTCCAACATGAATTCATAACTAGTTAAGTCACAGAATAAACAAAATCTCTTTTTACTTTCTGAACTCCACTTCCTTTAACACTCACACCACTCTTCATCTATGTTTTCCGACAGCATTTCGTTTGTTACCCTATCAAGTCATAGGACAACAGAACACACAAATACTTTCCTTTTCTACACAAATCCTTCTCAAGTGCGCTGAGGAAGTTTCAGTCGCTCCTAAACGGGAATACGGTTTCAGTTTGCTAATAAATAAACATTCAATGATAAATACTGGACTGCCACCAAAAAACAGCTGTGTCCCTCTTCGGCCGTCTGTGTTGTTGCGTTGCCGGAATCACTGCAGAGACTGCCTAACCGGTTCAACTCACCCGGCTTTTAACAGTGCGCCTGTGAGTAGCAGTCAGCTGAATTGTTCAACCGGCTTCGGACAACTACCTTCCGGTATGCACGGTTGTATGAAAATGTTTATGTGTGTGTGTGTGTGTGTGTGTGTGTGTGTGTGTGTGTGTGTGTGTGTGTGTGTGTGTTACAGCAGTGTTTGTTGGCAAGGAAGCGTGCGAAAAAACAGAAGGCATCTGTGTGCGTGTGTGTCTGTGTGTGTGTGTGTGTGTGTGTGTGTGGTGTGCGCGCAGCTCGCGCGCGTGCGCACGTATATGTGTATCAGAATACGAGTGTGCGTGCGTGCACGCGCACACGCACGGGGTTGTTGCGTGCGTGTGTGTGCGTATGTGCGTGTGTGCGCGCATGCATGTGTGTGTGTGTGTGTGTGTGTGTGTGTGTGTGTGTGTGTGTGTGTGGTGTGTGTGTGTGTGTGTGTGTACGTGTGTGTGTTGTGTGTGTGTTTTGTGTGTGTGTGTGTGTGTGTGTGTGTGTGTGTGTGTGTGTGTGTGTACGTGTGTTTGTGTGTGCCTGTGTATGTGTATGTGTTTGTGGGTGTGTGCGCGCGTGCGCGAGCGCATGTGTATATATGTTTGTTTGCGTGCATATGCGTGTGTCTGTTGAGTTTCTTTGTGTGCATCTATTAATATTATATATATATATATATATATATATATTTTTTATATTATATTATATATATATATATATATATATATATGTTAAAATAGGTTTTTTAAAATAGAATCTACAAATTTGTTTCGAGCGCGTTGCGCTGTCATAAGGATGGTTTTTGGTTTGCCCACCGCCGATGTTATATAACGTGTGGGCTCCGTTTGCGGTTGTTTGCCACGTGGGGTTGGCTGCACGTTTTTTTTGGGGGCTTTCGGGTTTTTGGTTTGGGTGTATTCACTAAAAACGATTTCCATTTATGCCTGGATTTGTTTACTATTTATTTAATTGACGCATCTAATAAATGAAAAACCAAACACAGCAAAGAAGGCGCGAAGAAAGGAAATCTTGCAATTGCATCAAAAAAGGAGCAGTGCCCCCTGAGCAATAAATGCTTCACAACAACTTTGGGTATACCAAGCCACTGTAACATCAGAAAATGAAAAAGAAACATACATAGGGATCACTGAAACACTTCAAAACCAGATATGCAACCAAACAAACAGTCATTTAATAAAGAAAAATATAAAAACCAAACAGAACTGAGGAAAAGCAAGCTACGATATATCCTGGAAAATCATAAAAAGAGCATCACCATACAGCAATGTTTCAAAAGGTGCAACCTATGTTTAACTGAAAAATGGTTAATATATGCAAACCACACTTAACAACTTTAAACACCAAAAACAGAAATAGTAAACAACTGGAGGCATAAATGGAAATCGTTGTTAGTGAATTCACCCAAAACAAAAACGTGAAAGCCCCCCCCAAAAAAAAAACACGTGCAGCCAACCCGCACGTGCAAACAACCGCAAACGGGAGCCCACACGCTATATAACATCGGCGGTGGGCAAACCAAAAACATCTGAGATGACAGCGCAACCGCGCTCGAAACAAATTTGTATCTTCTATTTTTAAAACCTATTTGAACAAATGTTGCTCCCCAAGGGGTCGAGCATATCAAATCATTTGGGTATTTTAACCACACTAATCTTAATCGCTCCTCACGTTGAGCACTGTGACCTAAAAGATTTTAAAAGGGAAAAGAAATCAATTTTAGACAGTCAACAAAAGACATACCATTTTCCAGTCCACAATCTATATAAAAAAAACTAATAGAACAAACTGAAAAGTTCATGCACAATATGAGATGGAGAGCTTTCTTTTCTGAATCCAAATGTAAAAAAAGAGGACAAAAACACTACGACTTCAAATCATGGCGATCACCACCAGCCATAGACGAAATGAAACCGTTTGAGGATAAAATGAAAGGAATGATAGCCAACATCCAATTCAAAAATCTAACAACGATTTCCAAACAACATTATAAAAAACAAATAAAACAAATACAAAACGAACAAAAAATATTTGTGAAGGCTGATTAAAAAAACAGTAACTACTACAAAATGGAACCCAAAGAATACTCCCAACTTCTTGACAAAAATATTACAGAAAAAACTACAAAAAACCCGATAAAAAATACACATGACAATATCGCACTAAAGAAAAAAGAAACTTGCACACGAAATGGACCTAAGTGACAGGGTAGAAAGCGACAGCAACAAAAGAGCGTTTAAAAACACTCAAGGACCACAAGCCTAACTTTCACAACAACCCAACATGCAGATAATAAAACCATTCAAATCTGAACTAGGCAAAATAAGAAAGAAAATCCTAAAAAAAAAACAATAAAAAACGTAAAATCAAACTCTGAATACAACCTCTGGAAGAACACAAATGAAGTCATTCAATGGTTCAAAACACTTGATAAACAAAGCAACACGGTATTCATTACATTCGACATTTTTAGATTTTTACCCATCCATAGATAGGAACTGCTCACCAAAGCTCTGAAATTTGCTAGTAACCATACAGACATAACAGGGTCAGAAATGGAAATCATATTCCACACCAAGAAAACGCTACTGTACAGCAAAATGAAACCTGGATCAAGAAAACGAACAGAAACTCAACATTTGATGTAACCATGGGATCATATGACAGTGCAGAAACATGCGAACTGGTCGACTATTTATGCTATCCAACATCAAGAAACAACTCGGAAAACAAGTTGGATTATACAGAGACGACGGCCTTGCTGCACTAACCAACAACCCAAGAACCATTGAAAATAAGAAAAAAAAGAATTATGTAAAATCTTCCAAACCCACAACTTAAAAATCACCATTGAAGCAAACAAAAAGGTAGTAAACTACCTAGACATAACACTTGATCTCATCAACTACATATATAAACCATACAAGAAGCCCAATGACAACCTATCTATGTAAACATCAAAAGCAACCACCCACCATCTGTATTAAAGCCATCCCCAACGGCATAAATCAGAGACAATCAAACCTGTCATGCAATGAAAGAGTATTCAACAATGCAGCAGTAGAATATCAAGAAGCACTGCAAAAAAGTGGGTACAACTACAAACTACAATACAATCCAGACAATAACACAAATAGAAATAAGAAAAAACAGGAAAAGAAAAATCACATGGTACAACCCACCCATACGACGGAAAATCAAAACAAACATAGGAAAAGAATTCTTTAAAATTTAACAACCTCGTTCCCAAAAGAACACAAACTATAAAAATATTCAACAAAAACACCGTCAAACTATCGTATGCATGCATGCCCAACCTCAAAAATTTTAATTGACGCATCTAATAAAATTAAAAACCAACACAGCAAAGAAGGGTGAAGAAAGGAAATCTTGCAATTGCATCAAAAAGAGCAGTGCCCCCCGAGGGAATAAATGCCTTCACAACAACATTGTATACCAAGCCCCTGTAACATCAGAAAATGAAAAAGAAACATACATAGGGATCACTGAAAACCACTTCAAGCCAGATATGCAAACCACAAACAGTCATTTAATAAAGAAAAATATAAAAACCAAACAGAACTGAGCAAATATATCTGGAAACTTAAAGACGCAAAAACAAGCTACAATATATCTGGAAAATCATAAAAAGAGCATCACCATACAGCAATGTTTCAAAAAGGTGCAACCTATGTTTAACTGAAAAATGGTTAATACTATGCAAAC
>CM031604.1:59152761-59170261 GCA_018398815.1 Conus ventricosus | reverse complement strand
TTCGCTTTTGTGTTCTGTCAAGCGTTTTCGAAGATTTCTCTCAGTTTCCCCGACATAGTTTTCTTCACAGTCACGACAGTCTGTTCGGTAGATCACTCCAGACTTGTCCAGTTTGTCAGTTTTGTCCTTGGGGGCGACCAGCTGGCTGCGGATGTGTTGATAGGTTTGGGATGTACGGAGACAACGGTTTTCCTGATCATTCTACTCAAGGCTTCAGTCACACCACGGACATAGGGGATGGTGACATGTCCTTTAACGCCTGGTTTGGTCTTGTTTGGTGGTAGGGTGCGGTGTGATCTTCTTCTAGCCGGGATGTTCCACGCCCACTTCTCATAGCCTGAAATGGTGAGAACCAGTTTGAGGTGTTCCATTGCCTGGTCTTTGGCATCCAGAGTAGAGCAGATGGTGTAGTCCCGATGAGTGAGGGTGCGTATCACTCCGAGTTTGTGTTCCAGTGGCTGGTGGCTTTCGAACTGTAGGTACTGGTCGGTGCGGGTAGGTTTGCGGTACACACTGAAGGAGAGGCTGTCCTCTGTCCGTGTAATGAGTGCGTCTAGCATGGCAATCGAGTTGTTCTCCTCCACCTCATGAGTGAATTTTGATCGCAGGGTGTTGACTGTTCAAATGGTTGGTGAAGTCTTCCACCAGCTCCCTCTTGAGGATGGTCATGGTGTCGTCCACGTAGCGGCCCCAGTAGCGTGGAGGAGAATGGTAAGACGCCAGGGCCTTCTCCTCGAAGTCTTCTATGAAGAGGTTGGCTACAACTGGGCTGACTGGAGAGCCCATGGCCGCTCCTGCGGTCTGCTGGTAGAAGTTACCTTGGAACGTGAAGTAAGTGGTGTTGAGACAGCAAGCCAGGAGTTCACAGATGCTGTCCACGGAAAGGGTAGTACGCTGGAGCAGAGTGACGTCAGCCTGGAGTCTTACTTTGATGATGTAGATGCTTTCTTCGACGGGGACGCTGGTGAACAATGCCGAAACATCATATGATACCAGGCACTCGTCAGGAGAAAGGGTGTAGTCTGCCAGTTTCTGGACCAAGTTCGCACTGTTGATGATGTGGTGTTCTGTTGTGCCAACCAAAGGAGACCGGATGTCTGCCACAAATCTCGCCGTCTCATGCATGAGGGAACCTCTGGAAGCAACTATGGGATGGAGAGGGACGTCTTTCTTGTGCACCTTCGGAAGGCCGTAAAACTTGGGGACATCAGTGGTTGATGGGTACAGTTTTCTGTAAACGTCAAGGGACAGTTCGCCCGCCTCCTTGAGACGTTTGAGCAGCTCCTTGAGCGTGGTGGCGTACCTGTTGGTGGGGTCTTTCTTGAGAGGCTGGTAGGTTTTTCTGTCATCCAACAGTTGACTGGCCTTGTCGTAGTACATGGACTTGGGGATGATGACCGTGGACCGAACCTTGTCGACCGGGAGTATCAAAATCGTGTCGTCTTTCCTAAGTCGGGCCAACGCACGCCTCTCCTCATCAGGAATGTTGGGTTTCGGCGGTTGTGCTTGTTTCAGGATTTGACACATTCCGACTTCAGATGGGACGCCTCTTCTGTATGCGGGCTATCTGTCTGCAGGCGGTTTCGATACTCGTGATGTAGTCCACGATGGGGAGTTTGTCCGGGGTCACAGCAAAATTGAGTCCCTTTTCCAGCACTCGCTGTTCAGAGTCAGAAAGTTCACGTTCCGATAAGTTCACAACCATCTCTTCTTCACCATGCGCGTCTCTTCTTCAGTCACAGGTACAATTGGAATGTGATCGTTCTTGTCACGCTTCGATCTCGCCATTAGTTTCTCAAACTTGCTTCTCTGGCGCATGCGCACTTTGTTCCATTCCAAGTTTTGAGTTGACTCGAGCCAGTCCTTCATTTCCGCCAGTATCTCAGTCGGTACGTTTGCACTCAACCTGTCCGAACTGAGAGGGATATGTTGTTCTATTTCCTCGATCCTCAGATTGATCTGCTTTACGCGCTCGTTCATCAGGGCCCGTTCCGTACGAAATAGGATGTTGCTTGCAGCTTTTCCTCTGACCGATGACTTGATTTTTAGGCTGGTCGGTACGACACCGTGATGTTTGCAGTGTAACGTGAAATGCAGATGGTTTCGGAATCTCACTAAGGCTCGGTGCGCTTCTTCCAGTTCACGAAAAATCTTGATGACCGTCCGGTCGAAATCGCGTACGAGACGTTGTGGAAGTTTTAACTTAATCTCTGTTGGAGGCCCATGCTTTTCTGTTTATAATCAAGATAACCTTCAATGTAATCCGGATATCTTTTGAATTCTGTGTATTCATTTGAATCATGATACATGGAAAAAGTGTGAAAACATAGACGTTTATTATATAACACAATGATATTGAGGGCACGATAATTTTCAAAGTGTACATCAGTACTTGCAGTCCTAGTTCCTTTGTTCAAATGCATATTTGGTATACTGCTACTATCCTCGTGAGAGTAAAAGTCTTTTTACAATTGAACGTAATGGCAATCCCATCAGCCATGTTTTATGATACCTCTTTGTCTGAAACATAACCTGCATGTATTAGTTTGTACAGCACCCATTTCATTCTAAACAAGACTTTGTTCTTAGACAGCAAGGGAAATTCCTCATCTGACACCATGAAAGTTTCGTTTCACGTGATTTCCTCAAGTGTTTTCATTCTGATTTACAGTTTAAAATGTTCCCGTTTTTGACAACAAACTGAGATGTTCGAATCATTTAGGAGAGCATATTACAATTCTATGACCTTGTAATTTGGAAAATAATACATCTAACGGAATTCTGCACAGATTCCTTTTAGAATTCAAGTACATTGTTTCGTCAAAGCACTTACTCAATTCAAACATGCAAAACGATCTTAAACTTTGTTATATTAGATACGATCATCATTCGAATAAACATTGCCCAAAATGTCCGTGACTTTGTCAGTAAAATTTGTTTAATTTCTTTCCAGTGCCTTTACAAAAACGTGCTTATCGTCTATTATTTGCATGTTGTTGCAGAGCGTAGATCATTATCTGTTGTAAAGTGTATGCTCTGTTAGAGGTTTACATTACGTTTTTGGTTTGATTGTATCGTAAAATAAACTTTACCTAGGAAGACAATTTCTTTCCACAAAACAGTTCACTTGATTACATCTTAAGAGAAGCAGGGACCAAATGAAACCCATGTCTCTATTTCTTCGTAAGACTTCTTAATAAGGGAGATAAATGTATCACAAGTAGTGACACGCAATTAATGAAAACATGTATTTTCAGTGCGTTCATGTTTTAAAAATACTTCATATCCGAAATGGCCGTTGTTAAAGTATTCCTGCTTAAAACATCCTACTGAACTGATAATTGTTGTAACATTTCTCCCCTTTAACTGGTACAACAATTACAAACTTGAACATGAACCCGGATCAGTGTGAATATATTTTGTTTGTGGAAGTGTGAATACAACATAAAATGGCATGCACGTTTGATAGCGTCACGTTGAAAACTTGTAGAATGGCTGACAGTGCAACCATCCATGTTATGTCTCAGGACACTAGCACACCGTGATGGAAAACATATCCTTTCATGAAGATTGCATCCCAGTTGTATTCAGTGAGCTGGAGTATTTGCCTTGGGACAATCCTGATAACGTTATCAGTGTAGATGTAGAAAACACAATGCGCATGATTAAAAACAACCTGCTTGGGTTATTGTTACTGATTGGTGGGCCAGCTAACGTCATCAACATGGCGGTGTTCTACAAGCAGGGACTGAAGGACCGGGTCAACCTGTGTCTGTTTGCCTTGTCTTTTGCTGATGGTATGTATCTGACAATGGCGATGCTGATCCACGGTGAACAACTGGCGCTACAGTTTACTACAAGGGAAAGATTTGGTCCAGTTCAAACGTTTTTAATAAACACGAATTTGACAGTTCTTTACTATCCCTTTATATACGCGTCACAAATTCTCTCTGCCATCATTGCTACAGAGAGGTGCTTGTGTGTTTTCAATCCGCTCAAAGTTCATAGTTTGTTACGCACTAGAACAATGATGGTGATCATCCTTCTAATTTATGTCCTGATATTTAGTTTGTTTTTCATTGTGAGTTTTCGACATCGAATTCACTGTGTGTATGATCTAATATCAGGTGAGACTGTGATGACACCCACCGACGGAAGATTCTACACAGTACATAAAGAGTTCGTCAATAGTCTAGAAAGTTACGTTTTTGGTGTTGGCCTTCCTGGGGTGGTGATAATCATAGTGACTATAACAACAGTCATGACGATTGTGAAACTTCGTCAGGCAATGTCATGGCGATCTAAAACTTCGTCGTCAATCTCTCCTCGTGAAGTGGCCCTGACCAAAATTCTTGTTGGTAACTCCATCTTCTTTATCGCTTGCTCGTCTCCAAACGCTCTGGGTCGCTTTGTAAGGATCTTTTTTCCAGAAGTGAATTCTGGACGAAGAAAGCAAAACATCGTCTTAACTGCCTTATGGATTATTGAAATATGCAGCTACATTAACGCTACCTTCAACATTGTCATCTACTATACCATGGGATCTCACTACAGGCAAACATTCTGGACACTGTTCAAAAGAAATCCGGGGCTAAAAAAGTAGTGAGAGAAATGAAAATGGCGAAGAAAGAAATAAGGAGACGCTGATGTAGACGAGTCTGAAATTTCACAGAAATGGTTATGTTACTACCGTCACTAATCACTGAACACAGTTCTTTAAATTAATTTTTATTTGATTCACACATATTGATATGAAACTATGTTAAGATACTTAATTTAAAAAAAATGTTATTACATTTCTATTCAGAGAACAGGGGACGATGGGAGGTCAGTCGCCGAGTCGAGGGATACGTCTGCCACAAACAGCTTTCAAGACAATGGACAGCTCATTAGGAATTAGATCAGAAGGGAGATCAGACAGAAATTTACCCTAAAAGCGTCTGTGTCTGTAGAGGCCCTCTATGCACGAGGGATGGGAGGTTTGATCAGGTTTAGATGACACGTCACACTGTAATGGTCAGAGGGTAAGGAGTAGTCAGTGACAGTAGGCTTCAGGAGACAGTCATCATCTCTGTGTAATACCCAGTGGACGATGTGACCACGATGTTGGTAATGTCCAGTACTATGGAAGTGTAGAGCTGTGTTGGCGAATCAAAATGAAAAGTAAAGTCGCCAACAATCACGAGAGAGCCTGGCAAAACCACTGAGGAAGAAGTCCATCCTCTAGCACACGATAGCCAAACCACGGGCATATTCACATCCGGGTCCTTCGAGACGCCACCCTGGTTCACGTTACGCTGGCACTTCACACAGAACTAGTGGTAGCGCCTGATGTCTGCACACATCACAGAAACAGTCAGCACAGTGGTAATCCGTGAACACCCGGTCCTTGTTCTTTGTCATCCGAATCTGACCTGACATAGTATATCGTGTCCCAGGGGACAGAAATCTGGGTGATATGGGCGCATGTAAATGCGCATCAGGACCTTTCCCTTACAGAAAAATAAAAACTTAATCTGGCCAAACCTGAAGGTGTGCTGCACCCTCGCCTCCCCCTCGCCCTCTCTCCGTCTCTCTCCCTGTCTTTTTCTCTTCGTCTCTCTCAGTGAGTGTTTCTGTACATGCTGGCATGCGGGCGCACATGCGTGCGTTTGCAGATGAGAGAGAGAGAGAGAGAGAGAGAGAGAGAGAGAGAGAGAGTGTGTGTGTTGTGTGTGGTACATATATGTATATATATATATATAATATTATATATATAATATATATATATATATTATATATATATATATATATATATATATATATATATAAATTAATAAACAATATAAAATATAATTTATAATATATATATATTATTTATTAAGTTAAAAGACCACTCAGAAGTCTAAAAATGCTCAACCAAATAGGGAGCGACATAACAGTTTAAAATAGGATTTTAAAATAGAGTAAAAACACCCTACAAACTTGTTTGTAGGGTGTTTTTACTCTATTTTAAAATCCTATTTTAAACTGTTTTATATATATATATATATATATATATATATATATATATATATATATATATATATATATATATATATATATATATATATATGCTAGCAGGGGCACCCGGCGTTGCCCAGGATATGAACATTCTTTGCCATACTCACGTGACGGCAAACATGTATTACTTGTTTTGATTTACAATCAATCCCCCCCCCCCCATCTTTCCACCCCCTCCCCCCACTAAATACACACACCTCTCTCTCTCTCTCTCTTCTCTCTCTCTCTCTCTCTCTCTCTCTCTCTCTCTCTCTTATTCATTCTATTGTTTTCCGCCTGTCTCTGGCCCCTTTCCTCTGTGTGCTGAAGTAGTTTGTGTAGAAGTAGTTTATTTCAACGGGTCTGTGTCTAATGTAAAAATAGTGTATCAGGCTTTGCACTGTACAATCATTTTTCTGGCCCCTCTCATTCCTCCCTTTTCATCCCCCTACCCTGTCCCATCCATGTTGCAAAATTACGTACCGTTACTGGACAAACGCATACCAAATTTTATCAATTGCGGTGTAAATTTAGAAAATAACGTTTTTTTTACGGTCAATGTTAAGTTTTGGTTTGTAAAATTTGCATAACATTGTTCAGTCGCTTAAAACTGTACGTTCATACGGGATGTTATCAAGAACGGTGAAAATTTAGAAATTCAGAAAATAACGGTTCTTAACGGTCAATGTTAAGTTTCGGATCTTGAAAATTGTATATCATTGTTTAGCGTTCACAACTGCACATGTATATCGAATTTCTTCAAGAATACTCTATATTATTATTTATAAAAATAACGTTTTTTAACGGTCAATTTTCAATTTCGGTTTGTAAAAGTTGTATATAATTTTTCGGCATTTAAAACTGCACATGTATACCGAATTTCATCAAGAACAGCCTCAATTTTGAAAATAACGGTTTTTAACGGTCAAATTTAATGGTCATAATGACTATCTAATGACCCTATGTTACCCGCTGGATGCTCCTGTAGGCTTATGTCAAGTTTGGTGGCGATCCGATGACTCTCGTGGCCGCCAACCTCAGAAGATCGGATTTTAAACAGTTTTCATAGGGTCTGGTGTTTTTTAACTGTTTTAACTGTTATAAATAACGTTTCTTAACTGCCAAATAACGGTTCTAATTTTCGAAAGCAGAGGAAAAAGATGTCTTTGAAACTGTTATAACAGTTTTTTAACAGTTTTTAACGGTTTTATTTTTTTAGAGATTAGCCCAAAACCATCCACGGGTCACAACAGACGTACCTGCTAAATTTCAAGTAGATCGGGTTTTAAACAGTTTCTTTTATAGCGTATGATGTTTTTAACGGTTTTTAACTGTTATAAATAACGTTTTTTAACTGCCAAATAACGGATCTAATTTTAGAGAAGTAGTCCTGTACCTGTGCAATGTCACAACGGCTATTTGAAGAAAAGCAGAGGAAAAAAATGTCTTTGAAACCGTTATAACAGTTTTTTAGCGGTTTTTAACCGTTTTATTTTTTTTAAGAGATTAGCCCAAAACCATCCTCGGGTCACAACAGACGTACCTGCCAAATTTCATTACAATCGGTTGAGCCGTTTTTGAGTCTATAGCGTACACACACACACACACACACACACACACACACACACACACACACACAACGAACGAGAATTTGCCATTTATATATTAGATATACTTTTTTATGTGTGTGTGTGTGTGTGTTGTGTGTGTGTGTGTGTGTGTGTTGTGTGTGTGAGAGAGAGAGAGAGAGAGAGAGAGAGAGAGAGAAGAGAGAGAGAGAGAGACAGAGACAGAGAGAGAGAGAGAGAGAGCGTTTGCACGAGCACAAGTTTTATTCTCATTGATAAGTTTCTGGAGAGTCACAACTGAGCTAGGAAAAATCCTGAACGTTCTGAAATGGCAATCCTCAGTAAACAGATTCAGCTTTAACACTGCGGGACACATACATTGGTAGAACTCTCTAATCCCAATATCAGGGTCACTAAAATGTATCCGCAAGGTTTTTCTCCAAGCAAGATATGCCATTGTATTCAAAATATGATTGTCTGAAATGTCAGTGAAAATGACTGTCAATGGAATTTTACCAACTCTATAAAAAAGTTCAGTGAAATCTGAAGTCTTGTTTAAAAGAATCGAATTCTAATCTTAAGTATTAAAAGCCTGTCTTAGCGTATGATATGAATCGGGTAATTTAACTGAATGTATCAAGTTTTATTCAGCGAGTGAAAACCGACCGCCTGATTTGCTTCTCAACATACAAAATCTATCTATAAAGTGGGCATTTTCACGCGTAATCAAAGATAAGGGAAGTAATCAACAAACCCTCAGCATTTCTTGACTCCATTTGATTACGACGTCACTTAGGACACAATGGCCGCTCAGTGTGTGTCAGACTGATTTACCCGATCTAGCTCTCAGCTCGGAGTGATTATGATTATTAGGTGCACTAAAGACCACATATTGATGCTAGAAACATCAGTACTATGCCCTAGTAGTACAAGCCCGATATTTTGTGAGGCAAACAGTAGATTGCAGAAAAGACGAACATGTTTTCAGTTGCGTCGTCTGCAGTCTTCTTGGTAGTTAAAACAATGTAGCGTTTATCATCGTATGGTTCCGACGAACCATTCAACCACAATGTGTGGATTTATCTCTTGGGATACAACTACCTAGCTGCATTGTGTAGATGTAAGTTAAGTGACGCAATTTTAAACATAAAGTGGAGGTAGGGAAGAAACTTAAAATTGGAGCCTGTCACACTGTCACTTTTGCACACATGCATTCATGACAGCATTTACTCCATACGCACACGCAATCTTTCCAATCAACCAAAAGGCGCACTACCGAATGTTTTTTCTTCTCCCCCTCTCCTTCGGGGAAAACAGTTTACTAAATCACATCAAACAATTTATAAACAGATTTTATACATGTATCTCTCTTTTCCTTCAGATTGAGAGATAAACTAATTCATTCAAGATTCTATAAAGTCATGGCCTTCACATCACATTGGCCCAAGATCCAGACCAGGAGAATAAATAATTCCTGCAATCATGATGCCATACCCGCATCAGAGATGAGACTCGCCCCATACTGTCATGATTCCCTGTCACTCTCAGAAATCGTGTCGCCCCCTTGAATTCTCCCGTCACTGGAGATATGATGAGTTCCGACTCCCTCCCTGGAGTTTTATTTGCTGGGGCTGAACTACCGGTGTGTTCCCCACACCATGGCCACCTTTAACCACCTCACGGGTGTGAAAGGTGAAGGGTGAAAGGTGAAGGGCTGAAACACGAATAAGGTTCGTGTAAGTAACCTGCTTCCCAATTTAACATGAATTATTTCTTTCTCTTTTCTTTAGGTTTTCCCCTGTAGCTTTCCCCAACTAACTATGGCTCACCTGGTAATGTCTGGTCAGCAGTGAGGACCAGCGTCCTGACAGGTTCGAGTCTCTAGGCCATCTGCTGGGATAAAACTGATTCTTTCCTCCCTCCTAGTGAGTGCATACTCAGTGTTCAAAACACATGACCAGCACCTTACCAGCCCTTATTAGAGTAAATCTCACAATTATTTGGGGACGCCCGCTACGCTAGTCAAGCCACATGAATATTCTTCCTTTTTAGTTGTGGCATGGGGAAATGATTCATATCACTAAACTACACGTGATGGAGCGTCACATGCCTTGATGTGAGGCTACGTCACATGACACCCCCATCCTGGGGTAAAAAGTTTCTCCAGAAATTTTTTTTAAGGATATACAACTTCACTTAAAACCCATCTTCAGCCATGAATCACAAAATGTATATCCATCACACATGATTCACCAGATTAATAATCAACATATAGAATCAATCATCATGATCCACCATAATATACTATGTTTCAAACGTTGTCCTTCTAAAAAAAAATTCATAATTGATCACCACATGTCACAAATTACATTTCACAAATTACACGTACAAAACAACTAGGGATATTAACAATTCAAAGTACAAATTGTATTTTATATGTTAAGATTTTGAAGCACATTTTTTCCCTTGATTTTTGTCACACATCATATGTTTCAAAAACCCTATGAAAATGAGAATATTTCTAAGTGTAAATGTTTCTCAATAGACATGTAAACAAATAAACATAGTTTAAACATAGTTTTTCCCCACATGTAATGTTATAGTCCATTGAAAAGTGAAACATATTTTCAATTGTTGACAATGAACTAATGAAGGCAATAGGTTTGTCTCAGTGCACAATCAAAACATGTGTATATACATTTCTAAAGAGTTATTTGCTCATGACACATACATATATATATATATATATTATATATATATATATATATATATATATATATTTATATATATATATATATATATATGTATATATATATATATATATATAGATCAGTATATTTAAAATGCCTAAAACAATTTTTTGAGTGCTCAACCCCTTGGGGAGCAACATTAGTTAAAACAAGTTAAAAGAGGAATCTTAAAACTATCGTCTCAGTGCACAATCAAAACATTATAGTTTTAAGATTCCTCTTTTAACTTGTTTTAACTATTATATATATATAATATATTATATATATATATTATATATAATATATATATTAATATATATATATATATATATTCCCCTTCACAAGCAATTTTGACATAAATAGTACATGATGTTTTTTTCCCATTGTTTACCATTTCCCAAAAATAAAGAAAGGGAAATTAATATGTAAACATCAACTCAAGTATTTTTTTGTTTTGAAAAAAAAAAAAACCTTATTTTCATTTTCAACAAGAAATTTAAGTAGTACATTTGTTTTTAAATAGTCAGTGGGCATACAATGCACTGCCCAAAATGTGAGCCCCACCATAATCTTTAAAAAGAAAGACAAAAAAAGGAATTTTCTTTCCTTAAAGGGGACGTTGCTTTTTGTTCGGGAATTTTCCCTACACGTGACAATAACTCTCCCAGACTGTTTGTTTTCCCAGGCAGGGGTTCAATGGAAATTTGGTTTTCCCGGCAATGAAAAGGACCCCTTTAAATTTAATTCCCTTGGTTTTTTTGTCTTTGAGTTTGGGAAAAAAGAACGTAAAATGGCCTGTGGTAAAGTTTTGTAACCGAAACTTTCTTCCAGTAAAGAACCTGGCAAAATTCTGGAAAAATTCCCCCATCAATAAAAAACCCCTCTCTCTAAATTTGTGGGGGTTTTTTTTTTTCCTGTGTTTTGAGAACTTTTACGGGGCGTTTTGGCAGGGGATGTAACAAACCCTTCTTGCCCGGGAAAAAAATTTCCGCCCCCTTTCCCTTTTGGGAAACGGGGCATTTTTAAAATTTAAAAGTCTTTCTGGAGGGAGGGTAAAAAAAAAACAGGAAAGGGGTTTGGGGGTGTTTGAAACATTAAAAAGCCTTCGGGCATAAACAGACCACAAATACTTTTGTTCTTCGCCCCTTCTTTCTGTTCAGTAAAAGGGGCCGTCGGGGGAGCAAAGTGGGGAACATATCGTCTATAGTTTGGACAAAACCCGGGTTTGAGGGGAACCTTGATCTTTTTTCTTTGTGTGGGTTTGTTTTAAGATAAAATATTTTCCCATTTTTTTTTTCCTTCTGGCATCTTTTTACCCAGGGAAATAGTGTACAAAAAAACCTCGAGGGTTTAAAAAACCGGCACGTTTTTTGGATGGTTCAAAAGTCAAACCAAAATTTCCCGGAGTCGGGAAAAAAAACAGCTCGAAAAGTTGAAAGGGGGGATCCATCCCCGGGCCAGCCAAAAACATGTGCCCCAAAAAAAACTAAACTGCACCCCCTTAGGGAAAAGTTTCAGGGCTCCGCTTTCTTTTCTGGCAAAAAAAGTTGGGGCTTTTTTGAAAACCGGAAGGGAATTTTCCGCCCAAAGGGGAAAAAGCCCAAAAAAAGGGTTTTTTAAAATGTGCCTTTCCTTGTCAGCTTCAGCCTTTGGGAAAATCTGCCAGTACCCTTTAGTAAGTCTACATTCACAAAATAATTTCCTTCTGAGAGTGATACAGAAGTTCCTCAATGTCTGGGATGGGCTCGGCATCGAACACAGTGATCTTATTTAATTTCCGTAATCGATGCAGAACCGCACCGAGCCATCAGGTTTGTCCACCAATACAACTGGTGAGCTGTACGGAGATGTAGAGGTTCTATGACCTTTAAATCCAGGCATTACTTTGATTTCTCTCTCGACAACCTCTTTTTTCGCACTGGTATTTCAGTAGTTAACTGAATACTATGGGGTTCAATACCAGTCACTGTACCTGGGGAATCTGTCAACACCATCCTGAAAGTCTTTCAAAATTTCTTTGAGCTGTTCTGTTTGACTTGCAGACAAATCATTCGACAGAACCACATCATCATAGGTTTCACCTTTGATAGACAGAGTAGGAAGGGGTACAACATCATCTGCACTGGTAGATGTAACACTCCTACATTTGCTGTTTTCACAACCTTTGATCTGTCCCTGTACGTTACATTGGGTACGAAATCATCACTGATAATATCTGTCATGTTGACATCAGGTTTTGACATAGGACATATCCATTCAACTGACTGGTTGATGACAACATTTGTCGTTCAACATGCGTCTTCACATTTTCACATGGAATACCTCTCAGTGTTGCCATTTTGATCTATAATTAACTGCAGAAAGTTTTCGACCACCTGAATAGGACCCTTCCACATAAACCGAAGCTTGTTATGTTCATCAGTGGTAGTACAAGGACTTTATCCCCTACACTGAAGGAACGTGACCTTGCTTTTCTGTCTGCAAAGACCTTGTACACATCTGTTTTTCTATCAGCTGACTGTTTGTCGTTGGTATGTCAGTGACAATCTGTTTAGCAGCAGAAAGTATTGTCGTCAGCGTCTCGTATTTTCCCTGCATTTCTTTTAGATCATCTGGGTAATCTGGAGTTCATCCAGTTTGAGACTACTTTAACGGCTTTGCAGCCTTTCCCTGCTCTATGATGTCTGATCTGGTACTCACAAGACAAGGAACGAACGATCCTCTAGTACCACCATGTACTGTAGCGACACCTGGCAAAATTGCCCAAGTCATGTCGCAGACTGGGTAATCGATAACACAGGCGGTAGAGAAAATCCCGGAGTAGTAACGCGTGTATCGACCAAAATTTTCGCAGCGAAACGTTTCAATCTTGCCTCCAAACGACCTACACTTTTGGACAGTGTTGAGATACTGGTTTTGAAGCACGAAAGATTTTCTTACACCAGCAGTGGTGCACCCAGTGTCTCGCAAAACCAAAGCCTGCAATCCGTTGATGGCTCCGTTTTCTAACACCAGTCCATCAACCGATTGATGTGGTGCCAAAACAAGGCCTTCTTCACAATCAGTGGAGACTAATGCGGATTTTGAATCATTTGGTTTAAAAGGGCAATTCTTTTTCAAATGGAACTTGCCATCACAAAAGAAACATCGCATTGTCTGATCGGCAGCTGACTGATTTTGTGAACTTCGGTTCTGTCCACGAACTGGCCCAAAGGTCTACGCGGTGGTGGTTGTCCACGACCTCGGAACGTTTGCTGAGGAGCAACGGGTATTTCCGGCGGTGAGTACTGGTACTGACGAAAGTCACTCGAACCGCGGAAAGATCCCTGTCCGTTCCTTGGATAGGTATATCCTTGAGGACCCAGAAATGACCCACGATTTCCTTTTCTGTAATTTCCCTGTCCCGATGGGATTGCACATGACGCATGAGACTCAAAGATGGAAAATTCTCCTTTCCTAGCCACGCCCTTATCTGGGTGAGCGATACATACTAATCAGCCATCTGACACATTTCCTCAACGCTTTCAAATTGCCTTTCTTTAAGGAAAGTGGCCAGATCTTTGCTTACGCTCTGGAAATTTGTTCTCTGAGAAGGAGATCTCGCAGTGATTGAAAAGTTTTGTTTGTCTTTGATAAATCAATCCATCGATCTAAACAATGACTCATACGAATTAGAAACGACGGAAATGATTCTCCTTTGTCAGGGCGCACAGAACGGAAACGTTCGCAAAAAACGATCGGCAGAAACATTGAAATTTTTTCAATTGATCCCAAGTTAAATTTTGTTTCGCCGCGAGTGTGTGGTACAGCGCCAAAGCACTACCCTTAAACAACGACGCAATATACAATGTCCACTTTTCCTTTGGCCAACCACAAGACGTTGCGTGACTTTCAAATCGGAAAAGAAAACTATCGATGTCATCCGTTTTTTTCCTCGAAAGGCGGTAACTTTGGAATATATGCTGATTTTGATTGAGGCGCGCTTGCGGAACCGACTGGTGGAACTGGTGGAGGTTCTCTCGATGCTGTAATCTTTTAATTTCAGCATCAGTCTCTAGTTCTAACTGCCTCAACTTTTTTTTTCTTTTCTTTCTGCGTACGCAGGCTGATACTCCTGCGGACACTCCCTGTATAGCCAGGCAGTGGAGTTTTGTGTGTATGACCCTTTTCTATCCCGCCATTAAGGCAACCATACTCATCTTCGGGGAAGGTGCATGCTATGTGTCACGTGTCATCCATACCAACGGCCAGACTGGCCTTCTCTTCCGAAAGTTGGTGATGGGATTTTACGTGTGTGCAAGATGTTGTGCGTGCGTTCACACACGGAACCTCGGTTTATAGTCTCATTCGAAGGACTGTGTGGGGAATGGAGTCAGAACCAATGTTAACTCCGAGGGAAAAATCCCCTATACCGAAATTCGAACCCGCAACCCCAGGATCACGAGTCCGGCGCTCTACCAACTGAGCTATTCCGGCCCCCACTGCCTCAACTTAAATTGACGTTCTTTATCTTCAGCTTCCCTCTGTAGTCTTTTTTCTTCAGCTTCCCTCTGTAGTCTTTTTTCTTCAACTTCAGCTTCCCTCTGTAGTTTTTTTTTCTTCAAACTCTAGTTCTACTTTCCTTTGATTTCCTTCCTCTCTCTCTTAGCCTGTCTGCCCTATCTATGCATTGTTGCACATAGTTGGTAAGTTTTTCTCCATCAAAACCCAAGCGTTCCGCTTGTTGAGCATATTTATCAAAATCATCCATAATGAACCGTCAACAGATATAAACACAAAACAGTTTCTAAGTATGAATAAAAATAAGACGATATATGATGGCGTTTTATGTTTCACAAAAACGTAATTATCACGTCGGGGTCACCAATGTCACACTGTCACTTTTGCACACATGCATTCATGACAGCATTTGCTCCATATGCACACGCAATCTTTCCAATCAACCAAAAGGCGCACTACCGAATGTTTTTTCTTCTCCCGCTCTCCTTCGGGGAAAACAGTTTACTAAATCACATCAAACAATTTATAAACAGATTTTATACATGTATCTCTCTTTTCCTTCAGATTGAGAGATAAACTAATTCATTCAAAATTCTATAAAGTCATGGCCTTCACATCACATTGGCCCAAGATCCAGACCAGGAGAATAAATAATTCCTGCAATCATGATGCCATACCCGCATCAGAGATGAGACTCGCCCCATACTGTCATGATTCCCTGTCACTCTCAGAAATCGTGTCGCCCCCTTGAATTCTCCCGTCACTGGAGATATGATGAGTTCCGACTCCTCTCCCTGGAGTCTTTATTTGCTGGGGCTGAACTACCGGTGTGTTCCCCACACCATGGCCATCTTTAACCACCTCACGGGGTGAAAGGTGAAGGGTGAAAGGTGAAGGGGTGAAACACGAATAAGGTTCGTGTAAGTAACCTGCTTCCCAATTTAACATGAATTATTTCTTTCTCTTTTCTTTAGGTTTTCCCCTGTAGCTTTCCCCAACTAACTATGGCTCACCTGGTAATGACTGGTCAGCAGTGAGGACCAGCGTCCTGACAGGTTCGAGTCTCTAGGCCATCTGCTGGGATAAAACTGATTCTTTCCTCCCTCCTCCTAGTGAGTGCATACTCAGTGTTCAAAAAACATGACCAGCACCTTACCAGCCCTTATTAAACTATCTCTCAGTGGTCACTTTCACCCAATGACCACTGTTGTTTAATCAATGAGTAAATCTCACAATTATTTGGGGACGCCCGCTACGCTAGTCAAGCCACATGAATATTCTTCCTTTTTAGTTGTGGCATGGGGAAATGATTCATATCACTAAACTACATGTGATGGAGCGTCACATGCCTTGATGTGAGGCTACGTCACATGACAGAGCCAATGGTCAAAATATGTTTTGAGAGAGAAAGAGTATTTGTGTGTGTGTGTGTGTGTGTGTGTGTGTGTGTGTGTGTGTGTGTGTGTGTGTGTGTGTGTGTGTGTGTGTGTGTTTGTGTGTGTGAGAGAAAGAGAGAGAGCGAGAGAGAGATAGAGAGAGAGAGAGAGAGAGAGAGAGAGAAGAGAGAAGAGAGAGAGAGAGAGAGAGAGCAGACCCAGACCCAGACTGCAACAGACACAAAGACAAAGACACACACACACACACACACACACACACACACACACACACACACACACACACACACACACACACACACACACACACACACACACACACGCAGAGGGGAGAGAGAGAGGGGGGGGACTTACTATTTGTAGGACCCCGATGACAAAACCAATGACATTTCTTTCCTTAAATAGTAACGTTCGTTTTGTTGATTTGAAAAACTACGATGACTGACATACCTTGGTTAATGAAGGAAAAGAATGCCAACAAGACATTTTGGAAATGCAGGACCAGATTCAAACTGTTCCATGGAGAAAAACAGTAAAATATATTTCTTCGAGCGATAGCACTTTCTTGCAATTTGAACAAAATTGGCCGGATTTTTTTCATGATGCTTAGGGCCCAGCAGACTGTAGTGGCGAAACCAGGACTGTCACATCGCCAAAATCCATATATATATAGCTTTCAAAATGAGAACAATAAACCACCTTATTACGAAATAGGTAAAAGACATTGCTCTTCCACTGTCCTGAGTCTTCTAGCCTGGCGTGCATCAAGACACGAAGCCTTACATTGATTCCTGTCAGCAGTGCATCACAGGGCATCGGCTAACAGTCGACATCACACCCGTTCATCTTCCAGCCTTCCAACCTCTGGAAGTCCTGGCCACTGCGTTCACCAAGCTGAACCCAGTCAGCGATGGCAAAGAGAACGTCCTTGTCATGATGGACGTTTTCACGAAGTTTGCATAAGCAGTACCGACAAGGTATGAAGATGTTGTGATCTCTGCTAAAGTCTGTCCCTGAGTGATTCAATACTGACCAGAAAAGGGACTTTGGGTCACGCCTGAACCAGGAGCTATGCTTGGCTTATGACATGAAGTCACACACCATGCCAGATCATCCACAAGGAAATGGACAAAGTGAGCACTTCAATTGCTCCAAGCACAGTCTCCTGCGCACACTGTCCCCTGAAGAAAAGACCAGTTTGTTTATACATCTGCCAGAACTTGTTCAGGCCTACAACACCACTCCTCTAGTCTCGACGGGATTTATTCCACATTCCCTGCTGTTTGGA
>CM031604.1:59133382-59144261 GCA_018398815.1 Conus ventricosus | reverse complement strand
CGCGTACGCACGCACGCACGCACAGCACACCACACCACACACACACACACACACACACCACAACAATTCTCTCCTTACACTTTACCATTATCATCATCATCACCATTATCATATGCATAAAGAAAGTCAACAAAATGTGCCATGATTCTCGGCACGTATTATCGCCGGCGACAATATATGCTGACCAATGACAGCCACCGAAAATGTGTATCGTGAACATTGACATAATATTGCCGCCGCCGGCAATACATGCTCGACGACAACGTATGCTGCAACCCACGAAGACAAGGTCTCTCCACCACTGTACACCTCACTCAGCTAGCTGGGTGGTGCACAGAACATTAACACCAAAGGGGCAGCAGGACAGTCCCTCACCAGGTCGGAGACCCACTCCGACAGGTGGAAGCACTGATCTTGAGGAACTTCGGTGACAGCCCCATCCGTAGCACGCAGAAAGCTGACACAACAACAGAAAGGAACTGGTGTGGGTGATGCTCCCCAATCTCCTCTAGAGCACATCTCTCCAAACAGAGTTGTCACTGACTGACACAAGTCCTCAAAAGGTGGCCGGAAAACGACAAAACATAATCGACCCTGGTCACTTCGAGTGCACAACCCACAGGGATGCAACACGAAGACCTTCGATCATCAACACAAACATTGGGAGTTGAACTTCTATAACACAAGACTTGACAACAATCATGGGCCTAGTAAAATAGATTTCTAGACATTGGCCAAATATTGGCTTAGTAAACAATATTCAGTAACAAAGCAAAAACATTCTGCCATGCAATAAGCGTCAGTTGATCACAACTGATCACAAGACAACCAACAGGCTACATTCGGTTACAAAGCGAAAACAATCTACCATGCAATAAGGTCAGTGGATCACAATTCGTCACAAGACAACCAACTGGCTATTTTGAATAACAAAGTGAAAACGATCTGCCATGCGATATGGTCAGTTGATCCCAGGTGGTTACAGGACAGCCAAACTACCTAATCCTTTCCTCCGCCTAAATATACACAGAGAAGATGTACGGAGGAAGCGAACTGACATCCTACATTCCTGATCACCTCTCCATCTCTCCAACATAAACATCGCGGCCTAAATCTACCATTGCATGGCAGTCTGGGGTCCAGTCAGTTAATACGGTATTGAAAAATAAAATAAAACAGTCAGTTCACAAAGCTGCGCTAAGTGCTTTACAATGACGAAGAGGATGAGGGGGAGGAGGAGGAGCAGAAGAAGGATAAGAATCAACATCATCATCATTATCATAATCCTCCTCCTCCTCATATTCATCATCATAACCCTCATCATCATAAAATAATAATAATAATAATAATAATAATAATAATAATATAATAATAATAATAATAATAATAATGATTAACACTACTACTACTAATACTAATACTACTACTACTACTACTACTACTACTACTACTACTACTACTACTAACTCTACCACTACTACTACTACTACTACTACTACTACTACTACTACTACTACTACTACTACTACTGCTACTGCTACTACTGCTACTCTATGAACAATCCGGATCATCACATTAAGTAACTGATACACATATACACACTGAATTGCATTCAATGGAGTATGCAGAAAAGTTCAAATGAAGCATACCTGTAAGGACATTTCTCGATAATAACCTTTCCCACATACTGTTTGAATGAACCTACTACAACCAGAACTTTGCAGGAGATTAATCCCATTCACCCAACAAAGGGAGTGAAGTTTTGTGTGTATGACCGTTTTTGTACTCCCGGTTCTTAAAGAACAGGAGAGTACTTTAGAATGGGAACGAAGAAATGCTGTCTCTGTGTGTGTGTGTGTCTATGTGTGTGTGTGTCTGTGTGTCCGTGGTCAAAATGTGTTCCACTCGCTCCAGACAAAACTACTGGGACGATCTTTCTGAAAATTTGTAGGTATGTTCATTATGGGTGAAAGATGATGCCCGACGTTTTTAGTTTACCGTTACAGCCATTGCTAACGGCTGTAACGGCCTGTAACGCTTTTTCTTCTTTATGGAATATCTCCGAAAGTACCTGGCTGATCTTTGTGAAAATTAGCAGGTATGTTCATTATGGGTCACGGATAATGCCCGATGTTTTAGTTTACCCCGTTACAGCCGTTACTAACGGCTGTAACAGCCTGTAACGGTTTTTCTTCTTTTTAGAATATATTAAAAAGTACTTGACCGATCTTCCTGAAAATTTGCAGGTATGTTCATTATGAGTCACAGATGATGCCCGATGTTTTAGTTTACCGTCACAGCCGTTACTAACGCCTGTAACGGCCTGTAACGCTTTTTCTTCTTCATGGAATATCTCAGAAAGTACTTGGCCGATCTTTGTGAAATTTAGCAGGTATGTTCATTATGGGTCTCGGATGATGCCCGATGTTTTAGTTTACCCCGTTATAGCCGTTACTAACGGCTGTAACAGCCTGTAACGGGTTTTCTTCTTTATAGAATATCTGAAAAAGTACTAGGCCGATCTTTCAGAAAAATTGTAGGTATGTTCATTATGGGTCAAGAATAATTCCTGTTGTTTTAGTTTACCCCGTTATAGCCGTTACTAACGGCTGTAATGGCCTGTAATGCTTTATCTTCTTTATAGAATATCTCAGAAAGCACTTGACCGATCTTTCTGAAAATTTGTAGGTATGTTCATCATTGGTCACGGATGATGCGCGATGTTTTAGTTTACCGTTACAGCCGTTACTTACGACTGTAACGGCCTGTAACGGTTTTTCTTCTTTATAGAATATCTCAGAAAGCATTTGGCCGATCTTTCTGAAAATTTGTAGGTATGTTCCTTATGGGTCACAAATAATGTCCGAAGTTTTAGTTTACCGTTATTCTGTTACTAACGGCTATAACGGCCTGTAACGCCTTTTCTTCTTCATGGAATATCTCAGAAAGCACTTGGCCGATCTTTCTGAAAATTTGTAGGTATGTTCATTAGGGGTCCAAATAATGTCCGATGTTTTAGTTTACCGTTATTCTGTTACTAACGGCTGTAACGGCCTGTAACGGTTTTTTTTTCTTTTCTTTATGGAATATCTCAGAAAGTAATTGGCCGATCTTTGTGAACATTAGCAGGTATGTTCACTATGGGTTACGGATGATGCCCGATGTTGTAGTTTACCGTTATAGCCGTTGCTAACGGCTGTAACGGCCTGTAACGGTTTTTTTCTTTTCTTTATGGAATATCTCAGAAAGTACTTGGCCGATCTTTGTGAACATTAGCAGGTATGTTCACTATGGGTTACGGATGATGCCCGATGTTTTAGTTAACCGTTATAGCCGTTGCTAACGGCTGTAACGGCCCGTAACGCTTTTCTTCTTTATGGAATATCTCAAAAGTACTTGGCCGAACTTTCTGAAAATTAGCACGTATCTTCATTATGGGTTACGGATGATGCCCGATGTTTTACTTTACCGTTATAGCCGTTACTAACGGCTGTAACGGCCTGTAACGGTTTTTCTTCTTTATAGAATATCTCAGAAAGCATTTGGCCGATCTTTCTGAAAATTTGTAGGAATGTTCATTATGGGTCACAAATAATGTCCGAGGTTTTAGTTTACCGTTAATCTGTTACTAACGGCTGTAACGGCCTGTAACGCCTTTTCTTCTTCATGGAATATCTCAGAAAGCACTTGGCCGATCTTTCTGAACATTTGTAGGTATGTTCATTATGGGTCACAAATAATGTCCGATGTTTTAGTTTACCGTTATTCTGTTTACTAACGGCTGTAACGGCCTGTAACGCCTTTTCTTCTTCATGGAATATCTCAGAAAGCACTTGGCCGGTCTTTCTGAAAATTTGTAGGTATGTTCATTATGGGTCAAAAATAATGTCCGATGTTTTAGTTTACCTTTATTCTGTTACTAACGGCTGTAACGGCCTGTAACGGGTTTTTTTTTTTCTTTTCTTTATGGAATATCTTAGAAAGTAATTGGCCGATCTTTGTGAACATTAGCAGGTATGTTCACTATGGGTTACTGATTATGCCCGATGTTTTAGTTTACCGTTATAGCCGTTGCTAACGGCTGTAACGGCCCGTAACGCTTTTCTTCTTTATGGAATATCTCAGAAAGTACTTGGCCGATCTTTGTGAAAATTAGCACTATCTCATTATGGGTTACGGATGATGCCCGATTTTTTAGTTTACCGTTATAGCCGTTACTAACGGCTGTAACGGAGTAAAACGGTTTTTTTCTTTATGGAATATCTCAGAAAGTACGTGGCCGATATTTCTGAAAATTTGTAGATATGTTCAATATGGGTCACGGATGATTCCCGATGTTTACGTTTACCGTTAGAACCGTTACTAACGGCCCATAATGGTTTTCTTCTTTATGGAAAATCTCAGAAAGTTCTGGGCCGATCTTTCTGAAAATTTGTAAGTATGTTCATTTTAGCTCACAGACGACAGCCGATGTTTACCAGAATAGCCATTACTAACGGTTATACGAGCCCAAGACGATTTTTCCTCTTTATGGAATATCTCACGCGTATTCAGGATAAACTGGGAGTACGTTTATATGCTTTGCATCTTGTTTTTTTATCCCTTCCATTAAGGCAGTCATACTCCATCTTCGGGGAAGGAGCATGCTATGTGTAACGTGTCATCCACACCAACGGCCAAAGTGGCTTTCTCTTCCGAAAGTTGGTGATTGGGATTTTACGTGTGGGCAAGATGTTATGCGTGCGTTCACACACGGAACCTTGGATTATAATGCCATTCGAAGGACTGTATAGGAAATGCAGTCAGAACTAATTTTAACTCCGAGGGATAAATCTCTCTGTACCGAAACGGCCCGCGGAGATTCGAACCCGCAACCCCAGGATCAGCAAGATTACGAGTCCGGAACTCTGCCACTGAGCTATTCTGGCCCCGGGTGTGCATATTACAGCGGATTTTAAAAATTCAGGAAAAAGACTAGATAAGAAGGAAACAATAATGACATGGTCAATATGCGTTGCAGAACATCGTTACGTTCATACAACACGGAGGATAGAAGAGGGTCAAGCGCTCATGATTTCGGACAAGGCTAAGACACATTTTCCTCACAAACCTCTCTAATACAGGCTGAAAACAATGCAACGCAAGACCACTGTACTCACGTTCTGAAGCAGGTGAAAAATATGGAGCAACAGATAAAGTAATGGTTTGTCAGTTATTAAGCCCGAACATGCTTGAGCAAGTTCATCCACAAAGAATGATATACGAAGGGGCATGCTATATGCTTTTCCAAGTAGATTATTTGGAACAGCTAACCGCTTTTGCCTCTGGTGCTTGTAATAATTATCGACGAATGAAACATTGACTTTCTATTATCAATATAATGTTACTGAACCAGCCTCAGTTGCTTGAAAAATGTGCGGACTACCAGTCCAACCAGTGGCACGTCAGTTCTTCAAAGGTCTTCTCTTCTCCAGCTTCACCTCCAACAGCTCCGGTGCCACAGTGCTGTGCCAAGGCAACAGGGGCCGATTGGAGACAAAGCGCCGAGTGGAAGGGTATGTCTGTCGATCACAGCGTGCACGACAATGGACAGCTCAGTAGATATTGGCTCAGAAGGGAGATCAGACAGAAAATCAACAGGAACACTGTCTGTTTTATAGAGTATAAGGTTTCGTGAGGTTTACATGACATTTCGCACTACAATAGTAAGAGCATAGGACAGAAGACTGATGGAGGCTATCATTGTCACTATATAAAAACCAATTGACAATTTGAATACGATTGTGGATACACTCTGCCTGTACCAGACAGAGGTTTAGTATGCTGATATATTTTGAGTACGTTGGAGGTGTAAAAATGTGCTGACAGATTAAACATGCTAGTAATAGTGAGTGTTTTGGGAGTGTAGAACTGTGCTGTTGAAGCAAAAACAAAATTTGAAAGTCTCCATCAAGGAATAATTTTCTCAGGGGTTTTGGTTGTAAGTTTGTAAGTGATAGTAAAGACAATGATCAAATTAAGAGAGAGAGAGAGAGAGAGGAGAGAGAGAGAGAGAGAGGAGGAGAGAAGGAGTGAGAGAGAGAGGAGAGAGAGAGAGAGAGAGAGAGAGAGAGAGAAGGTGGGGTGGGGAAAAGGAGGTATGGTTTATTTGGGACCATAACGTCATATCAAATGGGTGATCAGGATCTGTAAGTACTCTAATCGTAAAGTAATTCTGCATGCAAATTATGTATTCAAAAGATCAAGATGCGGATTGCTTTCTTAAGTAAAACATCTATATATTCATTATACTAAATAATGAACCATGTTCTCATTCTATGATGACGTCAGTTCTTAAAATCAACACAGACATGGATGAATGTAGTATTTCTTGAATACAGTTTTAAACAAGTATTCTCTAAATCAGGTCATATCAAAACAAATTACTTTTGTCTTCAGTTGAACTCCTACATAAGTAACACAGTATTTCATGTTGGCAAATACTCTTAATAAAGGTAAGTACGAACGTTAATTTCTGACACACCTTGTTTAAATAAACTTAACAAGACGTAAACATCTTGTCCATCTTTAGCAAAACATAATATCATCTACATCTGTAAACATATAAACAGTGCATGTACTAAACTTGCTCTTAGTTTCAAGCAGTATGTGTTTACAACTTTTACCAGCTGCAGTCTATTCAGTTTTGGCAACAGATCTGTGCTAACATAAGTTCCTCGCCAACTCTCTGATACACCCTTGCACGCCCGCTCTACCTCTCAAAGACATTAACAAACATTTGTGATATCCAATTAATTTTGCCTCATACCTGGATCCAACAACATCTTATAAACTAGACATGACAATCGATCGTTGCATTCTGTAAATAACAACAACAACAAAACAAAACAAAAATAATTCAGAAACTATCACATACATCAAACAGAAAGTTGTATGCAAAAACGAGAGAGAGAGAGAGAGAGAGAGAGAGAGAGAGAGAGAGAGAGAGAGAGGAGGAGAGAGAGAGAGAGAGAGCGGGGGGGGGGGCATTGGGGAGGGGGGGGGGGGCTATTGTTGATTAACACTGTTGAAGAAAATCTCTCTCTCTCCTCTCTCTCTCTCTCTCTCTCTCTCTCTCTCTCTCTCTCTCTCTCTCTCTCTCTCTCTCTCTCTCTCTCTCTCTCTCTCTCTCTCTCTCTCTCTCTCTCTCTCTCTCTCTCTCTCTCTCTCTCTCTCTCTCTCTCTCTCTCTCTCTTTGAGCGCCTCAAAAATCCAGATGTCAGCGAGAGATGGATAGTATCACAGGGAAGAACAAGAATCTAAAAACAAAATGAAAACAAAAGGATGAAGGCTGTCTCACAAGCTGAAAAGAAAGGATTGCCGAAGCTCTGGGAAGACCTGAAATCACGACACACTGCTCTCGGCAAAGCAGAATCAGCAAGAAGAAGAAGGAACAAGATGCAAAGCATATAAACGTACTCCCAGTTTATCCTGAATACGCGCGAGATTTCCATAGAGGGGAAAAAACCCCTCTTGGGGGGGTCCCCCTTTGTAGGCTATCTGGAAAACTTCGGCCATTTTTCTGTGACTAAAAAAACTTTTTTTAACTTCAGAAAGTGGGCCCAAGACCTTTTGGATTTTTCATAAAGAGGAAAACATTAGGGGGGCCGTTAAAAGTTTTAAGGGTTTTAAAAAAAAAAAACATCGGGCATCATCCGTAAACCACAATGAGATATGTATTTTCACAAAGATCGGCCAAGACTTTGGAATTCCATAAAAAAGGGAAAAAAGCGTTACGGCCCCGTTACAGCCCGTTGAAACGGTTATAACGGAAACTAAAAAATCGGGCATTTTTTTGGACCAAATGCTCCTGTCTTTTCTAAAGATGGCCAAAGACTTTCTGAGATTTTCTATAAAGAAGAAAAAGGTTAAGGCGTTAAGCGTTGTCGGTAAAACGGAAAAACTAAAAATCGGGCATTATTTGTGCCCCATAATGAACATCCTACCCTTTTCAGAAAGATGGGGACAAAAGTTTTCTGGTATTTATAAAAAAAGAAAAACCAAAAACGGCAGTTACACCCGTTGTAAGGGCTATGACGGGGTAAACTAAACTCGGGCATCATTATGCCCATAATAAAATATCCCTGTAATTTTCACAAAGTCAGCAAAGTTTTTCGTATATTCCAAAAAGAAAGAAAAAAAGCGTTACAGGCCGTTATGCTGTTGCAACGGCTGAACGGTAAAAAAAAAAATCGGGCATTATCCGGCCCCATAATGAACCCCCTACGAATTTTCGAAAGATCGGCCAAAAGTGTTTTTCTGAGATTTTATTAAAAAAAAGAAAAGCTTTTTTACGGCCGTTAAGCGTTAGTACGGTATTCGGTAAAAAAAAAACATAAGGTATTATTCCTGCCCCCATAATGAAATACCTACACATTTTCAAAAAAAGTGGGCCCAAGGACTTTTTGGATTTCTATAAAGAAAAAAAAAGCTTTACAGGTGTTACACCCTTTTTGAAAACGGTTAATGGAGTCCCTAAACATCGGGCACATGCGAGACCATAATGAACATACCTGCAAACTTTCCAAAGGTCAGCCAAAGTACTTTCTAAGATATTTTAAAAAAGAGAAAAAGCGTTACATGCCTTTACGCCGTTTTTTAAACGGTTTGTAACGGGTTTGTAAAGGCTGTAACGGTATCTAAACGTCGGGCATATCTTGACCCAATGAAGATCTACAAAAATTTTTAGAAAGATCAGCCCAGTAGTTTTTTGGAGCGATGGGGACTTTTTTACCACGGACAACAGAAGACACACACACAGACGATTTTTCGTTCCCCCTTTAAAGATCCCCGTTCTTAAGAAATGGGGGCAAAAAAAGAAAAACGAAAAGTTTCTTCTTTTGGACCCCCTTCCGTTTGCCGGAAATATCCCAGCGTAAAATATAGTACCTCAGTGGAAAAAACGCTGAGGCATCTAGGTAAACATATTGTCCTCAGCCCAGAGAAAAAATTTGCCCGGGCCAATGGACACTAACTGCTGTATAAAATTCCCCGTGTCCTGGTGGGTAATAAAATGATTTGATCAGGGGAAAGGGAAATTTTAGGTCGCGACAAATGGGTGTAGCTGTGAATTGTACATTTCAAAGAACAAAACTCGGGGCTTCAGCCCCCTTTGAATCAAATCTTTTTTAACGTCTTGGGTAAAATTTCCTCTTTTGTTGCAACCGACTGATGAAAATTTTTTTCTGACAGAAATGGACTGGATCTGTTTAGTCCAGGAAAGGGGCATCCCCGGGGCTAGGGGAAGCCATTAAAAAAAAAAGGAAAGGGGGTTTTTTGTGAGTGTTGTGTGTTTCTTGTAAAAATTTTTGTTTTTTTTCTTTTGGGGGGTGTTTCATTTTTGTCTTGTTTATCTCTAACACTTTTCCTTAAAATGCAAAGGGTTTGCGTAAAAAATTTTTTTTTTTTACCTAAGCTTTTACTTTTAAATTTGAAATATCCCGTGTGTTTATGATTAAAAAATTGTGGAAAATTTTTATGCTACAAGACATTAAACTAGCCGGACCGTAGAACTTTTAAACCTTGTGTGCACTGGGCTATCTTTGAATCAAACGGGGGTCAGTTACCAGTTTTCATCTGCAGTTTAAAAAAATACATTATAAAAAATTCTTCATACGTTGGCACATGACGATCTCTTTCGTTTTCACAAATTTTCAAAAAATAGTGGATAAGTCAAAGTAGGCTTTATGGAAACGAAAAGGGGGGGGGAGGGGGGAGGGGGGAAGAGAGGGGGAAGGAAGAGAGAGAGAGAGATTGAGGGGGAAAAGAAGAGGAGAAGAGAGGGGGAGAGGAGGGGGGAAAGAGGAGGAGCGAGAAAAGTGGGGGAGAGAGAGGAGAGAGGGGAAAGAAGGAGAGAGAAAAAGAGAGAGAGAGGGAGGAGGGGGGGGGAGGGGAAAGACGAGTGAGAGAAGAGGAGGGAGAAAGAGAGACAGAAGGAGGAGGCGGGGAGAGGGGAAGTGTGTGTGTATGTGGGTTTCTCTCTCTCTCTCTCCTTCTTCTTCTCTCTCTCTCTCTCTTTTTTGTAGACAGACAGAGCAGAGAGAGGGAGGAGAGGAGAGAGAGAGAGAGGAGGGGTTTTAGTGAGAGAGAGGAGGGAAGGTGAGAGAGAGAGTAAAGATAAGATCAAAAATTTTATTACTCAGGTAGAGATTTTGGGTGCCTATTCTTCCAACTGGCTTGCTATTCTCAACTTCAACTAACACACTGCCATATCAATAAGGGGCAGAAAATAAAAGAATATAGAAATTTTAAAATTTAAAAACAATACAATATAAAAAGAATAATAAGATTAAAAAAACCCCCATTACAAAATTAACAAACTAATCGGGGTTTACGCGTGCGTCCTTGCACGCACCGCCCACAATACACGCACGCATCTTTCACCCCCCCCCCACCCCCCCCCCCCCCCCCCCCCCCAACCCCCAAAAAATAATACACGTTTTCTTTCCCAAAATTAAGGCAACAAAAAAAGTAGGGCGTTGAGAAAAATTTTAAAAGGTTAGATTTATTGTTAAAAGTAATTTTTAAAAGTATTGCTGTTTTGAAGGCGGAGTGATTGTGTTTGGCAGCGGGGAAGAGAGTTCCACACGATGGCCCAAAAAAATGCAAACTGTTTGAACAAATCAATGCGGACATGGTAAATGTAATTATTTAAATCATATCGGTTGTTGCCTTTGGATAAACTCAGCAACATTGTTGGCCCACGTTTCAGGAAATTTAAACATTAGTATCCCTTTTTTATGGTCAGTTGGTCTGCGTGGTAACTTCATTGTTTTGCGAATTTCCCCGTTTTGATAGAAATTGTCGGGAAAAAATCAGTTTAAATTCCCCCGTTTGATTG
>CM031604.1:59118382-59128382 GCA_018398815.1 Conus ventricosus | reverse complement strand
TGTACACATTTTAATCAACGAGCAAGAAATAGTTCATACGTTTACATGGATGTTGTTTAATTTCCTATCTTTAAACCTTCTACCACATAAATGCCTAATTCAACAATTCATTTTTCAGAGGGATTTGAGCAGAGCAATTGAAACTTTCAGCTTGAAGGGAACCTGTAATAATATATGGGAATATATTTTTGTCGCAAAGATAAGCACTTTAGACAAATCAGTCAAAATGGCATATGTCTTCTATCACATTTCAATCACACTGACTACAGTGTTAGGTTTCTAAAGCGAGCAATGTCGTTCAAAGGTAGTTTACTGCATCTTAGTAAGCACACAGCTCTACGATGTTTAACGGATGTAACAAGATCAACTTTGGGCATACCACAGCATGATAATTCAGATAATCTGAGTAGGAGTAAAGAGAATCATGCTAATTCTGTCGATATACATCATTGAGACGTTCATTAAATGCTTCAAGAAATAAGGGTGCGTTGCAAACATATTGCATTTCCCAAGCATATCCAAATCTATCTGAACATATAATTAACCTTACATATGTCAGCCAGTTTTTCGACAAGCTGTATCGTGTTTAAACAACATCAGACAGCACTATTTTGGATGTCTATTGTCTTCCATAGCAAGCTGTCTGATCCAGTATTTTACCACACGTGAAAGCACTTCAATGTATATCAGAAGTCTACCGCATTCTCCCAGAGTATTGTTTTTTTCTAACATCCCTTCCAACACCCAAGACCATCCTGCACATGTTCACTTTCTCAGTTACGTCAAATTTCTTAACGCCCCAAACCTCAGAAGCATAAAACAAGATAGGTCTTATTTTTATGTCAAAGATTTTGAAGACAGTGCTGCCTTTTGAATGAAATGTGTAAACCTGTTGCAGGCTTCTTCAATATTATCATCTAGAACTGACATGAACTTTTCATACCCTTCCTGAACATTTTCATGACAGTAAACATCGAATGACTCAGCGTCCTGTTCTTTCCATGAATAGCTCATTCTGTCTACTACATCTATTCCCGTCTGTTCTTCAAGCGTATCAACAGAATCGTAAGGAAGCAAGTAACAATGATTCAGTTCTGTTAGCTACATACATGTCTGATTTCAGTTTCAATACTGGCATTGAACAAATGAAATAATCTATATCACTCTTACCTCTATTTACAGCACACATAATCTCACCTCCGTAGTCACTAGCAGTTCTACCATTCACAATAAACAAGTCAAATTCTATATAGAGTTCAATAAGGTTTCGTCAAAAGTTATTAAGTTCTGAATCTTTAGACATCCGTTTATTGTGAGGGCCTTCAAATAAAAGTTCGTTTAATTCTTCAAATAACGGGACATGTTCATTTTTATCTTTCGTATCAAAGTCAGAAAGTCCAAATGTCCTAGCACTGAAATCGCCATATAACATCCATGGCAGTTCAGGGTATGAGCACATTATTTCTGACTTGCAGTCTCCTAATTTCTCAATTCTATCCCCATTCTCATTATCATAAATAACAGACCTTTCCGGAGAAACATACACAAAACCCACCAATACATCAAATGAAGAGTGAAAGACAGACGTACCAATCTTTAGAAAAATGAAATCTTCAGCTGATTTCAATCACCGTGTCACATGTAAATCTACTGACTTCTGTACACACATAACAACCCCACATTTTAATCTCTCCGTACGAGTGTAAAACACTGTGTAGTCAGGAAGTGCTGCCTTTATGTTTGCATGACCACATTTCCAAGAATGTGAAGATCTTATACGTTTCACAAAAAAGATTTCCATGGCATATATTATTTAGTTTGTTGGCAAGTCCCTGAATATACCATGTCATTATTTCTATCAGTGAGTGATCACGTGCATGAGGGAGTTCAAGATCCAAGGAGTCGCTTGTTATGTCCTCATCTTCTGTTTTGTTTGTGACTGATACAGCCTCTTCTACAGACACAATCCTTTTGCCTGATATTCGTTTCTGAGTGATCTGTCGTTATACCACGAATTATTGTGTTTTGAGTTTGCTCATTATCTGATGTGTCGTCATCAATTATGCTGGTTGTTTGTGTGAGAGGTGTCACCATGATATTGTGTGTAACATTGTTCACTGCGTCACTAACATCACCTAACGGAGGTAACAAAGTAGAATCCTTCCTTCAGGTTGCCTGGGCGTGGGGTCGGCCGGGCCTTCAGCTCTTTTCCTGCCGTTACACCATTCTGGGAGGTGGTGTCATACACGAAGGCCCGTCCTTCAATGACCAGTGTACAGAATTGAAGGAAGGCGCGTTTCTGTTCCCCCTTTCCTGTCTTGAGGAACGGCACTAGCAGGCGACGCCACTCTCTCACTCGTGGGGTGAAATCCTCGTTTACAAAACACCTTGAATTTCTTTTCCCTCAGAAGTTTGCAGTTGGCCAGAATGCGTTTCTGTCTTTAAACTTACTGAAGCAGACAATGATGGGATGGGGTGACTTGCCACCTCCTTGAAGTCGATGAGCACTCTCTATTTCCACTTGCTCACTTACACCCATCTCTTCTTTCAGCACAGTCATCACTGTCTCCTGACAGTCTAACACACTTCCCACTTTTCCTTGGGGAGCAGGATCCTTGAAAGATCAAGTTGTTACGACGGCTCCTCTCCTCCAGATCGTCCACTTTGCTTTCCAGCCTTTCAAATTTCTCTTTCAAGTCCTTGTTTTCTCTATGTGCTGTTGTATCGTTGACTGAAGACCTTTGATCCTTTTCTCCATTCTGTTTTCGTCGCCGTCAACATTTTCACCACATCGGAAATCGTGACCTCTGACACACTTCCACGCGCCCCAGGAGTGCTAGAAAGCTGCTGGTCACTGGAAGATATCGCTGCCTACCTCAGTCTCTTGTCGGATGGTCCTGGATGGGGCTCCACGTCCCCACACTGGAACAGAAACAATACCAGAAACACGATCACCACTGTCACATTTTTGATCCTACTCGTACCACTCATTCATTCATTCATTCATGCCCATCGCTCCCGGTGGAGCATAGGGCAATGACGACTCTTCACCATCACACTCTGTTCTGGGTTCTTCTGGTCATTGCAGGCCAGTTGGTCCCTTGTTGTTTCAGCTCTGCCTCAGTGTCTCTCCTCCAGCTCCGGGATCCAGGTCAGGGCTTGGCGTGTGGTACTAGACGCTGGCTTCCTGAGGGTGTGTCCGATCCAGCCCCACTTCCTTCGCAGTATCTGTTTGGCCACTGGTTCTGTCCCGCACGCTCCCACAGATCTTCGTTTCGGATCTTCTCCTGCCATCGGATTTTATAGATGCGCCTCAGGCAGGCGTTGAAGAATGTCTGAATCTTTTGTTACATCGTCTGTGTTGTCCGCCATGTCTCGCATCCGTAGAGCAGAATTGACTTCACATTGGAGTTGAAGATGCGGAGTTGGTTCTCATGCCGATTCCTCCAGTGCCGAGAAGTTCTTGAGCATGAGGAAAGCTGCTCTTGCCTTGCTGATTCTGGCTGTGACGTCTCGGTCCGTGCCCCCTGTTGGTCAACCACGCTTCCCAGGTAGACGAAAGACTCCACCTCCCTGATGGCCTCTTCACCGACTGTGACTGATGTGTTGGCAGTGGTGTTGATTTTCAGCTCGGTCTTCTTCCTGTTGATCTTGAGCCCTGTCCGGCTGATGTGGTCTCCAGGCAAGAGGTCTTGTCCTGCATCTGGCTGTGGCTGTGTGACAGGAGCGCCAGGTTGTCAGCGAAGTCGAGGTCGTCCAGCTGCGTCCGAAGTGTCCACTGTATACCGTTGTTCCTACCTATTGTAGTGGTCTTCATGACCCAGTCAATGACCAGAAGGAAGAGGAACAGCGACAGCAGGCACCCCTGCCGAACTCTGGTCTTCACCTCGAAGCTTTCGGACAGCTGGCCGGCGTGGGCAATCCTGCAGTTCATGTCCTGGTAGGTACACCAGATGAGGGAGATAATCTTCTCGGGGACTCCATAATGCCTCAGCAGCTTCCACAGCGTCTCTCTGTCCACACTGTCGAAGGCCTTCTCATAATCTATGAAGCTGATGTAGAGGGGGGAGTGCCACTCCAGCGACTGCTCCACGATGATGCGCAGGCTGTCGATCTGGTCGGCACATGATCTGTTCCGCCGGAAGCCTGCCTGCTGGTCTCGGAGCTTGGGGTCAACAGCCTCCTTCATCCTCTGCAGTAGAACCCTGTTGAGAACCTTGCCTGGCATTGACAGGAGCATGATCCCTCAGTAGATGCTGCAGTCCTGTGGTCTCCTTTCTTTGGCAGCTTGATGATGATTCCTTCTTTTCACTCGGCCGGTACCTCCTCCTTCTCCCAGATCTTGCTGAAGAGGCTGTATAACATGTTGACAGCTATCTCTATGTCTGCTTTGATGACTTTTGCTGGTATCTCGTCCGGCCCTGCAGCCTTCCCATTTTTCAGAGTCATGATGGCCTTCTTGATCTCTGCCTTTGAGGGTTTGTCGCAGCTGATGGGCAGTTCTGACTCCGCAGGTGGGATGTCTGGTGATGCGTCAGAGGCGGAGCGGTTCAGCAGCTCCCTGAAGTGTTCTGTCCCATCGTTTCAGCTGTTCTTCGGTTGTTGTCAGTGGGTTTCCATTCTTGTCCTTCACTGGCTTGTCTGTCTGCTGGAACTTGCCTGTCAGCTTCTTGGTCACCAGGTACAGGTCCTTCAGGTTCCCCTGTCCGGCTGCTGCCTCTGCTTGACTGGCCAGGTCGTCAAAGTAGTCCCTCGTGTCCTTCTTGATGCTCCTCTTTACTTCTCTGTTCGCTGCTGTGTGCCTTTCCTGTGCTTTGCCTTAGATGCTCTTATTCGGCTCATGTTCAGTGTAGTTTTCTTCTCTCGCCTTGTTTCCAGCTTGTGGATGGTGTCCGCCGAGATCCATTCTTGTGCTGGGTCTTCTTCTTGCCAAGGATCTCTTCACATGTGTCATGCCAGAGCTTCTTGCAGTGTTCCCACTGTGTTTCGATGTCCGTCTCACCGTTTTCTATCAGCTCTTGTAGCGGCTGGAACCTGTTGGAAAGGCTGATCTGGAATGCTGCTTGTGTGTCCCTGTTTCTGAGCAGTCCGACATTGTACCTTGTCCCTGTGTTGTTGGTGTTGGTGAATCTCTTGGGGCGAAGTCTCACTGTTGTTAAAAGAAGGTGGTGGTCTGATAACACGTCAGCACCTCTCATCACTCGTACATCCCGCCATGGTCTCCTGAACGTGCGGCTAATGCAGATGTGGTCAATCGGATTCTCCGTGACGTGGTTCGGAGATCTCCATGTGGCCTTGTGGATGCGCTTGTGTGGGAAGATGCTTCCTCCTATCACCAGCTGGTTCAGGGTGCACATGTCTGCAAAGCGCTCACCATTCTCGTTCATCTGTCCCAGTCCGTGTGTCCCCATGATGTCCTCGTAGCCTGTGTTGTCCATTCCAATCTTGGCATTGAAATCTCCCATCAGTATAGTTATGTCCTTTGCTCCTCTTCTATCACTGTCTGTAGTTGCTGGTAGAAGTCATCTTTCTTCTCTTCTTCCGCATCATTGGTGGGAGCACAGCACTGGATGATGTTCAGCCTGATGACATTCTTCTTCGTGGTAAACGTGGCTGTGATGATACGGGAGTTGACAGGTTCCCATCCGATGAGTGCCTCCTGTGCCTCCCGTGCCAGCATCAGGGCCACACCCTCAGTGTGGGGGGCTCCACCCTCTATTTGTCCTGAGTACAGCAGCTGTTCTCCAGATGAAAGTCTCAGCTGTCCTGACTGCAGCAACCTTGTCTCGCTCAGTCCTAGCACTCCGATCTTGTAGTGTTTCATCTATCTTGCAACTTGGATGGTTTTTCCTCTCTCGTACATCGTCCTGATGTTCCATGTGGCTACCCTCATTGTTGTCCTGGGTGTTAGAAGGGGAGTCAGCCTTGCAGCTTCCTTTTGGCTTTCACTGCACCGCGTCATAAGTCTCCGGGATGGAGACCCCTCCTTGCCCAGGTGAATGTTTTAGCTGATTGTCGTCGATGCTTCTGTAACTGGTCTTTTTTACAGGTAGGGTTGTTAGCCCTACGCTAACCCCTTTATCCTCCGGGCGAGGTGGTCCTGCCCTAGTCGCCTCTTACGACATGCATGGCAGGGAAGTGGGTCTATTCTATGCCCAACCCACAGGGCTAGTATCACTCATTGAAACATGGATTTTCTTTTTCTCAGTTGCACGTTTCGACATGAAAGTTTGGAAAGTCCAGTAAAAGATTGCCACAAGTCGCTCAAAAAAATACTGGACTGCTAGGCATAATGCAGAGAACACAAACAGACGTCGATGTTGTTTGTTGAAAATCTAAACTTATGTTGGCGAAATTGTAACAGTGAATGACAGCAACAAAATGCGTGATGTTTTGTTGTTGATGGCGCAGGTCAATTTTTTCTAGGTTAAATTTTTTTTTAGTAAACTCAGTACAATCGGAGCAAAAGTAGCATACGTCCTCTTGGCCACGAGCGCTGTGTACAGTGTGAGTGTGTGTGTGTGTTGTTATATATATATATATATATATATATATTGAATTATAAACAAAGCTTGCTCTTATGTCTTAGATTGAAAAAAATAGGGGGATATATGCATACATATCTGCAGTGGTAGATAATTCTGCCTAACTAACAGTATGTGCTTGAGTGGGTGAATGGGAAAAACCAAAATAAATGCTTCTCAAAATGAGCCTTCAGCAAGCTTATCTCCAAGAGGGAGACAGTCTCCAATGGGGAGGGAACTCACTAACATATAACTCCTGGTCATATACCGATATTTCGAAACCTGATTGTTTCTCCTCAGTGACCGCGGAAAGTGGTAATTTGACTCCTCTGCCTTTTGGGATTTAAGAAGAATGCTCTCCTAGAAAAAGCTGGTGTGCAATACGGTAGTATGTTTGTCGAGTTTTCTAAAAACCGACCAAAGGTGCCACCTAAGAAGCAAAAGAAAATCATGAAAGAGCAAAACAAACAACATTTTCTTGTGAAAAGTAGAAAATATAAAAAGATAACCTCTTAAGACACAGGTGCTGAGAGCCAGTTCTTGGAATAAATCCGCAAGGGACTAAATTACAATAAACTAATAAATTCCAAGGATAAGTACCGAGCACCATTCCAGCAACTTACAGAGCAGCTTGGTGTTGCAATGACTGCAAGAAATATTGAATTATAAACAAAGCTTGCTCTTATGTCTTAGATTGAAAAATAGGGGAGATAAGCATATATATCTGCAGTGGTAGATAATTCTGCCTAACTAACAGTATGTGCTTGAGTGGAAAAATTGGAAAAAAATCTACAGGAATGACCTGATGGGGGTGTGAATTAGGGATTCAGCAATTTGTAGTAAAACGTTTGTGTTATATATTAAATCATCTATGTTTTCTTCCGAAACATTCTTTGCTGTGACTGAATCAGGTAGAAAACATCAGAGACTTTTACAATGGAATAAAATGTTATTAACTGTGATTTGTGCACCACACAGACAATATACATTTTTGGAGAATTTTGTTTTTAAAGCGTTAATTTGTAGGCGGAAAAAAGGAAGTTACAAATCTAGAATAATACAACGGTGTATTTGACAACTTTCTCGATACAATTTCCAACGGAACTGCAGCTGTAATTTGTGTTAGAGTCTTTTCATCAGAACGTCTGCTAATTTTTTTTTCCGTGCTGTTGTTTCTAGCAGCCTGTAATTTTCATGGAGTGACAAAGGAAGTGTCATGTCTACAGTCTTCTCTAAACCTTTTGCGCCTCTTTTAGCAGCTCTGTCGGCCATTTCGTTTTCCCTTATGTTACAGTGCGAAGGCACCCAACAGAACTCAATGACTGTGTCTTTAGCCGACAAGCAATGTAATAAATAATGAAGGTCAGGCCGTGTATCGGTACTGAAGGAGTTCAGTGAACATAAAACCGATTTAGAATCCACCAATATCACAGTTCTAAATACTGTCATTGGAAAGTTCACCAAGAATTCTAAAGCAAGCATGATGGCTGTCAATTCGGCTGTAAAAAATGTAGAAACATTTTTCAATTTTCAGTGCCGGTATGACAAAGGCCGCACCAACATTACCATTGTCAAGTACGGAGCCGTCTGTAAAAACCTGAAGATGATTTTGATATTTTTCATAGATACGTGTTTTTGCAATTGAATTCCTAACATTTATAATTTTCTTTTCTCAATTTAGAATAGCTGATATCATATGACGGTTTTAATGTTTCCCATGGTGGTATAGGCGCGAATGTTGGTCTTATTGACATGTCTTTGGTGCTTATTCCTGAACTTTCAATTAAATTAGAAGTATATGTTGATATTGTCATTAGCGACGATATATTGTTTGCCCTTTTAGGAAAATCACACTCAGTTCTTAGTTTCAATTCTTCCCCAATGAAGTTGTCACTTGTGTGGTGTGTGTGTGTGTGTGTGTGTGTGTGTGTGTGTGTGTGTGTGTGTGTGTGTGGTGGTGTGTGTGGTGTGCGTGGTGCGTGCGTGCGTGCGTGCGTGCGTGGTGTGTGTGTGTGTGTGTGTGTTGTGTGCGTGCGTGCGTGCGTGCGTTGCGTGCGTGCGTGCGTGCGTGCGTGCGTGTGTGCGTGTGTGTGTGTTCATAATCATTCTTGGCGATCACCTATGCAGAACAATTTTCAGTACTTGCACACATGTAGGTGCGTTGCATAGGTCTCTCCGAATGGAACACCACATGTTGTGACAACACTTAATTAGTATCAGCGCCCGATACCCTGCTTCCACTAACAGCCCTCCACTCACACCAGACCTCTGCACTGCATTTTTGCACCTCCCGTCTTACCTGTATCATAATTTATTAGCTGCATTAGGATGCACACAATGCGTGAAACATTTAATGATAGCTTTAACGAAATAGACACGTCTTGAAATTACAACGTAGCATATGTCAGCTGTTCTCGTTACATATATGTCTATTGTCCTCATCGTATGGTATCATCCACTTATAAAAACAAGAGGAAAGGTTTTCATTTTTTTCCCGCTTGGCAGAATAGCCAAGACACAGTTGAATCGATCAACTCATTTTTTCCAATTGGAAAAAATCTTTGCAGAATTTGACGTATTGCGTAGCCAAGCACTTCATATCAATATACACAAAAAGAAGGAATCAGAGGTGATAAACAAAGTGTGAACAACTTAATCTCTAATCGAGGTCCATTCTTTTCTGTTTATGATCAAGATAATCTTCAATGTAATCCAGATATCGTTTGAATTCTGTTTATTCATTTGAATTATGATACATGGAAAAAATATGAAAACATAAACGTTTATTACATAATACAATGATAATTTTCAAAGTGTACATCAGTACTTGCAGTTCTAGTTCCCTTGTTCAAATGTGTATTTGCTATACTGCAACTATCCCCTGAGAGTAAAAGTCTTTTTACACCGATTGAACGTAATGGCAATCTCATCAGCCATGTTTTATGATACCTCTTTGTCTGAAACATAATCTGCATGTATTAGTTTGTACAACATCCATTTCATTCTAAACTATACTTTGTTCTTAGAAAGCAAGGAAAATTCTTCATCTGACACCATGAAGTTTGGTTTCACGTGAATTTACTCACAAGTGTTTTCATTCTGTTTTACAGTTTAAAATGTCCCGTTTCAAAAAAAACAAACTGAGATGTTCAAACCATTTAGGAGAGATTATTACAATTCTATGATCTTGTAATTTGGAAAATAAAAAATCTAACGGAATTCTTAATAAATTCCTTTTAGGATTCAAGTAAATTGTTTCGTCAAAGCACTTACTCAATTCAAACATGCAAAAACGATCTTAAACTTTGTTATATTAGATATGATCATCATTCGAATAAACATTGCCCAAAATTACATGACTTTGTCAGTAAAATGTGTTTAATTTCTTTCCAGTACCTTTACAAAAACGTGCTTATCGTCTATTATTTGCATGTTGCTGCAGAGCGTAGATCATTATCTGTTGTAGAGTGTAAGCT
>CM031604.1:59103382-59113382 GCA_018398815.1 Conus ventricosus | reverse complement strand
TTTGCCTTAACTAGGCTGACCCTGGAGAAAGGTCCCGTGACGGTGAGGAAGACCCACTGACCACAGAGAAGTCCTGTTGACAGTGGGAAAGACTACAACTTTGATTCTCTCTTGGGGCACATAAAGCCGTATGCGAAAGCTTGGCTGTGTCTGGAGTGGCACTGTCTTCATCTGTCCGTGGGCAGGGGTGGTTGGGTCTGTGGGGTGTGCTCGGCAGCTGGAGGGTGGTGTTTTTCGCCGGTGGGCTCTGCAGTCATGAAATACGGGCTGGTACACCCATGGGGATGCTACTTTAAGGCTGTTATGAGCTGCATCCTGTAGTCTGATTTACCTCTGTTCAGGAGCAGTTATGTCCCTTGATATCTTAATGGAGTGTCCTACGCGTGCCTGTACCCATCGTCAACACAGCGCAGGCCTCCAAGGGTGGTACAGGACTGCTCTAAAGGCAGGTGAAGACAGTGCTTCTCTGGGTCCTCCCCAGCACCTTCGGGTGTTTCTTTTTCTTCATCTAATCATACGAAAGAACATGACCGGGGTAATAAACAAAGCTCCAACATCTTAATCTCTGATTCAGGCCCGTTATTTCCTGTTTATATTCAAGACAATCTTCGACGTGAATCAGATATTGTTTAAGTTCTTATTATTCCTTTTAATCATAATACACAGAACAAAAGGTTGTGAAGACATAGACTTCTTTTTAGAACTTCTAGAACGCAATGAAACCGAAGATATGCTCACAATCAAAATTTAAATCAGAATGTGAAGTTCTAATTCCTTTGTTTAAATTTACACTTGTTTGTTGTGACAATCCCCGTGTGGGGATTCGTTTTTTTTTTATACAACGTTTGAATATAATTGCAGTCCCATCAGCATTGTGTTATCTCTTGTCTAAATTGTCATTTTGTTATCTAAAGCATAAACTGCGTAAATCATTTTGTACAACACCCATTTCATTCGAAACCGTAATTTGTTTATTGAAACCGATGAAAAATCTTCAGCTAACAGTATTTAATTTTCATTTCACGTACTTCATTGACATAATATTTTTGCGGGTCTAAAGTAAACATGCGTGAATTATTTTGTACAAGACCTATTTTATTCGAAACCATAATTCGTTTATTGAAAGCGATAAAAAAAGAAACTACATCTCACAATTTTTAGTTTTTATTGCACTCAATTTATTCACAGAAACGCTTTGACATTTTAAAAACGTTCCCGTTTTTCACAACAATCTGATATTTTCAAATCATTTGTGATAATATCATGCAATGCTGTTTAACCTATTGTTTAAATTATGCGCAGCGTAATCTCAAAACTTAGTGGATGTGGTGTAGTGTATATGGACCGCACGCAGTGACACCTCCTTTATGAAACTGAAACTATTGTTTGGAAAATCAGAAATCTAACAGTGTGTGTATTAGATTCCCTTCAGATTTCAAACATCTTGTTTTCTTTTTATAGCACTTAATACATTCAAATATGGAAAAGGATCTTAAGTCATGCAATGTTAGGAAATTAGATCATCATTCGAATAAACATTGCCCAAAATGTCTATAACGTTGTTAATGAAGTATATTTCATTTCTTTCCAGTACCTTTACGAAAATGTGCTTATTTTCTGTTCTCTGCGGGTTGTTGTAACAGAGCATAGATCTTATATATTTTTAGAGTATAAGTTCTGTTTATTGCCTAGATAACGTTCTGGGTTTAATTTTATCATGGATTTGATCATTAGCTCGGAGGACAATTTCTATCCCCCACCCAAACAACGGTTCGTTTGATTAAATCTGTTTTTAAACAAAGCGTGGCGAAATTAAACCCATCTATCTTTTCGTAAGAATTCTTAATAAGGGGAATAAATGTGACTGGGATTTTTTTTCATCTCAAACAGTTTTACATAATTTAAGAAACCGTGTATTTACTGTGTGTCCATGTTTTACAAAAGCTTCGGATACCCCAAACCCCATATTAACTGTCTTTATTAAAGTATTGTAGCTTGAAACATGTGAAAAAGATTGACAATGCAACCGTCCATTTTAATGTCTCGGCACTCTAGCAGACTATTATGGAAAACTCATCCCTTCGCAAAGATTGCATTCCAGTTGTAATTAGCGAGATGGAGTATTTCCCTTGGGACAATCCCGTTAACATTGTCAGTGCAGAGCTAGAAAGCACAGTGCGCACGATCAAAAACAGCCTGCTCGGTTTGCTGTTTTTGACTGGTGGGCCAGCTTACGTCATCAACATGGCGGTCTTCTACAAACATGGATTGAATGACCAGGCCAACCTGTGTCTGTTTGACTTGTCGTTTGCTGGTGGTATTGTACCTGATAATGGTAATCCTACTTCATAGTGAACAAGTGGCCATACAGTTCACTACAAAGGAAAGATTTGGAAACTTTTGTTTAGCGAACCGGAATTTTGCTGCTATTTACTTTCCGTGTATGTATATATCACAAATTCTCCATGCTGTCATTGCAACAGAGAGGTGCTTGTGTGTTTTCAATCCGCTCAAAGTTCACAGTTTGTTACGTACAAGAACTATGACGGTGATCATCCTTCTGATATCCGGCCTGGTATTTGGTCTCTTTTTCATTGTGAGTTTTCGATATCAAATTGGGCGAGTGTATGATCCAGTATTAGATGAGACTGTCATGACAGCCATTGACAGATCGTTCTACAAGACACACGAAGAATTCATTAATAGTTTGGAAAGTTACGGTTTTGGGGTGGGGTTCCTGGAGTGGTGATGATCACAGTGACAGTAACAACAATCATGACGATTGTGAATCTTTGTCAGGCAATGTCATGGCGATCTAAAACTTCGTCGTCAATCTCTCCTCGTGAATATCAGAGAGAATATCATCCGAATACACACCAAAGCTACAACATACCCAATGTCTACCAAAATCCGTTACAATCAACATTTATTGCTGGGCCAATGATGATCTTTTTCCTCATTTGATCAACATTAACATAGCATTATTTTCCTGTAGCATTCTCTGGTCGCCTTCCTTGTAAGTATCACGTAGTCCAGGAAAATTTTTTTTATACAGGATGTACAGTCCCTAAAGATGAAACATCCTTCTTGTCATATCTGATGTTAAGTAATCCAATAGTGATTTGTTTCATTGTCTATGTGTCTGGAAACGTATCAATCACACACTGTATTGAGTGTCTTATGTACTGTAATTTCAACGGGGCTTACACATTTTGTTCGCTTATTCTACTTCAATTTTTCTGTTCTGTTTAATCAACCCAGCTAAAGGGCACCACGCAGTGACTACAAAATGCATTAGACGAAATCCCAGCGTATCATGAAAGACGAAAAATTACTACTATTCCTGTCAAAACTGAGTCCCAGTATTTGTTTGTCGTGATGATGTGAACACAGTGATCTCTCTTAAGCTTGATGCAAACTGGAAAAATGAATTGCAGACCCTCAACATCTCATCAATGATCTTGTACTTCCATTCCTGGGTTCACAACTCAGACAGAGTTGGCCCACCAGTCAAAAACATTGACACGCACGCACAAGCATGTACACCACACACACACACACACACACACACACACACACACACACACACACACACACACACACACACACACACACACACACACACACACACACACACACACACACACACGTACGCAAAGCACGCACGCACGCACGCACGCACGCACGCACGCACCACGCACACACACACACACACACACACACACACACACCACACTTTCTCTCCTTACACTTTACCATTATCATCATCATCACCATTATCATATGCCATAAAGAATGTCAACAAAATGTGCCATGATTCTCGGCACGTATTATCGCCGGCGACAATATATGCTGACCAATGACAGCCACCGAAAATGTGTACCGTGAACATTGACATAATATTGCCGCCGCCGGCAAAACATGTCGACGACAACGTATGCTGCAACCCACGGAGACAAGGTCTTTCCACCACTGTACACCTGACCCAAGTACCTGAGTGGTGCACAGAACATTTACACCAAAGGGGCAGCAGGACAGTCCTTCACCAGGTCGGAGACCCACTCAGACAGGCGGAAGCACTGATCTCGAGGAACTTCGGTAACAGTCCCATCCGTACCACGTAGAAAGCTGACACAACAACAGAAAGGAACTGGTGTGGGTGATGCTCCCCAATCTCCTCTAGAGCACACCTCTCCAAACAGAGTTGTCACTGACTGACACAAGTCCTCAAAAGGTGGCCCGGAAAACGACAAAACATACACGACCCTGGTCACGTCGAGTGCACAGCCCGCAGTGATAGACCTTGTGGATGCAACACGAAGCCCTTCGATCATCAACACAAACATTGGAAGTTGAACTTCCATAACACAAGACTTGACAACAATCATGGCCCAAGTAAAACAGATTTATAGACATTGGCCAGACATTGGCTTAGTAAACAATATTAAGTAACAAAGCAAAAACAATCTGTTATGCAATAAGGTCAGTTGATCGCAATTGGTCACAAGACAACCAACTGGCTATATTCAGTAGCAAATCAAAAGCAATCTGCCATGCAATAAGGTCAGTGGATCGCAGTTCGTCACAAGACAACCAACTGGATATTTTGAATAACAAAGCGAAACAATCTGCCATGCAATATGGTCAGTTGATCCCAGATGGTCACACGACAGCCAAACTGCCTAATCCTTTCCTCCGTCCAAATATACACAGAGATGTACAGAGGAAGCGAACTGACATCCTACATTCCTGATCACCTCTCCATCTCTCCAACATAAACATCGCAGCCTAAATCTACCATTGCATGGCAGTCTGCGTTCCAGTCAGTTAATAAGGTATTGCAAAATAAAATAAAACAGTTCACAAAGCTGCGCTAAGTGCTTTACAATGATGAAGATAATGATGATGAGGAGGAGGAGCAGGAGGAGGATAAGAATCATCATCATCATCATCATCATTATCATAATCCTCCTCCTCATCATCATCATCACCCTCATCATTATAAATAATAATAATAATAATAATAATAATAATAATAATAATAATAATAATAATAATAATATGATAATAATAATAATAATAATAATAACACTACTACTTCTACTCTACTGCTGCTACTAATACTACTACTACTTACTACTACTACTACTCTATGAACAATCCAGATCATCACATTTAGTAACTAATACACATATACACAAGTGCATTCAATGAAATACGCAGAAAAGTTCAAATGAAACATACCTGTCAGGACATTTCTCGACAATAACCTGTCCCACATACTGTTTGAATGAACCTACTACAACCAGACCTACGCAAGAGATTAATCCCAGTCACCCAACAAAGGGAGTGGAGTTTTGTGTATATGATCGTTTCTTTTAAGCCCTCCATTAAGGCAGTCATACTCCATCTTCGGGGAAGGTGCATGCTATGTGTAACGTGTCATCCACATCAACGGCCAAACTGGCTTTCTCTTCCGAAAGTTGGTGATTGGGATTGTACGTGTGTGCAAGATGTTACGCGTGCGTTCACACACGAAACCTCGGTTTACAGTCTCATTCGAAGTACTGAACAGGAAATGGAGTCAGAACCAATGTTAACTCCGAGGGAAAAAATTCCCTGTACCGAAACGACCCGGCGGAGATTCGAACCCGCAATCCCATGATCAGCAAGATTACGAGTCCGGCACTCTGCCACTGAGCTATTCTGGCCCCGAGTGTGCATATTACAACGGATTTGAAATATTCAGGAAAAAGACTAGATAAGAAGGAAACAATAATGAAATGGTCAATATGCGTCGCAGAACATCGTTACGTTCATACAACAAGGAGGATAGAGAGGGTCAAGTGCTCATGATTTCGGGCAAGAGCTAAGACACATTTTCCTCACAAACCCCTCTAAGACAGGCTCAAAACAATGCAACGCAAGATCACTGTATTCACGTTCTGAAGCAGGTGAAAAATGTGGAGCAACAGATCAAAGTAATGGTTTGTAATGTAATGAAGCCTCAACATGTCTGGCAAGTTCATCCACAAAGAATCATGTACGAAGGGGCATGCTGTATGCTTTTCCAAGTAGATAATTTGCAACAGCTAACAGCGTTTTGCCTCTGGTGCTTGTAATGATTATCGACGAATGACACATTGACTTTCTATTATCAATATTGTTGCTGAACCAGCTTTAGTTGCTCGAAAAAGTTGCGAATTATCAGTCAAACCAGAGGAACGTCAGTTCAAATGTCTTCTCTTCTCCAGCTTCACCTCCAACAGATCCGGTGCCACAGTGCTGTTCCAAGGCAACAGGGACCGATTGGAGACAAGGCGCTGAGTGGAAGGGTATGTCTGTCGATCCCAGCGTGCACGACAGTGGACAGCTCATTAGATATTGGCTCAGAAGGGAGATCAGACAGAAAATCAACAGCAATGCTGTCTGTTTTGTAGAGTCTAATCTGCGCACCTTCCCGTAGGCACGGAGGATTTAAGGTTTCGTGAGGTTTACATAACATTTCACACTACAATAGTCAGAGTATAGGACAGAAGACTTTGAGCTATCATTACTACTATATAAACCAGTTAACAATGTGAACACGATTGTGGATACACTCTGTCAATACCAGACAGAGTTTAAACATGCTGATATAGTTTGAGTGCCTTGGAGGTGTAATAATGTGCTGATAGATTAAACATGCTAATAATATTGAGTGTTTTGGGAGTGTAGAACTGTGCTGTTAAAGAAAAAAACACACGAAATGTTAAAGTCTCCGTCAAGGAATACTTTTCACAGGGGATTTGGATGTGTGTGTGTGTGTGAGAGAGAGAGAGAGAGAGAGAGAGAGAGAGAGAGAGAGAGAGAGAGAGAGAGAGAGAGAGAGAGAGAGAGAGAGAGAGAGAGAGAGAGAGAGAGAAGGTTGTGTGGGGAAAAGGAGGTATAATTTATTTACGCCCATAACGTCATATGAAATGGGTGACCAGGATCTGTAGTACACCAATAGTAAAGTAATTCTGCAATCAAATTATGTATTCAAAAGATCAATATGCTGATTGCTTTCTTAAGTAAAACATCTAGATATTCATTATACTAAATAATGAACAATGGTCTCATTCTATATTAATTTCACTTAGCAAAATCAAACCAGACATGGATGAATATAGTATTTCTTGATATCAGTTTTAAACAAGGATCCCCTTAACCAGGTCATATCAAAACAAATTACTTTTGTCTTCAGTAAACTCCTACATAAGTAACACACTATTTCATGTTGGCAAACAGTCTTTAATATAGGTAAGTACGAACTTTTGATTTCTAAAGCACCTTGTTTAAATAAACATAACATAACGTTTAGATGCTTGGCAATCTTTAGCAAAATATATTCTCCTCTATATCTGTAAACATATAAACAGTGCCCATTTTGCACTTGCTCTTTGTTTCAATCAGTATGTGTTTACACATTTCACCAGCTGCAGCCTATTCATTTTTGGCAACAGATTTGCGCTAACATAAGTTCCTATCCAGCTCTCTGATACACCGGAGTACACCCGCTCTACCTCCACAAACATTTGTGATACCCAATTAATTTTGCCTCATGTCTGGATCCGACAACATCTTATAAACTAGACATCACAATCGATCTTTGCTCCTTGTTAAAACAGTTAAGAAACTATCGCATACATCAAACGGAAAGTTTTATACAAAAACGACACAGAGAAGAGAGAGAGAGAGAGAGAGAGAGAGAAGAGAGAGAGAGGAGAGAGAGAGAGAGACAGAGACAGAGACATAGACAGAGAGAGAGAAGACAGACAGACAGACAGACAGACAGAGAAGAGAGAGAGAGAGAGAGAGAGAGAGAGAGAGAGAGAGGGAGAGAGAGAGGGGGGATGGGGGGGGGGGGCAATTGTTGATTAACACTGTTGAAGAAAATCTCTTTACATCATACATTTGATGCTAATTAGCTACACCAGTATCTTCAAGGGGTAAAATAGTCAATGGTTTCTTGAACAAAAAGGGACACATAATAGTTGTTCTTTAAAGCAGATTATCTCATGAGAAGGTGTTCCCGTTTTGCGTACTTTAGTGTCGTCATTGAGTCAAAAGGAAAGTTGGTCTTTCCAGTTTTTCAGTAGGGCTTTAAACAGTTGAGTCGAGCTCTTGATAAAAATTAGTTGTAAGAAATCTTCTTATAGATTGGTGAATCGCATAGCCTGACACTTTATATCAAAATAAATGCATGAAAGAGACAAAGATGAAAACCAGACTGTGAGGAACTTAGTCTCTTTTCAGTTTTGCCCTATTTATGATTAAGATAATCATTGATGTAAACTACATATTTTAACTCTTCTGTTTTGATGTTAACTATAATAACACACACGGGGAGAAACTGCGTGAATGCACAGGCATAGTCAGATAACACAATGATATGAAAATGTTTGATCATTTTTAAAGTTTAAATGAGTACCAAAGCTGTAGCTGTTCTTCTGTTTAAATGTACATTTGCTATATTCCAACTATGTGCGTTTGGGTAAAAGATATCCATAACCACTGACCACTATGACAGTTCTATCAGTCATGCGTATGTAAATCCTTTCTCTAAAACATAATCTATATAAATTATTTTGTCAGATACCCATTTGAATCAAATCTATTTGTTCGTTTAAGGCAAAGAAGAATCCTCACCTGAAACCCAATACGTTTCAGTTCTTACATTTTACTCAGAGACTATAATTTTTGTCCTCTTTCAGAGGTTTAAATTGTTCCTGCTTTTCACAACAATATTGGAGTTTTCAAATCGTTTTAAGAGAATCAAATCAATTTAAATTTTAGCAAACCTTATCTTCTCAGAAGTGAAAAGCATGTTTGCACACATCAACTACAACCAAATGTCATTTGATTTTGCTGCATACTTTTGAGAAACAGAAATGTAACAGATTTCGGAACAATAATCTTTTTATGATCTAAATTTTTTTTAAATGCCCAGTGTATGTATGCATTTGCCAATAAAGTAGGCTTCATTTCATCTAATACCATATGGAAAATGTGTTTCTTTCCTATTACTTGCACCTTGTTTTTAGAGAACAATTAATTGTGATATGGCACTGAATATAGTCGGTGCTTAATCCTCGAATATTTATTTTTTAATTTGATTTTATTATAATATGATGCATAGGCTAGGAAGGCATTTTACTTTAAATACGGTTCATTTCAATCAATCTTTCAAATAAGCTCGAACCAAACGAAACCCATTACTTTGCATTGGCATAATAATCCTTACCAACGGAAATGAATATGCCTTGCTTTTTCTAAACTCTCAAATGTATTTACTCAGTGTATGAAACCATATATCTTTTGGGCGTTGATGTTACAAGGATCACTAGAAATATCATTTGAACACTCATTGTTGTAGTATTCCTGCTGACAAGCTTCTGCTGCACCGATAATTAGGGGGAGTGGGGTCCCTTTGGTTTGTACAATTATCAAGAGCCCTGGTCCATGTAGGTCTGTCGCATTTGTGGAAAAGCCAAACCATATAAAATGGCATGACTTTTGATAGTGCCATGTATAATGATCCTCCCTCAACTCAGCTTGTGACAATGACTGACAATGCGACCGTCCATGTTAGTATCTCGGGACACTTGAAGATAGCTGATCAAAACACATCCCTTCGTGAGGACTGCATCTATGTTGTATTCAGTGAAGCAGAGTACCTGCCGTGGGACAATCCTGATAACCTCGTCCGCGCAGAAGTAGAAAACACGTTATGCACGATCAAAAACAACCTGCTATGGCTGCTCTTTCTAATTGGTGGGCCAGCTAATGTCATCAACATGGTGGTGTTCTACAAACAGGGACTGAAAGATCGTGTCAACCTGTGTCTGTTTGCCTTGTCTTTTGCTGATGGTATGTATCTGACAATGGAGCTGTTCATTCACGGTGAACAACTGTCCATACAGTTCACTACAAAGGAAAGATTTGGTCCTATTCAAACTTTTCTAACAAACGTTAATTT
>CM031604.1:59093382-59098382 GCA_018398815.1 Conus ventricosus | reverse complement strand
TGCAAAAATAATGTATTCAAGTTTTCTTTTTGTGTATATATGCAGAGAAGATGCGGATCCATCCAAGCAGTCATAAAGCAACATTAGCAAACACATATATTTATCTTTATTTTTTTTTTTGCTGTCCCAACCTCTGCACCACCTCAGAGGCAGTGCACCCACGCCGCTCATTCTGACACCCCGTCCACAGCCACAGCCCGGTCGGCCCCACCGCTGCCCCGGCACCGGCAATCCACAGGGAGCAGTCAATGTCAAGTCGTCAAGAGCCAACCTACGAGAGAAGACACTGCACTGCTCCGAGTCACGTCGGTGGTGTTCAGTGGCGTCTGTTCTGATCTAACATACGCAGGACACCACCTACTAAGCCCCCTACTGACGACAACAATTGCTTAGTCGCGGAGCCGGGTGTGAGTGAGCTCTCCCTCCGGATGGCGCCACCACGTCCGTCCAACGACAGCCCCCATGGACCCGCCGATACAGGTGACCCCGACGGAACCAAACCAAGGTCACAGACGTGGAATGAACATCGAAATTGAGGTCACCATGAGAGCAGGGCATGAAGGGCCACAGAATTTGAGACTTTTTTTAATGCTGATCGATGAGAATGAGGATGATTAAGATGATGCTATGGATTTCCATTTCGGTCTGAGACTACATGTCAGGGCTGTACTCTACGCTTTCTTTCATAATATATCCCAGCGTCAACCAGGCCCGAGAGATACAGGCAACTGCAGTGTTGGTCAGGAAATTTGAGCAACACTCTCAGATACGCATCCATTAAGTGGATGAAACTCGACTGTGTGGTCCCAGACTTCCCAACTGAGTCCGCAGCAAACTCAACTCTGGGTAGAAGCCGGTCGGGGCAGAAAAACCCACATGACTTCTGATGGGATTCGAACCCACGACCTCCCAGCCCGGAGTCCGCGACGCTAACCACTTCGCCACGGCGGCTGGTATATTTATCTTTAATTGTGGTGAAATAAATATTGATCTTTAATTGTGAGGAAACAAAAACATCCAATATAAAACAATATGTTTGTGATTCTGAACCTTTTTGGAACAGTCCAGCGGCCCACAAAAACACACCCTGCCTGTTCTTTAACACTTTGTTATCAAATCTGGCAGAACATCCCTGAGCTGAACAAAGCCTTCATGATATTTGTTGTACAGTGTTTAAGTCTATTTTGATGCAGATCAAAACGCTCCATGAGTGCATGTTTTTAGAGCAAGTGGTTCATCACAAGGCATGCTCCATGCAGTCTCCTTGCCTTCTGCTGAATTGCCCAAATCACCTATCTTTTTGAATTATCTGGTACAGTTTTCACGAACCTGAACACGATCACAGGTTAATGTATATATATATATATATATATATATATATATATATATATATATAATATATATATATTAATATATATATATTATATAATATATATATATATATATATATATATATGCTGCTCAAAACAATTTAAGAACCAGTTGAAAACATTCACACACAATTCAACCGAAAAACCAAAATAATTCTTCAAACAATTTAATTGAAAATTCATCTATGGAACGATACAATGACATCAGAAATAAACGAATAACAGCTGCTCAAAAACAACTTCATGGGCTTAATTGATGAACGCCTTCATTCAGAAATCAGAACAGTCAAATCAAATGACCATCAATGTCAATACTCAGAATGGCCGCCATTAGCGCGGATACAAGCTAGACATCTCTGTCTCATAGAGTCTACAAGCCTTCTGAGGGTCAGCTGAGGGATGTTGTTCCACTCCTGTTGCAAGAAGTCGAAGAGCTGGCCCAGGTTCACTGCTGGAGGGTGGTTCTCGTGAACAGGCGCCACAGGACGTCCCAGGCATGCTCGATCAGGTTCAGGTTGGGTGAGGACGCTGGCCAGTCAAGGCGGTTGACCTGCTGCTCCTCCAAGAAAACGTTACCACCCTGCCACGGTGGGAACGGGCGTTGTCGTCCTGGAGGATGGCGTCAGGGCCCAGGGCTTGCAGGGCAGGCAGGACCAGAGGCTGAAGAATGTTGTCCCTGCACCCCACACCAGTTAGGTTGCCTTCAACTAGGTACCGGGGGTTTCTGAAGTTCCTTCCTATGCCACCCCACACCATGATAGACCCCCCCTGCCGTACCGGTTCCGTTCGATTACGTTGGCTTCTTGGTAGCATTCCCCTGTCCACCTCCAGACACATATGCAACCATCGTCGAAGAGCCGAGCAAAACGCAACTCGTCAAAAAACATCACCCGGGCCCAATGCTGCCTCGTCAAGGCCACATGAGCTTGGCACCAGGTCAGTGGCGCCCTATGGTGAGCCACCGTCAGCACAGGTCGAGCAGCTGGCCGTCTTGCTCGGAGGTTAACTTCTCTGAGGCGGTTCCGAACAGTTTGGTCGGAAATGTTGACGTAAGCTGCAGCACGCAGTTGTCGCCTGAGGTTGTTTGCACTGGCAGTTCTTTGTCTCAGCACCATGAGAACCAGCAGTCTGTCCTGCTGTCTGGTGGTGGAACTAGGCCAGCCAGACCATCTTTGTTCAGCAGTACTACTGGTGGCGTTGAAGAGGTCACAAAGTCTTTGGATGGCAGCATGATGCACTTGAAGGCGACAACCACCTTCTCTGACGCCTACACCTTCTTGAAGCCAAGCAACAGCCCTTCCCCGGTCAGTGTCATTTAATCTCCGTTTTGGTGGCATGGTTAAAAACACCCCCAAAAGGGGCTTTTTATACCCACTGGTCAGCAAAACTTATTGCCTTGTGTTCAGTAAAGGCACGACTTGCACGTGCAATGCGGTTTGCAGTCAACCCAACTCTGCTGCCTCAGCTATGCGCTCGCAAACCGCGACCATGTTTTCGGTGTTTCTTTTGTGAACTCGTTCAACCCACTAGACTCAGATTCAACCGAACACATGCCAAAACCAGTTTTGCACTGAAGTAGTTGTCACTTTTTCAGTGCAAATATTGGACAAAACGCTTTGAATTCTATACACTACGATGCGTTATCTAAACCATATGAGAAATGCAGGTGGCTTCTAAATTGTTTTGAGCAGTATACTTCAACTTAGATTTGGAAACATTATGAAATAGCGCCAACGCTTGATAGTGTCTCGTTGAAATCTCCCTTTCTGTTTGTGAGAATGGATGACGATGCAATCGCCCATGCAAATATCTCAGGACTCTGGCAGACTGCAGTGGAAAGCACACCCTTTCGTGAACACTGCATACCAGTTGTGTGCAGTGAGGTGGAGTATTTGCATTGGGACAATCCTGATAACATTGTCTATACAGATCCAGAGAACATGTATCGTGCATGATCAAAACCAACTTGTCGAGATTGCTGTATCTGATTGATGGGCCAGCTAACATCATCAACATGGCGGTGTTTTACAAACAGGCACTGAAGTATCGAGTCAGCCTGTGTCTGTTTGCCTTGTCTCTTGCTGATGTATCTGGCAATGGGGATACTGCATCATGGTGAACAGCTGGTCATACAGTGTACTACAAAGGAAAGATTTGTCCAATTGAAACTTTTTGTAAGCAAACCTGAGTTTTACTGCTGCTTATTTTCTGATCATGCATAATATTACAAATTCTCTCTGCTATCATTCCAAAAGAGAGGTGTTTCTGTGTGTTTTCAGTCTGCTAAATGCTAATAGTTTGCTACACACAAGAATTATGATGGTGAGCATCCTTCTGATTTCTGTCATAATGTTTGGTTTATTTTTCATTGTGAGCTATCAATATCGCATTGGGAGTGTGTATGATCCACTATCAAGTGAGGTTGTCATGACAGCCATCGACGGGTCATTCTACATGACAGACAAAGAGTTCATCGATAGTCTGAAAAGTTACATTTTTGGTGTTGGTTTTCCTGGGGTGGTGATGATCACAGAGACAGTATCGAAAATCATGACGATCATGAAACTTCATCAGACAATGTTGTGGAGATCTAAACGTGTGTTGTCATCTCTCTCCTCAAAAACTGGCCGTAACCAAGATTCTTGTTGGTGACTTCAACTTTTTTTCAGATCACTACTCTAGGTTGCTTTGTTCAGATTTTGTGTCCAGAAGTGAACACGACGACAATTGAAACATGTTCGTTTCTAGTACCGTATATGGATTGTTCAAGTATTCAAGTTTATTAACGCTGCCGCCAACATTGTCATTTACTTTACTATGGGGTGTCTACAGAGAAACATTGTGGACGCTGTTCAACAGAAACCCACTGCCAAAAAGTTGCTGAAGGAATGAAATTGGTGTAAAATAAGGAGAAACTGGTTAAGATGCGCTTAAAATTCAATAGATGACCGTGCAATACTTCATGTTACTAATCACTGAACTTCCGTGTATATTATATAGCAGACTTCGTTTTGAAAGAAAGCTTATACGTTATTGTAAAGGGGATCCAGTATCTGTTTATAGCCTGTTGAAAGCTTTGGGAAGCTCTGTGTTATTTGCTAGAACTAGTGTGCATCCTTTGTGACTTGCGGAAGCCAGTGTGTGCTCCTCTTATTGTTCCTAGTAAAACGATTATTTTCCCTGCCAGTCTGAACAGTTGGGACGATACCTGTCCAGCATTACCAGAGGAACAGTTGTCTTCATTCATGTTTTACGCCTGTTTTAATGACTAGTACTTCAAATCCAAATGGCAAAACAAATAAAAAACAAATTCGCCACAATGAGGCGGCAACCTAGCAAACCGATTGAGGAAAAGTCTCCTTTAATACAAGATAGCCCAACCATGAGCATCTCCACAATCAGCCACAGAATACTGGCATTAAGGTCTGATGTCGGAATATATCACATACCAGTGTAACCTGTAAAGACCCAGTCCTTGCTCCTCGTCACCCCTGCCTGCCCTGACGTGGTTTACCTTATCCTGAGGGCATCACAGCAGCTCTTAATGTACCAGGACATTTTCCTTGCGGGAAAAGACTGAACCTTTCCAAAATTTTGGAGGTTTGCTGCACTCTCCTCTCTCTCTCTCTC
>CM031604.1:59073382-59083382 GCA_018398815.1 Conus ventricosus | reverse complement strand
GTCATTCCTGCTACTGCTCTGAGGTTTCATTTGATAAGTTTTTTAAACATCGAGCCCAGTTCTGAGTAGATAAAAATGATACCTAAGTAGTCATAATTGGCTTCTACAGTTATTTGTTTTCCAGCATAATACCTTGTTCACAGTTTCTCAAATCACCACCATCTTTGAAAACAACAACTGTTGATTTTTTTCCATATTAACATACGTCCAGCCCCTACTTGTCATAAATTGCTCTAGACAACTGATTTTCTTTTGTAGGTCAGCTGCAGGCAGCAGCTAATGCAATGTCATCTGCATACATTAACAAACGTACACAAAGTTGAATGTTCAAAAGGCCTATATCACACGCTCCACATGTATTTAATTGCTGCTCAAGTTCAGGTAGAAATATGCAAAAATGGAGAGGACTTAAAATGCATCCCTGTTTTTATGCCAGACAAGTAATCAAAGTAGTCCCTGACTTTGCCACCCAGTCTAAGTGAAGCTTTAACTTTCTTTGTACATGCCTGTACACCTTTTTGCAACAGTAAAAACAGCATTTTGTCCTGTCTACACAGTCAAGGCCTTTGAAAAATCAACAAAGAGAGTGTAAAAACGGCCACCTTGCTTTGTTATATATTTCTGTACTCGAGCTTGCAGAGTGAATATATTATCAATTGTGCTCTAGCCCTTGCGGAAACCAGCGTGTGCCTCCAGGATCAAATCATTTTCTTCACAGCATTGTTTAAGTCTTTCGTTTAAGACAGTACTGCATAATTTACAAACAATATTCAGAAGAGAGACGCCTTTGTAGTTATCACATTTGTTTTACTTCTTTTCTTATGTAATGGGAAAATGAATGCTTCTGACCAGCTTTCAGTGTACACTCCAGCAGATAATAACTTATTAAACACCTGGTAGAAGAAACTGTACAAAAAATATCAGGGGCAAGCAAGAAAAAGTCATATGAAAGACCATCAGTGCCAGCTGTCTTACAACCCTTTAAGCTTAAGTTGTTGGATGCCCCACGGATTTCTGCTTCAGCGATGTTGCTATCCATTTCCAAACCAGCACAATATTCACAGTTGTCTATTTCATGCATGTCAGGCGTGGTCTGAACGTCTTCAGCAAACTGCGAGTCATCCGATGCCTGTCGTTACATTGAACATATTTTTTAAAGTGATCAAACCAAGCACGCAGAGTTATTTCTTCCAGTTTGCTCTGAGTATTTGAAGTTAATATTTTTATCTATTTCCAGAAAACTCTTAAATTTTTATCAAAAGATAAATCGGGCAGTTCTTTTACCAACTGTTCATTATTTTCTGATTCAAACTATGCGTACGAGGAGTGTAAAACACTGTGTAATCAGGAAATGCTGCCTCTATGGTATTTTGTTTGCATGACCAAATTTCCGAAAATGTAAAGATCTTATACGTTTCACAAAAGGATTTCCATGGTACATTTTTTTAGTGTGCTGGCAAGTCCCTGAATATGCCATGTCACTATTTCTAACAGTGAGTGATTACGTGCATGAGGACGTTTGAGGTCCAAGGAGTCGCTTGTTATGTCCTCATATTCTGTTTGGTTTATGACTGATACAGCCTCTTCTACAGACACACAATCTTGTGTTTTGAGTTTGCTCATTATCTGATGTGTCGTCATCACTTATGCTGCTTGTTTGTGTGAGCAGTGTCACCCTGATATCGTGTGTCACATTGTTCACTGCGTCACTAACATCATCCAGTGGAGGTAACAAATGGAATCCTTCCTACACGTTACTTGGGCGTGGGGTCGGCCGGGCCTTCAGCTCTTTTCCTGCCGTGGCACCATTCTGGAAGGTGGTGTCATACACGAAGGCCCGTCCTTCAACGACCATTTCTGTTCTGCCTTTGCAGTCTTGAAGAACGGTACTAGCAGTCGACGCCACTCTCTCACTCGTGGGGTGAAATCCTCGTTTTCAAACACCTTTGATTTCTTTTTCCTCAGAATTTTGCGGTTGGCCAGAATGCGTTTCTGTCTTTAAAATTACTGAAGGAGACAATGATGGGACGGGGTGACTTGCCACCTCCTTGAAGTCGATGAGCACGCTCTGTTTCCACTTTTACCCATCTCTTCTTTCAGCACTGTCATCACTGTCTCTTCACAGTCTGGTCTGACACAATTCCACTTTTCTTTGGGGAGCAGGAATCCCATGAAAGATCAAATTGTTACGAAGGCTCCTCCCCACCAGATCGTCCACTTTGCTTTCCAGCCTTTCAACTTTCTCTTTCAAGTCCTTGTTTTCTTTTTTCATTTACTCCACTTCAGTTTGAAATATCTCCATGTGCTGTTGCATCGTTGACTGAAGACCTTCGATCCTTTCCTCCATTCTCTTATTCATCGCCGTCAACATTTTGACCACATCGGAAATCGTGACCTCCGACTCATTTCCACGGGCCCCAGGAGTGCTAGAAAGCTGCTGGCCACTGGAAGATATCGCTGCCTACCTCAGTCTCTTGTCGGATGGTCCTGGATGGGGCTCAATGTCCCCACACTGGAGCTTGAATGACACCACAAATACGATCACCACTGCCATTTTCGATCCTACTCGTATCACTCATTGAAACATAGATTTGTTTTTCTCAGTTGCACGTTTCGACATGAAAGTTTGGAAAGTCCAGTAAAAAAAAATGCAACAAGTCGCTCGAAAAAAATACTGGACTGCTAGGCATAATGCAGAGAAAACAAACAAATAGGCGTCGATGTTGTTTGTTGAAAAACTAAACTTATGTTGGTGAAATTGTGACAGTAAATGACAGAGCGTCAACAAAATGCGTGATGTTTTGTTGTTGACGGCGCAGGTGATTTTTTTTTTCTAATTTAAACAAAAAATGCAAAATCAGTTAAACTCAGTCAGTACAATCAGCGCAAAAGCAGCGTACGTCCTCTTTCCACGAGCGTTGTGCACCGTGTGTGTGTGTGTGTGTGTGTGTGTGTGTGTGTGTGTGTGTGTGTGTGTGTGTGCGTGCGTGCGTGCGTGCGTGCGTGCGTGCGTGCGTGCGTGCGTGCGTGCGTGCGTGCGTGCGTGCGTGCGTGCGTGCGTGCGTGCGTGCGTGGTGTTGTGTGTGTGTGTGTGTGTGTGTGTGTGTGTGTATGTGCGTGTGTGCGTGTGTGCGTGTGTATATGTGTGTGTGTGTGTGTGTGTGTGTGTGTGTGTGTGTGTGTGTGTGTGTGTGTGTGTGTGTGTGTGTGTGTGTGTGTTCATAACCATTCTTGGCGATCATCAATGCAGAACAATATTTACTAGCACACATATTGGTGTGTTGTGTAGCTCTCTCCGAACAAAACAGCACATGTTGTGATAAACCCTTTTCAATATCAGCCCCCGACACACAGTTTCCAGCATTAGTTCTCCACCCACAGCCAACCTCTACCCTGCAGTTTTTGCACCTCCTATGTCACCTTGATTATGATTAGCGGCATTAGGCTGTACAACGAGTGAAATGATGAATGATAGCTTAAACGAAACAGAAATGTTCTTGAAATTAGAGCATAGCATATGTCGGCTGTTCCCATCATATATGCTGTATTGTCCTACTTGTATATTTTCGTCCATTTAAACAATAAGAGGAAAGATTTTTTTCCGTTTTGCAGTACAGCTTAGAAACAGGTTAACTGATTACCTCATATTTACCAATCGGAAAAAAATCTGAACAGAAAGTGACGCACTGGCTGGTCAAGCATTTTATATCAATATACAGAAACAAAGGAATCAGAGGTGATGAACAAAGTGTGAACAACACTTTACTTGTAAGCCTCTCAAAAGCGAATCTTATTGTTTGTGAGTATATGCTTTTCGTCAATAAAAGGAAAGCTACCTCGCCAATTAGACACACTTTTGGCCGATGACTTCCCGTGGAGCATTTGGCAGCAGCCATTTGCATCAACATTTTTCAAGAAAACAATCGTCGAGATGTTAACCTCCAAAAGGTAAGTCCATAGTTCATATCCTATGTAACTTTTTGACAATGTCAAATAATATAATAAAACAAAATGCTGCTTGGTTCATGATCTAAAATTTGTATCTCTCAGATCTCTTTTGGAAAACACAAATTACGTGTTCCAGGTGCTGAAAGATGCATCCCAAAGATGGGGTGGTAGGCACGGGAAGGTAGGGGGCTTTTGGTAACACGACTCATGTAGTTATTGTGTTTGTTTCAGGAATTTCACGGTTCATGAAGTAATAAGCATGCTAGAAAAATGAACTCGCATTTGAAACAGCAAGTATATACGTAGAACCACCGCCAAATGATGATCTGACAGATGAGGATGATGTGGATGACAGTGAAGGAGGGAACGACTGACAACATGAATCGGCGCCAGCTGAGGGCAAGGGCACAAGCTGTGGTGGCAAGGGATGGAGTGCGCACTACATTCGCAGATGATGAGACAGAGAGGGACTTGCCAACAACTAACTGTAAGTAGATCTAATTGCAAAGTGAGACGACTACAGGCGGAAATCTAAACAAATCTTAAATAAATGTTAAGCGAACCGCCCAGAGAAACGTGGACAAACGAGTCACAAGACAAAACACAACGCGTTTCGACCTCTTAGAGTCACAAACGAATAAAATAAGAAGATCTGAAGCGATCAAAGCTAAGTGAATTTTCGTTATTTTATTCGTTTGTGACTCACCTGAAGAAGACCTAAGAGGTCGAAACGCGTTGTGTTTTGTCTTGTGACTCGTGTGTCCGCGTTTCTCTGGGCGGTTTGCAAACATTTATTTAAGATTTAACTGTAAGTATTACTGGAAAATAAGTCAGTACCAAAATAATGAATGGTTGAGATAGATTCTCTCCGCAAGGGTTGTTGGTCAGACCATAGTGACAGTTCATAAGGATTTCATTTGGAATCCTGCTGGGTCAATGTAGAGTCCAGATATTGATTTGCAGTGATTTCCAATAAACAAAACACACAGAGAATTAGCTTGTGTGGCTCATGCATGTACACACGGACATGTAATGGTTTCATTGCTCACATGTATCATTTTCAGATTTTATTTCATTTCATTTCACTATGTTTTTGTGCATAGGCACCAGAAGAGGCTACTCCTGAGGGACCTTCTACTTCAACATGTGGCTCAACACCTTTCGGATGTGCACCTAAGAGGCATGGGTCTTCAGCTAAGAGGCAAGGGTCTTCACTAACGGAAGCACTTCCAGCGAAAAAGACGAAGATCTTGAAGACAAAAGACTGGAGATGCACTGACCCCAGCCAAAGGCAGAAGAACTGGTTCAAATGGATGCTCCCCAGCGCAATGTGTCTGGACTTCCATCCACACCCGTGGAGCTCTTTGAAGACTTTTTGATGATGAAGTTATCCAGATGATGGTTGACACGTCAGAAAAGTATGCACGCTCAAAAGGAAACGAAACTTTTAAAACGAGCCAATGTGAAATGAAAGCCTTCCTAGAGATTGAGATACCTGAGCCTCACATCATCAAGCACTATAACCAGACCATTGGAGGCGTAGACCGTATAAGATCAAAATGCTGATCAATGCCCTACAGATCAAAAAAAAAGTGGTAGTGGCCCATTTTGGCATACTGCCTTGATGTGGGTGTGCAGCAGGCTTGGCACCTGTGCAGAGAAACACCACCAGCTACGAAAAGCCTCTTGATTTGCTGGCAGTACGTCGCTCTATTGCTTAGACCTACCTGACTTGCGCACGAAGGACTGAGGGAGCTGGACGCCCAAGTACCAAGGGAAAAAATACCCGTCCTTGACAAGAGAGTGCCCACTACTGTCCGATTTGATGGAATCAACAATCTCGTGGAGCCTTGGTATTCCCAGCTTGGCTGTGCTGCCTGTGGCATGAAAACCAAAAGGAGATGTCAAAAGTGTAGAGTCGGACTGCATGGCAATTGCTTTGCTGTTTTCCACACTTGGTGACTTCAGCGTCCAGGACAGAAGGACCATGCTCTCTAGTAATGACAATTAGCAGCTGCTAAATGGAAAGACTGTTTGGCTTTCTTTAATGACTTTTCTCCACCATTCTACCCTCTATACCCTCTCCTCTTCCACTTTTCTATTGCAAATAGCAAAGGACGTGTTTGCAGAACAGATTCATCTCATGTTTTCAGATACATTTTTGGTAATAATTGTTACTTTGTATGATCCTATTCCCCATTTTTCATTATTTTTCTATCACAATGTGTTTTGCTCCATGGTTCATTGTCAAAGAATCATAAAAGCAAACAAAAGCTAACAATTACTCATAGTGGAGATTATTGTCATGTGTACGAAAAGCGCCTACCCTGTCGTGCCCAGCGTCCCATGTTTGGGACAGTACTATCGCCCACCACAGCATCATTGCAAATACATATTTGCCACAAATATAGTTGATAACATTCAAACTACACTGAATGTGACACATTTTCACTATTTTTGTCAAAAACAAAAATTGAGGGATTAATGGGTACACTTGTTATATTGCAACCATCCTCATGTGAGCAAAAGCCTTTTTACGACGACTGAACGTAATGGCAGTCCCATCAGCCATGGTTTTCGGCATCTCTTTGTCTAAAACGTAATTTGCATGAAATATTTTTACAGGACCCAGTTCATTCGAAAGCATATTTTGTTCTTTGAAAGCAAAAAAAATATAAAAAAAAATCCTCATCTGACGCCATGGAAGTTTCATTTCACGTAATTTACTTACACGTGTTTTCATTCTGTTTCACAGTTTAAAATGTTCCCGTTTTTCACAAGAACCTGAGATTTTAAATCTTTAGGAGAATATATACAATGCTATGAACTTGTAATTTGGAAAATAAGAAAATCTAACAGATTTCTGCATGAAATCCTTTTTTAGATTTCAAATAATTGTGTCGTGAAAGCGCTTACTCAATTCAAATATGCAAGATGATCTTAAACTTTGTCATATTAGGAAATATGATCTCCATTCGAATAAACATTGCCCAAAATGTCCATGACTTTGTCAATGAAATTCATTTCATTTAATTTCTTCCAGCACCAATAAAAGAACTATTTGTGTTCTATTATTTGCATCTTGTTGTTGCGTAGATCATCATATTGTGCGTAGGTAATTGATCTTGCGTAGATCATCATAATAATGTTGTAGAGTATAAACTCTGCTAGGGCTAAGATAACGTTTTTGGCTTAATTCTATTATAAAATAAACGTTAGCTAGGATGACAGTTAATTTCTTCAAACAGTCCATTTGATTAAATTTTAAAGAGAAGATTGGACCAAATTAAACCCATGATGATAATAAGGGAGCTAAATGTGTCAGAAATAGTGTTACGTAATTGATGAAACCATATATTTTTGGCGCGTTCATGTTAAAGATACTTTGATTATCCCAAACCCCATTTCGACGGCCTTTGAAAGTATTCATGCTTTAAGCATCCTGCCGAACTGATAATTGTAACATTTTTTCCCTTTTACTGGTACAGTAATTACAAACTTAAACACGAACCCGCGTCAGTGTGAATATACACGCATTTCAATTGTAAAAATGTGGAAACAATATCATATGACACCAACGTTTAATAGCTTCACATTGAGAACTTGTGTGAATGGCTGACAAAGCAACCGTCCATGTATATCTCAGGACACTGACGGACCACTATGGAAAACATATCCCTTCACGAAGATTGCATCCCAGTTGTATTCAGTGAGATGGAGTATTTGCCTTGGGACAATCCTGATAACGTTGTTAGTGCAGAACTAGAAAGGACAGCGCGAATGATCAAAAACAATCTGCTATGGTTGCTGTTTCTGATTGGTGGGCCAGCTAACATCATCAACATGGCCGTGTTCTACAAACAGGGACTGAAGGACCGAGTCAACCTGTGTCTGTTTGCCTTGTCTTTTGCTGATGGTATGTGTCTCATAGCGGCAACGCTGATTCATGGTGAACAACTGGCTCTACAGTTCACTACAAAGGAGAGATTTGGTCCAGTCCAAACGTTTTTAACGAACACGAATTTGACAGTTCTTTACTTTCCCTTTATATACATATCACAAATTTGCTCTGCCATCATCGCTATAGAGAGGTGTTTGTGTGTTTTCAATCCGCTCAAAGTTCATAGTTTGTTACGCACTAGAACAATGATGGTGATCATCCTTCTGATTTCTGTCCTGATATTTAGTTTGTTTTTCATTGTGAGTTTTCGATATCGTATTGGATGTGTGTATGATCCAATATCAGGTGACACTGTCATGACACCCATCGACGGAAGAGTCTACACAGTACATAAAGAATTCATCAATAGTCTTGAAAGTTATGTGTTTGGTGTTGGCCTTCCTGGGGTGGTGATAATCATAGTGACGGTAACAACAGTTATGACGATTGTGAAACTTCGTCAGGCAATGTTATGGCGATCTAAAACTACCTCGTCAATATCTCCTCGTGAACTGGCTCTGACCAAGATTCTTGTAGGTAACTCCATCTTCTTCATTGTTTGCTCGTCTCCAAACGCTCTAAGTCGCTTTGTTCGGATCTTCTTTCCAGAAATGAACGCTGGACGACGAAATCAAAACATCTTCTTAACTGTGATATGCATTGTTGAAGTATTCGGCTTCATTAACGCTACCTTCAATATTGTTATCTACTATACCATGGGTTCTCACTACAGGCAAACATTCTGGACACTGTTCAAAAGAAACCCACGACTAAAAACTAGTAATGAAAAGAATAAAAATGGTGAAGAAAGAGTAAGGAGACTCTGATGAAGATGAGTTTTAAATTTCTACATAAACACTTACGTTGCTACACGTCACTAAATACTAAGCGTAGTTCTTCCAATTATGGTACACGTGCATTATTTGTTTTACACAGATCGATATAGTTTGAAATTATGTTCAAATACTTAGTTCCAAACTAAACGGTATATCTTTCTACTGAGGTGTTCCTGTGACTGTCCATGGCCTGTTGAAGCCTGTGTGCATTCCTCTCTCTGTACATGATTTGGTAATCTTGGTATACTTTGCCCTCTGTTTGTGATTTGTGGAAGCCTGTATGTATTCCTCTTAACGTTCTCTCATTGAAATTGTAGACTGATGTGACCAAGCCTGCCCACTGTTACCCAGGGACAGTTTCGCAATGCCATCGGTTGGTCAGTCTTGGCCAGTGCTTTCCTCTATTCAGAAATACACAAAGGAGGCGTTGGGAAGGAGCAAACCGACATCCTTGATTCCCGATCACCCCCTCAGTTCTTCAACTACATCGTCGATGTCTAAATCAACCACAGTATGATATGTAGCCTGTGGTTTAGTCAGCCAAGGACTGGCATACAGAATCTGTCTTTTCTAACTGCATACTACGCACAAAACTGCTGTAGCTGCTTTACAATGACGTTGATAATGATAATGATGATGACAATGACGATGACGACGATGCTGATAAGGATATAATAACAAAGATAATAATCAAAATAATAATAATCAAAATAATGATAATTCGTATATATATTCTAATATAATAATTATAATGATGATAATAATAATAATAGTAATAATAATGATGATGATGATGATGATGATGATGATGATGATGATGATGATGATGATGATGATGATAACAATAATTCGTATGTAATTCTGCTTGTCACTTCATTTCAATGGTGCATGTATACACAAAAAATGCACTGTACAATGTCATCAAAGAAGCATCCCATAAGCACATTTATCTCCAGAAACACATACATAAATTCATGCACACTACTCAAATACATCACATATATGCAGAAGAAAGGCGGAGAAACTCTGTGGTGCATTTCACGTGACGTGCCATTTATCAGAAATCATGTTCTTATATTGTGTTGGTACTTATGCTATGTCAGACATGAACACTTCACAGAAGACTCCATGTCACACCTAAAGTGACCTCTGAGTCTTTTAACAGAGAGCAATATTTTCCATCTGATCTAAGATTTTACTGAACAGTTTCTAGAAAACCTGTTTTAATGACATGCGTGTGTGTGCGTGCGTGAGTGTGCGCGCGCGCGCGCGTGTG
>CM031604.1:59055882-59070882 GCA_018398815.1 Conus ventricosus | reverse complement strand
CATTAGTCGATCGCGGTCGAGGTGATCCCCGAAACATTTTAGGAGTCATTGTAAACAGAGACAGAAACTGACCTTTACCGGATCGCCGTGAGAGTGTGCATCTTGGCTATTGGTTATTCAAGAAACCAGTTTGATCTTTGTCCACAAAGACTGCTAACCGAGGACGACGTTAACCTGGAAAACTCGGTTACGTTGAGACAGGCAGTCAAATCCCGGTCGCATACAGGGGGACAAGGTTTCGCTAAATGCAACTGCAATGGCCCGAAACATGTCAGAACAATCGTTGCAAATGCTTCAAAGCGAATGTCTTGTGTAATTCAAGATGCCATGGCAGCCGCACGTGCAGGAACAAGTAAGCTCAGCTCAGTACATGGGTGGTTGAGCAGAGAGTGACGCTCTGGACACTTTTCGGATCACTTAAACCGTTTTTATGTGGCGCTCGGTAAACCGCACCATTTCTTACCTTTGTCTCTGACCTTGAGAGAGAGAGAGAGAGAGAGAGAGAGAGAGAGAGAGAGAGAGAGAGAGAGAGAGAGAGAGATGAGAAGGAGTTAAAAAAACTACGGGACATGGCTTTACATTTTCTGTTTTAAAGTTTTCTTGGGAACACTTTCTTTTTATATTTACGTTGGTAATTGTTTCTCAGTAAAAAATATGTTGCACAACTAAAATTCTATTTTTCTAACAAACATTAAATATGTTTAAAGAGAAAGAGAGAAAAGAAGAGAGAGAGAAAGAGAGAGATCATAAACTCATGAATTACGGACCTCTGCTTCAGAAATTCGTAAATTCCTGGAATTTACGGGGGAATTGGGAAATTCCCGAGGGAAACAGTAATTTTCAAATTTATAAAAATTCGGGATTCACGAATGTCTGATTTCACAAATTTACTGTAACATATATATTTTAAATATTTTTAATATATAATATATATAATATATATATTTATATATAAATATTATACTAAAAAATTAAAAAGGAACCCTTAAAACATCTAAAAAATTTGTTAAAGCGTGTTGCCGTCATCAGGATGGTTTTTGGTTGCCCACCGCCGATGTTTATTTAGGTGGGGGTTTTCCCTTTGGGGGTTTTTGCACGTGGGTTGGCTGCACTTTTTTTTGGGGGGGGTTTTCAGTTTTTTTTTGGGTGTGTTCACTAACAACGATTTCCATTTATCCCATTGTTTACACTGGGGGTGTTTAAAGTTGCTAATGGGGTTTTGCATAGATTAACCTTTTTCATTAAACATGGGTTGCACCTTTTTGAAACATTCTGTAGTGTGCTCTTTTTAATTTTCCAGTATATTTAGCTTTTTTTTTGCTTTTTTTTAAATTTTTCCAGATATATTTCTCGTTCTTTTTTGTTTTTTAATTTTTTTTATTAAAGACTTTTTGGGTTTGCATATCGGTTTTGAATGGTTTTCAGTGACCCAGTATGCTTTTATTTTTCTGATGTCACAGTACCCGGTATACAATGTTTTGTGAAGACATTTATTTTTTAGGGGGCACCTCCTTTCTGGGCAATTGCAAGATTCCTTTTTTCCCCTTTTTTGCTGTTTTGATTTTCATTTTTTTGGGATGCGTAAATTATTTTTTGGGGTTTCTTTCATAGTAATAGTTTACTTTTTTTTGTTAAATTTTTGGGGAAATTGTGTTCTTTTGGAAAGAAGTTTTTAGGTTTTTGAAGAATTTTTTCCCCTATTTTTTTTGTTCCCTCGTTGGGGGTTATACCAATATTTTTTTTTCCTATTTTTTTTGCTTTATTTGTTTGTTGCGGGGTTTTTTTGTAATTTTAATTTGTATCCACTTGTTTGTATGCCTCCGGGTTTTCTCTCTGCATTTTAACACCCTCACTGCATGACATTTTTGATAGCTCTTGTTTAGCAGGGGGTAGGGGCTTAATAAATGGTGATGTTACTTTTGTGTTACATAAAGAGGTTTTCGTTGGTTTCTTTATGGTTTATATATGATTGTTGAATCCAGTGTTAGTCTAAGTATTCCTCCCTTTTTTTGTTTGCTTCAAGTAATTTTTAAGTTGGGGTTTTTTGGAAGTTTTTTGCATATTCTTTCTTTTTGTTTTCGAGGGTCTTGGATTGTTGGTTTGCGCAAGGCCACGTCTCATATAGTCCGATTTTTTTCCCCGAGTTTTTTTTTTGAGTTGGACGCATAATACCGCCCATTCACTTTTCTGCACCATCATAGACCCCGGTTTTACTCAAAATTTTTTGATTTTTTTGGTTTTTCCCCAGGTTCTTTTTTTGCTGTTAGTAATTTTTTTTGGTGGGGAGAAGTTTTCCATTTCTGACCCTTTTATGTCTGTGTGGTTCGGGCAAATTTAGGTTGGGGAAGTTCCTCACTATAGATGGGTAAAAGTCTACTATCAAATGGAATTTTTACTGAAATTACTTTTTTTTTTTTGAGTTTTTTAAACCATTGGATAACTTCGATGTGTTTTTCCAGGGGTTTATTCAAGTTTATTTTACTTTCTTATTATTTTTTCCAGAATTTTCTTGCTTTTTTTTGCCTAATTGATTTGGGGAGGGTTATTAGTCTACATTTTATTTTTAGAAAATTGGCTTGTGGTCTTTGACTTTAAAAAGCTTCTTTTTTTTCGTCGCTTCTATCCTGTCATTTAGTCTATCGCTCGCAAGTTCTTTTTCTTTGTGGGGATACTGAGAAAATTTTTGTCAGCTTTTTTGTATTTTTTCGGGAGGTTTTTGTCAGGATTGAAGAAAAAATTTTGGTTCCATTTATAATGCATTTTATCCCTTCACAAATTTGTTTTTCTTTTTTGACTGGTTTTTTTTCTTTTAGGTTTTTTTGGAAACCTTGTTAATTTTTTTAAATTTCAAAGGGGTTACATTTTTTCATTTATCTTCAAAGTTCATTCTCATGCGGGGTGACCCATGATTTGAAATCGAGGTTTTTTGTCCTTTTTTTTTTTTTTGCTTTTTTGGGTTCAAAAAAAGAATTTTTTCCACTCATATTTTTAAAAATTTTTCGTTGTTCTTTTAATTTTTTATAAAAATTTGCGGATTTGAAAACGGTTTTTTTTTTTACGCCAAAAATTTTTTTCCTCCATTTAAAAAGGCCCAAATGCTCAACGTGAGGCGTTTAAATCAGAATTTTTTAAAATCCCTAAAAAAAATTTTTTAAGGCTCAACCCCTTGGGGAGCAACAATACAAAAAATTAAAAGAGGAATCTTAAAACTATCTACAAATTTTTTTCAAGGGGTTTGCGCGTCACAGATGTTTTTGTGCCCACCCCGAGTTATATAGCTGTGGGCCCCGTTGGGGTTTTTTTGCACTGCGGTTGGGCACGTTTTTTTGGGGGCTTTCGGGTTTTTTTTTTTGGTGGTTCACAACAACGATTCCATTTACCTGCGTGTTTACTATTTCTTTTTGGTTTTAATGCAAAAGGTTTTTTGCATAGTATTAACCTTTTTCATTAAAAACATACACTTTTTAAACTTTGCTGTAGGGTGATCCTTTTTTTATGTTTTCCAGGATAATTTAGCTTGTTTTTGCGTTTTTAATTTCCAGAATATTTGCTTTTTTCTTTTTTGGTTTTTAATTTTTCTTTATTAAATGACGTTGGGGTTTGCATATCGGGTTTTGAATTTTTTTCGGGGATCCCTATTAGTCCTTTTTTCATTTCTGATGTCACAGTACCGGTATACAAGTTTGTTGTGAAACATTTATTGTTTAGTGGCACTGCTCCTTCGGTGCAATTGAAAGATTTCCTTTTTCTTCCCCTTCTTCTGGTTTTTTTTCATTTTGTTGATCGTCAATTGGGTTTTTTGGGGTTGGGGCATACAGAGTACATATTTTTACATTTTTTTTTGTTAAATTTTTTTGGACATTTTGTGTTTTTTGGAAATGAATTTGGATTTTGAAAATTCTTTCCCTATTTTTTTTTGATTTCCCCGCGATGGGGGTTTTAACATATGTTTTTTTCTTTTCCTATTTTTTTTTGCTTTTTTTTGTGTTGGGTCTTTTTTGTATTGTAATTGTAATTGATCCACTTTTTTTGAGTGCCCCGGTTTTCACTGCGCATTGTAAACACTCCTAACTGCGACAGGTTTGATAGTCTCTTTTTATCCCAGGGGGTAGGTCTTAATATAAAGGTGGAGGTTATTTTGGGTTTGGTACATAAAGAGTGTACTTTGGGGTTTCTTGTATGGTTATATATTGTTTTGTTGAGACCAGTGTTACGTCTAATATTTTAAAACCCCTTTTTTGTTTCTTCAATGTAACTTAAGTTGTGGTTTTGGAAGATTTTTGCATATTTTTCTCTTTTTTTTCGAGGGTTTTGGGTGTTGGTTAGTGCAGCAATGCCATTCTCTAATATCCACTTGTTTCCGATTTTTTCCCTTTGTTGGCACATAAAATACCGACCAGTTCACATTTCTGAAAACCATCAAAGATCCCAGGGTTTACTCGAATTTGATTTCTTTGGTTTTCCTGATCCAGGTTTTTTTTTTGCGTGAAAATTTTTTCTTGTGTGGAGAATGTTTCCTTTTCTGACCCCGTTATTCTTTTGTGGTTACTGGAAACTTCGGGCTTTGGGGAGTTTTTCCTCATCAAATGGGTAAAAGCTACTATTTAAAATTTAAAAAACTGTATTACTTTTTTTTTATTGGTTTTTTAAAACCATTGGAAATTCGTATGGTTTTTCCCAAGTTGATTCAGATTGTTTTTACTTTTCTTTATTTTTTTTCCCCAGAATTTTTGCTTATTTTGCCTAATTAAAAAATTTGGGGGGGTTTTATTAGTCTCATGTTGGTTTGTTATAAAATTTTGGGTTTGGGGGGGCTTTGAGCAGAGAACAGTAATATCCACTCTACCCCACTTCCCCCCACCGGTTTTGGGGCAAAAGGGCCCCTAGAATCAGCATTTTACTTTTCTCTCAAAAATCGTAAATAACCAAAAAATAACGATTTTTTACAAACAAACATACTTGCAGGTTTTCCTTTTTTAATACAAATTTTTCAAACTTTTTAGTTTTTCATTTTTTTGTTTAATCCTATTTTTTCCTGGTCTTTTTCAAAAACATCTTTTTTCGCGAAACATTCTTCAAAAGTCTCTTTTTTTTCATTGAAATAAAACTACAGTTTTTTAACTGTTTCTAAAGTTTTTTTAAAACCAGTTATATTTCGGGCTAAAACCATACACTTATCCCGCATTCTTCCCAAAAGCTTTTTTTCGACAAAGTTTTCTCTTTTTAACTAGTCCCCTTTCTCCCGAACGTCATCTATAATAAAATAGTGTTTCTTTCCTTCAACAGTCTATAAAACGTTCTAAACACTCACTCAGTTTTTGCGGGGGAAACAAAAATAATGTCATCATCTGTCCAAAAAACCTCTTCATGAATCTTTTGTTCCTTTTAAAGTGTTGGCAAAAACCACAAATGATTAAAATTAAACGAAAAACGTTTAAAACGGGTCGGGGATAAATATTTTTTTCCACAGCCATCTGCCCACAAACCCAATAGCAATGGGGTTTTTTTGTCATAAATTTTTAACGCTCCAATTTTTTTATAACAAACTTAATCAAACCATTTTTATTTTTATCATACTCTCCGAAAAAACTTTTCAGTATAAAAACCCACGGGGCCAAATGTGTAAGATTAACCCAATTTTCATTCTGTAAATTTTTTCTATTAAGTCAACATTGATTTTTTTGCTTTTTGTTATGATTTAAATACCTCCCCTTTGAAAACACATGGTACATTAAGCGTTTAACGCCCTAAGTTTTGCCACTAATAAAAATTCCTTTAAAGACGTAACTAACGCCCACAACCCCATCCCTCCCACATCTTTAAAGCAAAATTTTCAAATATCATTGTAAAACGTTCTCCTAATTTTCTGTTTTGGAAAAACTTTTTTTTTTGTAAATTTTTTTTAAACGTTTTTTTTCGTGGGGTTTTACTTTTTTTTTTCCCCATACGGCTTTTTTTCAATTTCTTCCGACTATGGTCGCCCGGGCAAAACTTACTGTAAAGGGCCAAATTGAATGTTTTTCTAAAACTTTTTTGAGGGCTAAAATAGTAAAGGGCTTATGAATTAAATTTTTTATTTCCCATCAAATAGGGTTTCTAAGTCCTTTTGGGGGCAGGTTTTCGAACTTTTTAATTTCAACTGGCCAACATTTTTCCCTAATTGCGCAGTTGTTCTTTTTAAAACCTTTTTTTGTCGCCCTTTTTGGTTTATAATCACCACTTAGTGCCCAAAAAACCATACAAAGTCCCCTACTCCCCCATTCTTTTCAAAGTCCCAACTCTGAAAAGTTTTTTTAAAATCTAAAGTTATACACCTTACGGGCGCAAAATGTAACCGATTCTTCTGCCCACGCACATTTTAGACATTTTATTTTTTTATTTCCAAAACAATGTGCTTTTATCACATTTTACATTTTCCCTTTTTTGCGATTTTTAATTTTAAATGACCCCGACCCCCACAAACTAATCTTTTAAACTGTAAAAAGGGGAAATTTTATAATTTCTAATCGCAATATCACTTTCCCTGACGGCCGAGCTCTAGAAATAAAGGGGCCCTTTCCTCAAAAGTTTTCTCAGGGTTAGCCCCCAAAAGAACAAGAGTAAAAGAATGATGCAAGATCGAGCGGATTTTTCTCCTCATAATAGTTTTGCGCGGGAACTCTAAACTTGAATCCCCCTTGTCATTGCAAAGGGCCAACATTTTTGCTACTCCTCCATCAAAATGTAACCACTTCTTCTTTTTCAGGTTTGAATGTCCATTTTTGCAAATTTGCATTGTTTTAATTTGAGAGCAATGCGAAGTTACTCATTGTTCTTTTTTCAGCAAAACCCTAAAAAACCATCAGTATGGTTAAAAATGCTAACTAATGTTTTCCCATTATTTAAATTTTTTAAACATTATTTTCCCCTTGGGGCAAATAAACCTACGACTTTAGAAAATTCAGGACGCGACCGTTCTTTTCCGCATTCTTATTAATACATGTTCTAAAAAAAGAAGGGGGTCTTTAGTTTTTTATTTACAAACATTTTTTTAAAACAAATTAAAAAAAGGTCATTCAAATAACGATCAAAATTTCTTTGGGCCGCACACAACTTAAAAATATAACAACGACACCCTTGACATTTCGTGACCCCAAATGACACCTTTTATAAAAAAGGGAAGTAATCCATTAACCAAAAATCTTAACCCCCCTATTAAAAAAGACACTCCAAAAGTTGGTTTTGCATCCGTCGTTTTATCAAAACCTTAAACTTTTCTGGTTTTTTGCATCAAAGGGGTGGAGTGTCATGCTGATCACTAAATCATCCGATCCTTTGGTTTGGTCAGTGTACAGATTTCATTTCTTTTTCAAACCCTTTAACGTATTTTTACTGAACGCAAGCCCATTTACCAAATACAAACCGTTTAATCCATTACAACCCAATAGACAGACTTTGAAAGAATCGAACGAATTCAATTTAAAACAAGACAGACTTTTAAAAAAAGCTGATCTTAATCATGGCTTAGGGCCCCCCCCTTTTTAGGGGCGTGCACAAAAGTATAATATACGGAATCCCCTTACACAAAACTTTCCTTCAGCACAACGTTCATCGGGGCCATAAGCAAGACTAAAAAGCATGGGCAACATTTTTCTTAGACACTTCTAAGGGGCCCAACAAAAGCGGGAAAGAACGAAAAACGACCTTCGCACTTACGTTTGGTGTTTGCAGTTCACAACACAGACAAGACGAACAAACAGATCCTTTTACTCTTTGACGACAAAACAATACTTAGCAAAATTTTAAAGGGCGCCCTTAATTCACATTTATTTCCTCAAGCATTCAAAGGTACCCAAAATGTTTTACAAACCAAATCGAAAAGACTTTGCTGTTTTTGGGACGGTTTTTACATGCGCCTTCTGACCCAACTCCAAAGGTACAATAAAAAACTATAATAAAAAATTCTTAAAAGCAGCAAGAACAGAAGGTTTGGGGAAAAAAGACATAAATTCGGGCCCGAAATTTCAAAAAATAAAAGAACACCCAAGATTAAGTTTTTCCCAAACCCCGAACCCCCAAAACCCCCAAAGTCATGAAGACCAGCAAAGCTCCGGACCTTTCGCGATGACCATAATATGAAAAACAGCGCTTGTCTTGGATTAACGGCCTAGATTACTTGTCTTTTTCTTACTAAAATAACCCACTATAAAAGAACAAAAATCCCTAATCTCGGCCATAAAGCCAAATACTTTTCTTGCAGAGACAAAAGCCAGCTGACAATGCCCCCTAAAATGCTATAAAGATCTAACTTACCAAAATTTTTTTTAATAAATTCGAAAAGATCAAGCTGTTTTTTTTAAAACCCCTATTTTTTCAGCGGAGATGGGGGGATGGCGATGGAGGCCCCGGACTTTGGCCCCACCGCCGCCTGTAATAGCCCAAAACCAATGTACTTTTGCAAAACCCAAGGGAGTTATAACGCTGCTAATGGACCTCCTTCTCTCAAACATGTTCGTATTCGTTCTGCATTCGGCTTCATAACAATTTTTCGATATTTTTTCTTTTCATTCACTTATTCGTAATTGGGCTCGTTTTGTAATCGCACTTCTATCTTGCTGACTTTCTGTTTCAAATCTTTTTGTCTTTGGGGTTTTTCTTTCTTAATACAGCCCTAATTTTCGCATCAGCCTCAAAGGTTTTTTTTTTTTCTCTTTTTTATGCCACTATTCACCCATTTTGCAAATTTTTTTGTTAATTTGCCTCATTTCTTAAAGAGATCAAGGGGTAATAATTTTTCGCATAGGCCAAAGGGGGAATCATTAAAATTTTTTTTAAAGCTGTTTTTTTCTGAAAACGTTTCTGCTTCTATTTATTTATTAATTTTGCCCTGATGATTTTTTTCTTTAAGTTCCATTTTGCATTTTGGTTAACTGTCGGGAGTTCTTGATTGTTTTGAAGTTTTGAAACTCCTCCCCCTTAATTTTTTGGGCTAACAAACCAAGCGATTTTGGGCTTTCACACTAGTCTATTTTTAATTGAACCACGCTAAAAACTTTTATGGGGCTTTTTTTGTTTAACAACAAGTTTTCCTCGGCGTTTTTCACAAACAAATGTCAACTTTTTTAAACAAAAAACATTTTGGGGCTATAAATTTGGTGGGGCTTGGCCCAAACTTTCGAAAATATTTTTAAATTCTTTCTGTTAATTCATGCCGCATTGAGGGTTTACGATGTTGTGTCAAAGGGATCATTTCATCATGTCTCTCCAGGATCAAAACATCATAATCCTTCACCTTCAATCTTTCCATGTTTTTTAAAAAATTAACTTTTTTTTTTGCTTCAAAAAAAGGGGGGAGCAAACATAGGGGTCGATTCTTAACCCGCATAGAAACAAAAAACCCTAGGGGTGAAGGGAAATAAACGGAAAATTTTTTTCCAAATAATCCATCCTATTGAGCAATCAAATTCTTACGTCAATTTCCCAAATTGGACGAGAATTGATTTGGCCACCGCGCGCTTTCTTTCAAAATGAACTCGTTTCAAAAACAAAACAAACAGGGCAGTTGTCAGAATCTGGGGCGGGAATCGTTTAAAAAAATTTTTATAAAACTTTAGGGGGAAGAAATATTTTCCCTTTTCACAAAGCAGACATTTTTAACCATTCTGATCTAGGGGAACCAAAGAAAGGGCTTCTTGCGTTTCAAGGGAAAAAAAAAAATGAAGGCTAAAACATAGAATAGGCCTGGAGATGCTAAAGACGGCAAAAAACATAAAACATTTAAATTATGGCGTTTGGAAATCGCTTTTCCCCTCCCTTAGATTTTTTAGTTTTAAAAACGCATCCCCCTACTTTTAAGGCATTAAAAACAATTGGGGATATGAACAACTTTTTTAAGAATACAAAATGTTTTTCTACTCAACACCGAAGCAAAGTACAGCTTTCTGACATCTCGTTAGAGGTTTTTCGTTTTTACAAATCTAAGTTACAAGCTGATTTTCGCACCAATATCATTCACTTTCCCAATATAACGAAAGAGTATTCTCAACAACATACCCAAAGCAGGGGAACCAAATGGAAATTTTAGTTTTGTTTTCAGCAAGATCGCTTAAAGGTATTTTATTGCTGTGCAAATGAAGAACCGTTCAAAGACAAGTGAAAAGTTTTTTAATCCCCAAAAAAAACGAAATACAATTTCGATTGAGGGGGTCCTAACCAAATCTAGCTAGCGGGGTTAAACCTTTTCAGCATTTTATAAATAAGAAAACGTTTGGAGCGGGGGGGTAGAAATCCAAAAGTTGACCTTGGGTTTTAAAGATTTTCATCTTCACAATGTTAGGCTTGATATTATTAACAAAAGAAATACGGTTTATGGGTTGACCTAAGGTCAACAAAGGGAAACATTCATGGAAGCGGGAAAAGGGAAAACGTAAAAAACATTCAATTGATAAAGAAGAAAAGCCGATAAACCGCTTTAAATTTCATTTGTTTTTTAAAAAGATGCGCCGCTGAATATTGTAAAAACAATTTAAAAGATGTAGTAACTAATAAATTTTTCATTTTTTAAAAAGCATGTCTTCAGGTTTAAACCAAAGTGCCTACAGCGCCGCCAAAAAAAAGATAGAGAAACCCCAACATAAAAACCTTCAGATTAACCAACATTTCACAAAAGCAGCAAGTACTAACAAAACCCTTTTAAAATACAGCAAAAACCAACAAGATTCTGCTGCCTTTAATGCTGTTACTAGTTAATCGGACATCGACATAAGTCTCTATCAGCAGGGAAAAAGTGAGGCCTCTTACAACGGGGGAAGGGGCACCCGCACTTTTCCTCTAGGGGGTTTGTCTTTAGCTCTCGCCTGTTTCATTACTGTAAGTGCGGGTGGCAAAAAATTAAAAACAAACCCAAAAGCACACGCTAGGTTCAACTAATAACGGCAAACTAGTTTTTTAAAGACAATAAAAAGCGCTTGTTTACTCAAACATCACGGGTGAAGAATTTAATCGTTTTCAGGGCCCATTTTGATGACTAAAAAAAACAAAAGTTGATCTCAAAAAAAGGGGAGGACAAGTTTTTCTCAAAAGCCAGACCCCAGCAGATAAAAAAGGAAAAATTAAAAAAAGTAAACCGACATTAAACTCGTTCTAAAAGCTACATTAACAAAACCAAAGGGGGTTTAACTTAGTTTTTTGAGTCCAAACCAAAAAACCGTTTATATTGATTTTGATTAACCTTTATTTTTTTAATTTTAAAAAAAAAATGTTGGGTTAGAAAAAAAGACAGCATGGCTAAGATATAGAAGGGGCCAAGATTTTTGAAGGGAAACTTGGAAAAGAGCGTTTTTTCAAGACACGAAAGTATTTATTTTGAATCATTGACCCAACAAACTCACAACTTGTTCATGCTATTCTCAAGTTTTCCCGGCAAACAACAATGCCCCCCATTAAAGTAAGTTAGCTGTTTTAAACGATATTAAAAATAAATAAAAAAAAAAACTAAATCGGGTCCAACAAACACAACTATTCTTTTTCATAATGACTTAACACCCGGGGGCAGACGAATGCTTTTCACAGTTGACGCGCCGCTGAAAAAAGCAAAATGAAGGCCTGGTTGGCAAAGGGGGAAGCTTTGAGATTAGATTAAAACAGCTAAGTAAAGCCCGATTGAGGCAAGGGTTACATTCCGCTACCTGGGGGGTTTTAAAGAAGCGGTTTTTAAAAATAAAAAATTCAGACAACAAATGTTATGTGGTGGTTTTTGCAAGGCTGCATCATCCGTGACCACGCAGAAGAGTCTAACTATCGGGAATACACAAAGATCTTAACTTCAATGGAAATCCTTTCTGTTAGTTAACCAAAATTTATCATTTAAGAACAAACAACCCAATAACTGTTAAAGTATAACATGGGGGGAGGGAAAAAAATTTGGGCCAATTTAAAATTCCAAGAAAAGTCCAACAAAACGAACCCGCCAAAAATCATGTGGCTTACCCTAAAAATTTTCGCCAGCAGGCTGCCCCCCTTTCACATTGATACGCACAATGGCAATTATTAGCCATACTTTTAAACAAACAAAAAAAGAATTCTGTAGAAATTTTAAAGAATTTCCAAACCCCCAAAACCGCGCTTAAAAATAAAAAACATGAAAAGTTCGTAGACTGTAAGACAGAACAAAAAACGCCCCCCCAGGATCTAAAGTTAGTTTTAAGAACTGGGAAAAGGCTGCAAACAAATCCTACGTATTTACGAACTTCGGTCGCTTATTGTTCCTTAGAAGGCCAGCGCCCCAAAAAAATTTGAAAAAAATCTTAATAGTAACATCAGATTTGTTCATTTTCCCTTTATTATTGTTAGCGGATGCGTTTTTTCAAGCCGATTTTAAAGAGGGCCAGATGCGCAAAAACATTTTTAAAACGCATGCGCAAGTGCTAACGCCTGTTTTAAAAAACAAACTTTCTAAATTTATAAAAAAGGCCCTAAGACCAACAACATAGCTCAGCCCCGCATTTTTGGATTTTCGGTTAGAGCAACGCCCAAAGTGTAAACCCCCCAAAGAGACCATGTCACATTTGTGGAAGTTAGAGGTGCAGCGCACAGTAAACAACTTCAACTAAATTTGATCCAAAAACATGGGAACTGCCTGTATTCTTTTACAACTTTCGAGGTTTTTACTCTCACCTTATAAATGCAAGCAGTAACCAGCGCCTTCAGGGTAGCATGCATTGCACAGTCATCAGAAAAGTACATGTGTTTCACTTTAAATAACATGTCTTTCTACGACTCTATGCAGCACATGATGGGCTCATTAGAGGCACTGGCTATGTCCTTAAAGTCCTGCCCAATAACGGAAAAATATTTTGACTCAACTCTTGTTAGAAAGGGCGTTTACCCTTATGAATACAAGAACAGTTGGGAAAGGTTTGACGAAGACACACTTCCTCCTAAAGTTGCGTTCTGTTCTAGTCTTAAAGGAAAGGAAATCAGTGATCCGATTACCAACATGCTCAAGATGCGTGGCAGAAGTTAGAGTGTAAAACGATGGGAGACTATCATGATTCATACTTGATGGCAGATGTAATGTTTGTTGGCGGACGTCTTTGAAAATTACAGAAAGACCTGCATAAACATTACAGCCTGGATCCTGCGCATTATAATTTCTGCGCCCGGGATGAGTTGGGATGCTTTCTTAAAGTTTACTGGAGTACAGATGATTTATGTCAGATTTACCAATGATTCAGATGATTGAAAACGGATTGCGTGGAGAATTAGTATGGCGTCGCATCATTACTGTAAAGCAAACAACAAATACTTGGACGATTATGATCGAGTAAAAGGTCTAACTATCTCATGTATTTAGATGCAAACAATCTGTATGGTTGGGCAATGGCGCAATCACTCCATTACGCAACTTTAAATGTACACAGGTACGAGTAATATTCAAAAGGCATTAAAGTGGTTGGCATTTAACGCCTGATCAGCAGCGTGGTTCATTCTAAAGTTGACTTAGAATATCCCATGAACTCCATGACCTGCATAATGACTATCCATTAGCAGCAGAAAGTCTAAAGATGGATCCAAGAGAACCACCTAAACTTGTGCCTAATCTTCGAGGCAAAAAAAATTATGTCTGTCATTACAGACTTCTACAATTTTATTTAAGACATTGGGTTTGAAAGTTTGACAGCATTCATTCGCATAATGCTTTGATCAAAACAGTTCAAAACCATACCTCATGGGGAAAAAGAACACTGATCTCAGAACAAATATCCACAGATGCTTCAGAAAAAAAGACTTTTTCAGCTGATGAACAACAGAGCTGTTTTAGAAAAGACAATGAGAACCCGCACAAGCGTAAAGAGTCAGATTAGTCACCAAAGAGAACGAAGCAATTAAGCAGACTTCAAAACTAATTATTCAGGACTTTAGAAGATTCATGATCACCTTTTTGGCATATTATGAAAAAAAAGAAAGTCCAAATTGGACAAACCTTTTTTTATTCGGGTTAACCTGTTTAGAATTAACAACAGCTTTTTGATGTTAAATTTTCTTTAAATGACTAACTTTACCCCTCGAATCCTGAGTCCAAGTACTTTACCAGAATACAGACAGTTTTTGTTATAGATATTCCTTCCTACTGAAGATATTTAATAAAGACATGGAAATGGAAGTAGTAAAGGACATGCGGGAATGGTATGACACGTCCGAATATCCTAAAGATTCGCTTTGCATTCATTACTAACAAAAGGTTTTAAGGAAAGATGAAGGATGGAAATTATCTGAAAAGGTAATCAAAGGAGTATGTGGGGTTTAAGGTCAAAAAGTACAGTATTTCGAGCCAGGATAAAATCATTACGAAAGCCAAAGGAATACTCGCAGCGTTGTGCAGTCAACATATCACATGACAACACAAAGAAGCAATTAGTGTGGCAATAAGACTTTTCATCATGACAACGTAAAACTGCGATCTAATCTACATGAGATTCAACACAACATTGTAACAAAGGAAGGCTTAGATAGAACAAACACGAAACGGGTGTTTGTTAATCCAGATTTTCATAATGCAATTTGGGCACTGGAGAACCGTAATATAATTAAAGCGGAACTGTGTCCGGCGATTATCTGCAGTTCTTCCATCCCCAAAAGATCTTTGAGGAGCTGGTTGTTTTTGTTGGTCCAGATTCTCGTAAATAATACACGGGCGGATTCCATTTTTACAATTCATTTTATTTCATATGGATCAATACTCCCAATTGGATCGTTGCCCTGATCAGTGTCCCCTTCTTCCTGCTTCGCCCCGGTAAATAAAAGTACCTTACTTTCATCCAAATGGCAATAGTTTGCCGAATGAAGACTCTCCTTCAATGCAACATTTATTGTTTTCTTTTGATTGCTTGCACTGGGTTTAGGCCTTTAAATTCTTCTTTATTCATGTGCGCGCAAACTGAGGCAGTCTTCAACCCATTCCGGTGTTACGAGAAATTGTCAATAAGCTCTCTGTGATACTGGTAGGTGAGAAAAGTCTTT
>CM031604.1:58970066-59035066 GCA_018398815.1 Conus ventricosus | reverse complement strand
TCTGTTAAGATTTTTTTTTTTTTAATGAAGTATAAAATCAACAAGCTTGTTTCGAACCTCTCCCCTCTCTTCAGGATATTCTTTTGGGGCACGCTATCTGTCATTTATAGCGTGCGGGACCTGATTCCCATTTCTGCACGTGTGAGTCGCTTCACGTGTGGTCTGTGGTTCTTGTTGGGGTTTGTTCAGGTGGCGTGCGCTAACAAAGATTTCCATTTGTGCCTGCAATTGTTTACTATTTTACTTTTGTATTCAAGGTTGCTAGGTGTGGTTTACATAATATAAACCATTTTTCTGTGAGTATAGATTGCATCTTTTGAAATATTGTTGTATGATGTTGCTTTTTTATGATTTTCCATGATATGTTGTAGTCTTTTTTTTATCTTTGAGTCTCCAAATGTATTTACTTAGCTCTGTTTGATTTTTGTATTTTTCATTTTTGAATGACTTTTTTGTGGTTTGCATATCTGGTTTTGAAAGTGTTTTCTGTGATCCTATATATGTTTCTTTTTCATTTTCTGAAGTTACCGTAGCTTGGTATACAATGTTGCTGTGAAGGCATTTGTTGCTTAGGGGGTACTGTTCTTTTTTTTAGTGCATTTGCAAGATGTCCTTTCAGCACCCTTCTCTTTTATGTTGCTTTTCATTTTGTTAGATGAATCAATTAGGGTTTTTAAGGTTAGGCATACATGAGTATGATAGTTTGATGGTGTTTTTGTTGAATATTTTGGACACTTTGTGTTCTTTTGGAAAGGATGTTGCCAAGATTTAAAGAATTCTTTTCCTACATTTGTTTTTACTTGTCCATCGTATGGGGGGTTGTACCATATGATCTTTCTTTTCCTATTTTTTTATTTCTGTTCGTGTTATTGTCTGGACTGTATTGTAGTTTGTAATTGTAACCACTTTTTTTGTAATGCTTCTTGATATTCTGTTGCTGCATCATTGAATGCGTTTTCATTGCATGACAGGTTGGATAGTCTCTTGTTTATACATTGCGTATTGTTTTTTAGTATGGATGGTGGGTGGTTGCTTTTGATATTTACGTAGATTGGTATGTCATTGGGTTTTTTGTATGGTTTGTACACGTGGTCATTGAGGTCTAATGTTATGTCTAGGTAATTCACTACTTTTTTGTTTGCTTCTATTGGATTTTTTAAGTTGTGGTTTTTAAAGATTTTACATATTTCTTTTTTCTTGTTCTCAATGGTTCTTGGATTATTGTTTAATGCAGCGAGGCCGTCATCTCTGTATAACCCGACCTGTTTTCCAAGTTGTTTTTGGATGTTGGATAGCATGAATAGTCCGACTAGTTCATGTGTTTCGGCGCCATCATACGATCCGATGGTTACATCAAATGTGGAGTGTTTGCTCGTTTTTTTATTCCAAGTTTCATTTCTGCTATGGAGTAAGGTTTTCTTGGTGTGGAAAATAATCTCCATTTCTGACTCTGTTATATTTGTGTATTTGTTGGCAAATTTCAAAGCTTTATTGAGTAGTTCTTCATCTATGGATGGATAGAAGTCTACTATGTCAAATGTAATGAACATTGTATTTCTCTGTTTATTGAGTTTTTTAAAACCATTGTATGACCTCATAGCTGTTTTTCCAAAGGTTGTATTCAGTGTTTGATTTAACATCTTCTATAGCCTTTTCCAAAATTCTCTTGCTTATTTTGCCCAGTTTGGATTTAGATGGGTTTATTAGTCTACATGTTGGGTTGTTTTGGAAGTTAGGCTTGTGGTCTTTGAGTGTTATGAAGGCTTCTTTTGTTGCTGTTGCCTCTACCCGTCGCTTAACTCCATGCGGTGTGCAAGCTCTTTTTCTTTTTGCGGATGTTGCTGTGTGTAGTTTTGTCAGCTTTCTTGTAGTTTTTTCTGGATGTTTTTGTTTAAGGGGTTGAGAGTATTCATTTGGATCCATTTTGTAAAAATTGCTAGTTTTGTCAGCCTTTACGAATATCTTTTTATCATTTTGGATTTGTTTTATATCATTTGCTAGTGATGTTTGAAAGTTGTTATTTGATTTTTTGAATTTAATATCAGCTATGAGTCCCTTCATTTTGTCTTCGAAAGGCTTCATTTCATCTATTGTCGGAGGTGATCGCCATGATTTGAAGCCATATGTATTTTTGTCTTCATTCTTTGCATTTGGGTTTAGGAAGAAGAACGCCTTCCATCTCATATTGCGCACAAATTTCTCGGTTTGTTCTATCAGTTTTTTTAGTGTAAGTTTGTGGGTTTGAAAATGGTATGTTTTTAGTAGACTGCCTAAAGTTGATTTTCTCATTTTAGATTTTGTCAGATCACAGTGCTCAACGTGAAGAGCGATAATTATGAACAATATAAAAGTGTTCTTTAAAAATCTGAAGGTGCTCAACCCCTTGGGGAGCAACATCTGTTTAGAATTTTTTTTTTTAAAATGAAGTATAAAATCAACAAGCTTGTTTCGAACCTCTCGCTGTCATCAGGATATTCTTTTGGGCACGCTATCTGTCTTTTATAGCGTGCGGGACCTGATTCCATTTCTGCACGTGCGAGTCGCTTTACGTGTGGTCCTGTGGTTTCTTGTTGGGGTCTGTTCAGGTGGCGTGCGCTAACAAAGATTTCCATTTGTGCCTGCAATTGTTTACTATTTTACTTTTGTATTCAAGGTTGCTAGGTGTGGTTCTTTAAGAACTGGGGGTACAAAAATAAAGGAAAATGATGACGCAAACAAAAATGACGTCAAAGCTTCTTTGCGTCATAAGCCGAAGTCTAAGGACAGTGCAAGAAAAATGACAACCGTAACTTTAAGGCTGAGTCCCGAGACAAACAAAACGCCAACGACTTAAAGGTCAAGTCCAAAACACCACCCACACACAAAAAACTTCAATGACTTAAAGACCAAGTCCAGAGACAAACCAAATCCAACTTTAAAAGGCCTTCCCAACATTTTATATGTGAATGACTCTGTCATAAAAAAAGTCAACACAAACAGACTCGGGGAGTCCTAAGGATGTAAGGTGCATCAGAGTAATGCAAGAACAATAAAGGACAGCAATCCCAGCAGTGGCCAAAGCAAGTGCATCTATCTGTCAAGACACCTCCTGATACTTTACTCTTACATGTTGGGTCGAAGGACCTAGAAACAGAATCAGCAGCAACATGTTCCGGAAGAATGGCAAAGTGCATGAGGAGTATCACAGAAGAAAAACCCTGATCTGGCCATCTAATCAGTAAGATGGCTTCTACATCAGACCCCGAACTCAATATCAAAGGGGACTTGTACAACGCACTTTGTTGGTTCAGAGCTGAATGATGACAAAAACATCAACCTTCATCACTCACTTCCAACCTACAAGCCGCCTGCTTCAACATCCTACTGACAAGAGGAGCTAGCATCCTAGCGGGGAATATTGGCCGGCATATGAGGAACCTCTTCTGGGAACGGCCACGGAAGACAGCGCGACGTCCCAGTACCTGCGCCCCATCTCCTTCCCTGAGGATTACTTCTACGGCTCTGCCTGGTCCAATAGTTTCAATGTCTTATACAAATGGTGACATTTTTGTTGTTGTTTTTGTTCGGAAGGAAAGTAGCATACCAGCCTTCGTCTGTGTGTAGCTAAGCTCCAATTGTGTTAAAAGCGACATATTTTATTTGTTTAGTTATCTGTTTTTTTTTTCAAACATGAAATTTAACAGCAATATAAAAATACTGCAATGGAACTGCCGCTCTATCTATTCTAATATTGACTGCTTACGTCAATTTCATGTCATCTGACTGCATGCCACGCTCTCTTATTCCAGTCTGTTAACATCAGTAAGAGCAAACTACCGAGACTGAAACAACACTACTATCTACCAGTAGTAGATACAGAAAAAAATGGTGATGGAGTAAATTGTGCTATCTATATTCACACTGGACTACAGTTTTGTGACAAACAGTCACCCGTGCCTAGTGGGTTACATGGGATTTTTCATGTGCTGTAACTGTCAAGTTTTCGGACTCCTTAAAAGTAAACTGTGCTTCTGTATATTTACCTAAGGGTCCAATGAAGCTAATACTCAATGGATGAATATCAAGAATGATAATGGTAAATGGTTAGTAGGAGGGATTTTAATGCCCATTCTCCTTTCTAGGAAAAAGAGTGCACACAGGTCAGTAGTAATAGGTTTGTGGAAAATATTGTTAGACTCAACGTTATGTTTACTCAATGATGGTTCTTATACCAGAGTTCCTGATGTATCTACACATAGACCTACTGTTATTGATTTAACTTTGATCAGGATAGAGTTTGTTTAGAACTTACCCGCCAATGACATTGACAAACAAAGCACAAGACAAGACACGATGCATTTCAACCACTTGGGTCTTCTTCAGGCGAAAAATAAATCACATTTAACATTTAACAAACAACGAAAAACGAAAAAAGAATGAAAAATGACTTATCCGTTCTTGTCCATGTGTTTGGCGGCGGAAATGACATGCGGCCAGGGGGATTATGGGAGAGGAAACGGAGGGGGGGGGGGGGGTTGCGTCAGGGGAGGTGTGTGTGTGTGATATGATAGGGTTGTGTGTCCAGTTTATTGGGATGGTGTGATATCTTTGTGATGGTTGTGGTAATGGTGGATTGATAATAATGGTAAGGGGAAAAAAAAAAAGAAAAAAAAAAAAGGGGGTGGGGGGGGGATTTAAGGGAAGGATAACTACAAACTAAGATTAAATAGATGGAGGGTTGCTGTAACTACTGTATGAAGTGAGTGAAGGGAATGTGGTGGTGGTGTATGTAAGTGTGTGTGTATGTGTGTGTGTGTGTATGTGTGTGTGTTGGTAGGGGATTTTGCCAACTGGTGTGGAAGAGGTGAGTATGTGTGTTTGGTTATTGTTGGATATTGATGCCTTGGGGGTGTAGTGTGCCCAGTTTGGCAATGAGACAAAAAATGGAGTTTTGCCTTTATTCCAGGCTGGTTTTAGGAAAGGTAGAGGAGTCACAGACCACATTGTCCACTTATCCTCGAATGTGAAAAAAGCTCTTGCCAAGCGTCATTCGACCCTTGCAACGTTCTTGATGTTCATAGAGCCTACGATTCAGTATGGCATTCTAAATTGTTGTACAAAGCACATGAAGTATGAATACGAGGTCGTTTTTTCCAATTTCTGAAAGCTTTCTTATCGGACAGAACTATCCAAGTCAATGTTCATGGAGCTTTATCAACTTCTAAGACTATTAACATGGGTGTTCCCCAAGGAAGTGTAATCGCTCCAACACTTTTCTCGCTAATGCTTTACGATATTAAACAGGTTAATACAAAGGTGCACATTACTCTGTATGCAGATGAATTGCTCTGTGGAGAAATGTAAACTGCAATTTTTCCAAACAACAAACAAAAGAAAGAAAATCATTGAACAGTATCAGGAAATAGTTGGACAATATTTTTCATTACATGAAATCAAATGGGTTCGGTTTATCTGCTCACAAAACGGTTTTTGTTGTCTTACAAAGAAAACAATTGCGTTTGAAGGCAGAGAAGCTGTCCTCTATAAAGGTAGATAATAATTTAATATACCAAGCAAACAAGTTAAGTTTCTCGGTGTAATCTTCCACTATAAACTTTTTTGGAGTAAACATATCAATTACCTTGTAGAAAAGGCAAGGAAAAAAGTTGGTTTATTACGTGTTCTATCTGCTATACCTCTGATTAACTGGGATCTAATCTCGTCTATGTCGCCTCAGGGCTAGTTCGTTCATTTCTGTCGTATGGCCCAAGAAGTTTTTTTTACAGCTGGAAAGACAGATTTACACAAGCTAACCAGTATTGACTCGCTAGCCTTTAAAATTGCATTAGGACTTCCCCGATGGGCTTCAATTGATCTGACGTACAAGGAGGCTGGTGTGTTACCCTTAAATGAACACAGGCTAGTTGCGCCTGTAATTTTACAGTGAGAGCTAGAACCATTCCAAATTTCAGTAATGACTGAACTGGATGGAAGTACGTATGTTTCAAGAGAGATCCGTAACAAATCGGTATACATGTCCCTAGGTGATTATGTTTCCCCATTATTCAGAACTGTAACCTGTCTCTTGATGGTAATGCCGAGGTTCCATGTTGTTCATACCCTTCGTGGTTGTCAGAGCAGGCTGAAATCATTTACACTTACGGAGATCTGAATAAAAAAGATAATCCTCTGTTACAATCATCCTATGCCAAAGACTTGATAGATAGGAAATACGATTCCTATCTACACATTTTCACGGATGGTTCTGTTTTAGATTTCTTCCGATGTTGGGGCTTCCTTTGTAATACCACGCTCAGCATTAGAAAGAAATACCATATTACGAAAGGATGTTCTATATTTACAGCAGAGTTATTTGCCATTTGAAAGCACTAGATTTATACTTGACATGCCTGTTATACATAGACAAATACTTATACTATCGGACTCAAAATCAGCGCTTACGGCTCTACATTGTCATCAAAATCTAGTCGTTCAGACTTGGTGTGTGAGATCTTATTTCTCATTCATCAGCTAATAACCCGGGGTATCAATGTAACTTTGTTATGGGTCCCAGGACACTCCAGTTTACGTGGCAATGATTTAGCTGACTTTTATGCAAAGGAAGCTGCAAGAAATAAATCTGATGTTTTGAATTGTGATATCCCTCTTTCTTCATCTGAAGCTATCCACATTCTGACAAGTTCAATCTGGAGCATAAGACAGAATCAGTACCTTGAAGATTCAGCTCGGAAGCACAGATGGGATGTGACTAAACCAACAAGCAAATGTTGTAATCCTCCAGGGCCAATCCCAAATCGTAACCTTGTACATAGGCTGCGGGTTAATGGTTGGTTATGTAGTATTTAAAACCGGCACCTGCTTGTGCATGTGGTCAGACTCTCGATATCCCTCATTTTTTTATTTGACTGTACTAGTAACAAAAAATCACTTTCAGCCTCTTCATGATAAGATGAAGTCCTTCAAGCTTCCGCTGACTATGTCTAGTGTTTTTCAATCCCAGTATGAGAACGTTGGAGTCTGGCAATGTTGGCTGTTTATCTTATTAAATCTCATCCACTTGGAAGATATTTTTAACTCTTCCACCGCCCCACCCCCTCGTCACTGCCTCCCTTCCCCCAACAGGTGTGTGTGTGTGTGTGTGTGTGTGTGTGTCTGAAAAGAACGAGTGGGGTTAACAATGACGTCAATGGTGATGCTGGAGATAATTGCGTCACGAGTTGTAGAACTCCTCGTTCCAGTTCTTGGGGCTGCATTAAAGAAAACTGTGGAGGTCTGTATCAAGGAGGTGGTTACAGAACTGTCAGAAAAGGTGTCTGAAAAACTCAGATGTATTTCAGAGAAGGCTCAGCAGGGACATCTTTTGCTGCGATACGAGCAGGATAGGCTGGATCAATATCAGCGAAGAGAAACCATGAGAATCAATGGACTCAAAGAAAGGAGAACGAAGATCTGGTGGAAAAATGATGGAGTTGGGGAAGAAAGTTGGGTAGATCTAGAAGTCAAGGATATATCTGTTGTGCATAGAACCGGCCTAAAAACCAAGAAACCCCCAAGACCAGTGCTGGTGAAGTTCACTTCACGAAGAAGCAAGGCGAACCTCATGATGAGGAAGAGAGATCTGCGCAACATGACATGAAAGGAGTTTACCGGGAACGCGAACTGACAACCCCTACGCTTCAAATTATTCAAAATTTGTAAGGCGCACCTGGTGTGGACAGGTATCCCTACCCATGATGGCAAAATTGTTTGTCAGTTAAAGGGCCCGCCCCTGGGAGGAAAACAGCAGTGGCAGTGCGGGATCTTCCGGAAGCAACGCGGTGTACGTAGAGTCACCTGACGACCTTTTCCGGATCGTGTGACGAAGGTAGACTACACGGCGCTTGGGGCTTCAGCTTTCATCTACCCCAGCTGGGTTTGCCGGAGGTCGTGGTGATTCATCTGACTCATGTGTAGTCTCAACGTTATGGCTGGTAGCATTACTCATTCTTATCTTGTCTATGTGTTGGTAATTTTTTTCATTCTTCCAATCAATCTTCTGATGAGCGATCATCTAGTGGTAACTTCAACTGTGAATCCTTTTGCTTTCAACCTTGCGTTTCTAATTGTGTTTGTCAACGATGACATGTTCTTGATATGGATGTGGATCACACTGTTCGCCATGATCGTGAGCTGGCTTTTGTTTTAATCTTAAATGTGTGTGGATTGCTTTCCCGTCTCCAGTGTTTGGAATTTGTGAACTATATTCAACTATTCGACATTGCCTTTTTCCTTGAGACTAAAACTGATGACCAAGATGTTTTTATTTATCTCTGATTGCTTCATGACTGGGGATTTGACATTAAACTGTTTAACAAAAAATGCCTGTCTAATCGACGTTCTGGTGGTATTGGAATGCACCCAAAAAAGAAAGCTATCTACGTGTGTGGAGATTTTACCTTATTCGGGTGGATGGTGGCTTGGGGGTCTATTAAAAAGATCATTGTCAGTTATGATAAAGACTGTCTGATTGGTGCGTATACACCCCTCCCGAAAGTTCAGTTTATGCAATGTTGAACTGTTTGATGTGATTGAAACGGAATTGCTTTCATTACAAGATAAATATAAAGGTTGTTATGTTTTGTTGTTGGGGATTTTAATGCTTAACCAAAAGTATGAATGAATTTATTGATAGAATCAGTTCACTCAGTCTGTGTTCTCCGATGTCTCTAGGATATGAGCGAAGATAATTTTCCAACCTTTGTCAAAGATCATCTCAAGATAAGCAGAGGCCTAATAATTATGGTTATCGTCTCTTAGATTATGTAAATCACTGTCAATATACATTTTTAACGAAGAATTGGTTCAGATGCTGGTATTGGAACATGCACATGTAAAGGAAGCACAGTTTTGATTATATCATTGGTTCTAGAAAATTTGATGGAAAATGCAAGTAAGTTTAAAGTTGATGTTTTTGATGCGTTGTTCTCTGATGTGCACTGCCCATTATGCCTGTTTTCTTCCAGTTAAAACCTGTTTTGTTTTCAATGAACCTAATGGTACTAAACACTCTCTGCATCAAAGCTATGATGGTGCAGAGATTAGAAGATGGGATAACAACAAATGTAATGAATATAAAGAACATTTAGCAAATTACAATGCTGATGAAATTGTAACTTTATTTGAACAAGGGGCACAATATAAATCAGTGAATAAAATAAGGGGTTTTCGTCAATTTCTTGTTGATTCCAGCGAAGGAAAACATTTGGTACTTACTCTAATACTTAAAAAAAAAAGATATTCAACGAGGCAGAATCAAAGCTGGTTGATAAGGAGTGTAAGGTTTCTCGAAGCCAGTACTTTAAAGCAAAGCATAAAGTTAAATGTTCAAATACTGTGCCCAATCTAAATAATCTTGCTGCTAAAAGCAAAGAATATAAAAATGTTTGAGACGATCTGAAAGAAGAGCAACGAGAAAATGGGATAGAGAATTGCGAGCTTTAAAAACTAGAATCCAAGGGATTATTGGAGGAAAATTAAAGGCAAAAAAGCTTCATCGTGTCCTATAAACCCCTTAAAAGCTTAAAAAATCATTTCCAGTCCCTTAATCAAAATACTGGATGTAATGATATCATTTTAGTAACGAAGTATTGAAGGAAATATCAATCTAGACATTTTAAATGATTCAATTACTGAGGATGAAATTGAAAGAGTCATTAAATGTTTAAAGAATAAAAAAAGCAGCAGGAGTTGATTTGTAAGGAAAGAATATATAAAGAATAGTGTTCCTTTATGACAAAGTTTTATTGTTTATTGTTTTAACGTTTTTGGATTCTGGTATTATACCAAGAAATTTGGGGGACGGGTTAATTGTACCCACTCTATAAGGCAAAGGAGATCAACAAGACTGCCCAAAAAACTACAGAGGGATAACATGTTAAGTTGTGTAGGCAAATTATTCACGTCAATTCTAAATAGCAGACTTACTTATTTTTTGAAAAAGAATGGACTTATTTCAGAAAACCAAGCAGGTTTTAGACGCATGCTTTCAACGCTTGACCATGCTTTTGTTCTTAAATCATTGATTGACATGTTTGCAAACAACAATGGGAAAAATTATACTGTGCTTTTATTGATTACAGAAAGGCTTTTGATTCTATTTTGGAGACATGCTTTATGGCACAAACTGTTTTATCAAGGGATATCTGGGAAAATTCTGCACGTTGGGAATCAATATGTATGATCAAATAAAAAACGTGCATTTTCTAAATGGTCAAAAATCAGAGTTCTTTGGCAGTTTTTGGGGAGTTCGTCAAGGGATAAAACCTTTCACCCTTATTGTTTTCATTATTTTTAAATGATCTACAACAGTTCCTTATTGACAATAACTGTTCTACTCTAGAAAATGATTTTAACGCAAGAGTTAAACTTGAACAGTTTATTAAATTGCTTGTATTGTTATATGCGATGATACAATTTTTCTGGCAAATTCTAAATCGCTTTTGCAAAAGAACTTAATGCCTTACATATATATGCATGCAATGGGAATTAGAAGTAAAATCCAAAGAAAACAAAAATAGTTGTCTTTCATGGTCGAAATAGTATGCGTGAAAATTTTTTTCTTTGGAATGAAAAAATAGAGTTTCTTAATTCAATTAAATACTTAGGCCTCGAGTTCAGCAGAACAGGTTCGTTTTACAAGGGAAAAAAATTTGCTTATAATCAGGCTCTCAAGGCAATGTTTTCAGTATTACAAACTGCAAGGAAGCAGAAATTGCCAATTGATGTTTGCATACAATTATTTTATTCCATAGTTGTACCTGTGTTTTTGTATGGTTGTGAAATTTGGGGTTATGAAAAAGTTGATTATTAGAAAAGTTACAGTTACGTTTTTTAAAAGTATTTATTTAGATTAAATAAAACTACAATGACTTCAATGATTTGGTGAAACCGGAATCTATCCTTTTTCTGTACTGATTAAAGTAAGAATGATAAGGTTTTGGGCTAACTTAGTTGTTCCTGATTCTAAGAAGTATTCAAACAAAGTATATAATATCTTACATGAACTAATACAAAAGGAATTTTTGTTTCCACCATGGCTTAGTTTGTTAAAAGCATTTTATTTGAAACTGGTTTTGATTGTTTTTGGGAATCTCATTCATTCACAAACAGAAATAACTTATGGGAAGTGTGTTAAAAAAAGGGGTTGCAAAATAATTTTGCTCGTGATTGGCGCGTTCTCTTTAAAACAGCAACAAGGTGGGATTTTATAAAAGTATAAAGACTGTCTTTGGAAAAGAACATTATATTTCTTCCTTTCCAGATATTTTGTTATAATTTATTCAAATTTAGATGTAGTAACCATAAATTGCAAATTGAAATTGGAAGACACCATAATGTTCCAAGAGAATTGCGTATTTGCGTAACTGTGAAAGGGTGAAATTGGAGATGAATTCCATTTGCATCATGGAATGTCCAAAATAATGAACTTCGTGAAAAATTCATCCCTAAAAAAATATCTAAAACAAAGTCTGTTTTCAACTTTTGTAATTTATTTCAAAAAGGAAGACGCTTGTTTGAATATTAGTAAGTTTTCTAAAAATGGAAGATTGTTTAATGAGATCGTTACAGTTCACCAGAAAATTTACATTTCGCAACTATGGTCACACATTGTTTTTGAGTGAGTTTCGTATTTCTCTTTGTTACATTTGTATCCTCCATGCCCAGCAGGGGTCAAAGGATTAAATTTGAATTGAATTTTATTGAATTTTTGTGTGTGTGTGCGCGCGTTCTTTTCTCCAATTTTCAAATTTTTGAAATGTTAAAATCTTATTCTAGGCAAAAAAACCCTATCATATGGTTCGGGGTCTAATTTGCACGTAGAGCAAGGCTTTTTCAAATTTTTCCCCACCCACTCTCTTCCTCCCTCTTCTCCTCTTCTCCCCTTCCCCATACCCACTCATAAGCTGTTCGACTCTTACGAGTAATATGTCAGCCAGTTCCATACTTTAATGATCCTTGATTACCATGTATTGTATATACATGTAATCACACCGAATTGGTGTTTCTGAATACCAGTATATATGGGCTCTTAGTGTGGTGTGTGTGCGCGCGCGCGCGCGCGCGCGCGTGTGTGTGTGTGTGTGTGTGTGTGTTTTGTGTGTGTGTGTGTGTGTGTGGTGTGTGTGTGTGTGTGTTTGCTTATGTTTGTGTATGTAGAAATTATCTCGTCTATAGCTATATTGCTTTGATGTTTGTGGACGAACGAACGAACGAACGAAGTTTAATGATGTTAGGCTGTAATAATACCCATTAAGCAAATCGACGCGATGGACAACAACAAAACGCGACTCAATTTCGATTTCATTAACATGGAAACCACAGCAATGTCCTTTTCTTTCACTTTACATGATGAATTTGAGAACGAGAAAATGTCACTGGTATTCACTGTCAGTTCTGCAGACGACGGTCACCCCAGGTAAAACTGGATCAGTCCGTGGACAGCGTGCAGGCGCCATAGAGCACATGCTGGGTCTCTGGATGCTTCGTGTTGCCGCTGCGTCTTCTTTTCCGAAGGCAGGCCAATTTAACACATTCCTCCGATGACATGTGTCTTTCTTCCTGCTTGTCAAAACAGAATAAGCAGTTGTCTTCCGAACACGATCGCAGGAATATTCTAGAACGACGTCGTCTGATTCACACAGCAGCACACCCACGTCATCCGTTGATGGAGCACGACCTTCCGAAAAGCTTGATTTCTGTGCGGATCTCGGAATCGTCTCTGCACCTGTCGCTCTGTAAGAGTAACGGCATAACCCTTAACCATTCCCTGTCAAAAACCAGCGATAATTTTGTCTAAACTGGACACACAACCCTATCATATCACACACACACACCTCCCCTGACCAACCCCCCCCCCCCCCCCCCCCCCCCCCCTCCTTTCCTCTCCATAATCCCCCTGGCCGCATGTCATTTCCGCCCCACCAAACACATGGACAAGAACGGATAAGTCATTTTTCATTCTTTTTTCGTTTTTCGTTGTTTTTGTTGTTAAATGTATCCCAAAAATGGTTAAATGTTTATTAGTTCTAAACAATCATTCCCTAATGCCGTTCGGCCTTTTTTCCTTTTGGAAAAAAAAAACCCCAAGAAAAATTTAAAAAAAGGGTTTTTTTCTTATTTTGGGGTTTTGTTTTGGGTTTTGGTTTGGCCGCCCCCGGGGGGGCGCGCGGGCCCGCCGGCCGGGGGTTGTTTGTTTTTTTGTTTGTTGAGTTGTTGTTGGTTTGTTTGGTGGGGGAAAGGGGGGGGGGGGGGGGGGGGGGGGGGGGGGGGGGGGGGGGGGGGGGGGGGGGGGGGGGGGGGGGGGGGGGGGGGGGGGGGTTTTTTTTTTTTTTTTTTTTTTTTTTTTTTTTTTTTTTTTTTTTTTTTTTTTTTTTTTTTTTTTTTTTTTTTTTTTTTTTTTTTTTTTTTTTTTTTTTTTTTTTTTTTTTTTTTTTTTTTTTTTTTTTTTTTTTTTTTTTTTTTTTTTTTTTTAATGTTTGTGGTCCGGTTTGCCTTTTTTGGAAATTAAAGGAAAAATTTTTCCCTAAGTTTAAAATTTTTTGAAATGTTTTTGACGAACGGAAACGAACCGAACGAAAAGTTTTAAATATTTAAAATAAAAATTTTAAAAAATCGGGGGAGGGAAACAAAAAGGTTCATTTTGGGTTTTTTTGCGGTTGGGAAAAAAGTTTTTGTTTTTTTTTTTAAATTGTTGAAATTTTTGAAAAGGAGAAAAAAATTTGTACTTTTGTTTTTAAGGGGTAAAAAAGGAAATTTTTTAACCTCAGGCCTAACCTTTTTCCCCGGACCCCCCCCCCCCCTTTTCCCCTTTTTTTTCCGAAGGCGGGCCAAAAACAAAACCCAAAAACCCCCCCTAAAACAAAACAAAAAACAACCCAACACACCAAAACAAACAGTCCACCACACACCCCACCCACCACCCAAAACACAACCCCAAAACAACTTGGGGGGCTAAATCGCCCCCCGCCGTTTGTAAGGTCGGCTTCCCCAAATTTCCGGGCCCCGGGGCTTTACAAACGGGAACCCCCCCTTTTAAAAAGCCACCTGCCCCAAGCAACCCCCCCATTTTAAATTTCCCCCAACCCCCTCCCATGAAAATTTGAAAACAAAATTACGAAACTAATCAAAAAATTTTTTTTTTCCTTTTTTTTTGGATTTTCCCACATGAAAGGGGGAATTTTTTCCCCTTGGAAGACCCCCCAAGGGGAAATCACTTTAATTTGTCTTTTTTCGTTCATTGGCTGGTTCTAAAAAATTTTCCCCTTTAACGTTCCCGGGCCCCGATACCCCGGGTTAAACTTTTTTTCCCAAAATGGTTTGTCTTTGGGAAAAAAAGGAAACTCAACACACCCCCAAAATCCTTTTTCGTCCCCAAAGTTTCCCCAAAAATGTGTCAACCCCAAATTTTTAAAAAAAGCCAAAAGGGCCTTTCAAAACATTTGTTTCTAAAAATAACCTTTTTCCCCCAAAAAAGATTTGTCCGGGTTTTTTTTTTACTTTTTCAAAATTTTTTCATTATTTTTGGTTTGGGCCGGGGGAAACCTTTTTTGGACTAAAGGAAAAAAGGCTTAAAAAAAAACCCCCCTTTTTAAAGGTTCCCCTTGTTCAAAAAAGGGTGGAAAAAGGGTTTTTTAAAAACCCTATCAAAGTTTTTTGGGGAACAAACCTGGATTTTGGGTTTTTTCAAAAAAATTTTTCCCCAAAAAGAAGGGGGGTTTTTTAAAAGAGAAAAAAATTTTGGGTTTTCCCTTTTTCCCTTTTTTGTTACCATTTTTCCGAGAAAAAGAAAGTTTTTAAGTTTTCCCAGTTCGCAAAAAACCCAATTTTGTAGGGTTTCCCCTTTTTAAAACCAAAAAAAATTCAAAAGGGGTTTTTTTTTCCCCTTTGCTTTAATTTGGGGGTCTTTGGATTCCAAAAGGCGACTAAACCCCCTTAGCCATTCAAATAAAACCAAAGGTTCCTTCCCCCAAAAAAAAACTTTTTTTGGGAAATTGGGCCTTTTTAAAGGAAAGAAAAACTTTTTCCCAAAAAATTTCTTTTATTTAAATTAAAATTTTTTTTAAAAAAAGGGGACCCTCAACATTTTTCCCAAAAATTTGGAAAAACAAATTTAAGTGTTTAAAAGGAAAAACAAAAGGTTTTTAAGCCTATTTTTCCAATGCCTTGTTTTGTTGTTTTGTGGTTTTTTTGTGGGGGGTTTAAAAAAAGGGTTTTTGGGTGGGTGGGTGGGGGTTGGGGGTTGTCCCCCCTAAAATTAAAATTTTTTGGGTGGTTTTGTTTTTTTTTTGTGTGGGGGTGGTTGTTGTTTTTTGAGAAACGAAAACCCCAAAAATTTTTATTTTCTTAAAAATTCTTAAAACCAAGATACAAACAAGGGGGGAACTCCTTTTTTCCCCCTCGGGTTAAAATCGCCATTAAAAACCCCCTTTTATTTTTAAAGTTTTTGGAAAACGTTTAGAAAAAAAATTTTTTTTTAAAACCACCCCTTCGATGTTTGGGAAAAATACTTAAAAAATTGGTAATTGGCGGGGCCCCTTTTAAAAGATTAAAAAATTTTCCCAAAATGAAAATGGCTTCCCCTTCCCAACGCCCTTTTTGAGAAATTTCTGAACAAAAGGAAAAGGGCCTTTTTCCACCCGGGGTCCCCCCCCAAAGTACCAAAAAAGGGAAATTTTGGCTTTTGGCAAAAGTTTTCATTGGAAAATTTTTCAAAAGGGGTTTTAAAAAACTAAAAAAATTTTTAAAACTTTTGGAAAATGTTTTTGGCAATTTCCTTTTGATTTTAAACAGCCAAATGGTTTTTTGGTTTTGGAAAAGGTTTCTTCTGCCCTTTTACAAAAAATTTAAAAAACCGCTTGTGGGGTTAGATTTCCCATTTTGACCAAAGGCTGCGGTTTTTTCGTCGTTTTCTTACCCCTTTTTTTTTGCCAGTTTAAAAGGGCCCCAGTGAAAAGCCTTTATTTGTTCTTTTTGGCAAAAAATGTCCCCTTTGATAGCTGTTTCCCACCCCATTTCATTCCCACCCTGTCTTTGGGGTCAGTTTATCGCGCAGAAAAGTGGTGGGGGGGGGGGGGGGGGGGAGGGTTTGTGTTACGAATTTCCCGACATTGCAAAAACCGTATGAATGGCTGCCAGACCTGACAGAAGGACTGTCTCCCCCTTTGCTGAAGAATCCTGTAAAAACCAATCCAAAAAACCTGAGTTTAGTCCACGTGAAGAACTTGCCACTGTTGAAACCGAAATGTTTTTCCCGAGCATATATTTTTTGTCCCCGGGCAAGAAACTTAAAAAAAATAGCCCCATATTTTCGCAGCCCACTAAATTCGTCGGCAAAAAAAATTTTTCCCCGCCGGCGACAATACGGTCAATTTTGCAAGCCACTTTTTGGGTCACTAGCCCCAAAGGGCATACATTTATGATGTTGGTAATCTTGAGGGTTTAAAACGTAAAAAGGGGAGAAAGTGTGTGCTTTGTGTGTGTGGGGTTGTGTGGGTGTGGTGTGTGGTGTTTTGGGGTTTGTGGTGGGGGGGGGTGTGTGTTTGTGGTGGCAACATGACATTAAACAAGCATTAAATTATTTTTCTAAAAATTTTAAAAATCTGTTTTTAAAGGAGGAAGAAGTAAAATTTCTAGATTACCAGATTTTTAAATTTTACCCTCAAATTAAAATTTTAACGTTCTAAAAAATAAATTGCCAGTTGAAGTAGATCGTCGATTTGCTTTTCCCCCCAAAAAGAAGGTTATGTACAAATTTTTTTAAAATGCCCTGCAATGGGTGATAAATTTAATTTTATCAGGGAATTTTCATCAAACGTTATTTTTGCGCAAAAAGGGTTTTTTCCCCAAAAAGATTTTTTTTTCGCAAAATCTGTTTTTAATTTTTTGTAAACTGATGTCTTTTACTAATAAAAACCAAAATGCTTCTATTGCCAATGTATTTTAGATTATTAAAAGTGTTGTAAATTTTTGGGCCCAAATTTTCAACTTTGACTAGCAATATATGTTTTATTTTGGCTTGTTTTTTTTCCTTTTCCTGTTTTTGGGCTTTAAACCCCCCTTTCCCCCCAAATACCCCAAAGGGGAAAAAAAAAAAGGTTTTTAAATTTTTTTTTTATTGTAGTTTTGTGTGTGTGTGTGTGTGTGTGTGTGTGTGTGTGTGGTGTGTGTGGTGTGTGTTGTGTGTGGGGTGTGTGTGTGGGTGGGGGGTTAGGTGCTGCGGGCTTGCGAGCATTCCCCGCGCGTGTATGGGTGTGGGTTTTGGGGTTTGTTGTTGAATACATGTAAGCCTTGACAACCTTCTCTCTCTCTCTCTCTCCCTCTTCTCCTCTCTCTCCATCTCTCTCCCTCTCTCTTTTCCTCTTTTCTCTCCTCTCTCTCTCTGCAGTTTTTTTTTTTTCCCCAAAATTTTTGGGGTCCTCTTAAAAAAGGTTTTTCGCTTTAAAAAAACAAGCCCGTCAAAATCATAGAGGCTCATTATGAAGCGAAATTACCGTTTTTAATATCAAAAACCGGGTATTCTGGGCTACAAAAGGGGCGTCGTTGGGGGTATGTTCCGGGTAGCGGGTTGTGATTAAAGAGAAAATAATATATGTAAAAATGCATGCACAGAAGTGTTCAAAATATATATTTTCCAAAACGGAAATTTTGCGCGTAAAAATACTCATTCCCGGGATTTGACGAACCTTTTAAAAATAGACAAAAAAAAGAAGGAAAAAACCCATTATCCGACTTAAAAAGAGAAAATGATAAGAAATATTTTTCCCCTGTACACCTGTGGGGAAAATTTTTCCCAAAGGTACTTTTATTAAAAAAAATTTTTTGGGCAAGGGAGAAAGACAATCCCAAAATTTGCCAGGAAAGCGCCCACAAAAATTATATTAATAAAAGAAGAAAAAACCCAACATACGGGAAACAGCAATAAATGTTGATAAAAACAGTTTTGGTTTAAATTTTTTTCATTCTTGTAATTTTTGGGAATAAAATTTTCTGTGTTTTTTTTCAAAGGATTAAAAGGATTAAACAACCATTTGGATTTGAAGAACAAAAACGTTAAAATGGGGTGTAAAGCAAAATGAAGCATTTGAAGAAAAAATTTTAAAGGGACAAATTCTGACCCCCTTTTTTTCGAAAAGGCACACGCCCAAACAGATTCCAGGATCATGAAACCCCAAAGGGCCAACAAATCTCCGGTGGGAAGTCGAATGCGGTGCTTTGGCGTGCTGCGGGGTGCGCGCTCGCGCCCCGGCGCGCGCCGGGGGTGTGTGTGTGTGTGTGTGTGTGTTGGGGTTGTGTGGGGGTGTGTGGTGTGGTGTGTGTGTTGTGGGGTTTTGTGTGTGCGTGCGTGAAACGGCACACGGGGTTGTGCGGGCGAGCGCGCGCGCGTTTTTTTGGAAAGCAGGTTTCCGTGTTCGGGTTCCAGTCAACCAGGCTTTAAACCTTTAAATAGTCTAAAGGGGAAAAGGGGAAAAAGAGAGAGGGCAGAGAAGGATGAAAGAAAGCCAAAATTCGGGGGTGACCTATTTTTACGGGAAAAATAAGCAAATGCAAAATTTCGCTCCGGGATCGGTTAAAAGGGAAAAACAAAATTTGTGACATAAAGTTCTATGGTGTGAACTTTATTTCCACATTCATGATTTTTTTCTGTTTTTTGTTTGCAATTTTGCACGGGGAGGGCAGTGGTTTAAAAATTGTAATTTTCTTTTTTGACAAAGCTTGTGAGAAAATGACGTGCTGAGCCTGGACCCAAAGCATCCTAAACGCCCTTTAAAACCCCATTTGGGTTTGCTCTTTGTTTTTTGGCGCCCCCTTATTTTGAGGGTATGTCACTGAAAAGGGAAATACTTTTTTATATGTAAAACAGGCTTACATTTTTTTTTTTTGTGTAAAGAAAAAGGCAAACTGTCGTTTTTTAAATCCCAGTCGTAGGGTTTCTTAAAAATTTCTGAAGCCAAGCAGACATTTTTTGTAACTTACGTCCGGGAAAAATTCACATGACTGCATTGATCAAATATCTTTCCTAGGCTTACCCGAAATATTTCATTACGGGGTTGCCCATCAATTCAGCTTAGTGCAGAGCTTTTGACACAAGGGTTTTGTTGTTTGTTTGCGAGGACGTGTCTTGCCCCCCGAGGAAATTTTGGGTTTTCCCTTATTTTTTTTTTTGGGTTTGAAAGAAACTTATTTCCCGGGCAATCAAATATATTTTTTGTCTTTTTTGGGAAAAGTTTTAAGAAAAGAACTTGTTGTTGAAGGGTTTTTTGTGTGGGGAATTTTTTATGGTTTTGGGGCCCATTTTTTCCACAGGGGGTGGGGTCTTACTGTCTCGTAATTTTGATGCTTCCAAGAAAAGCAGTTGTAATGCATATTTTTTTGGGTTTATAGAAAAATTCAATATTTTGAAAAAAAAAAAAAAAAAGAGGAACTTAACTACTTTTCCAGATAAACAAATTTTGCTGTTTTTCACATGAGATTTTTCATTGCTGTTAGAAAATTTTTTTTAAAAATAGTTCAAAAAACAAAAATTTTTTTGTTTAAAAAAACAAGAGAAAACCCTAATACCATCCCACAAAAACAAAAAGGGATGACCCTTTGTTCTTACTGATTCGGGATTTTGGAATGGCTGGGGGATAAAACACAGCAGGGGGAATTGGGAGTTACATTGCAAAACCTGGGAAACGGATGGGGAAAACCCTTTAAAACCAAAAGAATTTATTCCTATTCGGGCACTGGAATCTTTTTCTGACTTCATACAATTATTTAAATCCTGATTTTCCAGTGCACCCTGCCCAGAGTGTTTCAGAAGGAAACAACAGTTTTTCCAAATTTTCCCTGTTTGGAGTTCTGTCGTTTTTTTGGGGAGGGCCATAAAAACAAAACTCATGAAAAGAATGTTTCACGTACTAGGGATCTTTTATTTCGCATGTTAGTGTTTGAAGCATTACATAAAACTGTCACGAATTTTCCTGCACAGGATGTCGGGGGAAATTTTTTCATCACAAACAGGTCTCCCCCTTCTGGAATTTTTTTGCCCGTAACTTCTTTTGTGTCCCTTTTTCTGACACTGATTTTCCCAACAGAATCCCTTTGGGTACTGTTTGGGTTTTCCCCTTTTTTTCCCTTTTGTGGCCCATTTTTTGCTGTTTTTTGTTTGAAAAATTCTTTGACTTTTTTTTTGGGTCACGGGGGTATAACATGCCAGGGGTGTTTTGGTGTGGGGTGGTGTGTGTGTTTGGGGTTTTGTGGTGTGTTTTGTGTGTGGGGTGTGTGGTGTTGTGTTTTGTGGTGTGTGGACGTGCTGACTAGGCAACGATGATGTAAACACTGTCCAAAAATCCCCAATCCACCTGCCCTTGTGTTTTCGTATTAGCCAAAAATTTTGTTTTTTAAATGTATGTAATGCCCAAAGAATTGCGCCCTGTTTTTTTCCCCAAATTTTCAAAAATTTTAGAGCTGCTTGATGAAATCATAGCCTAACAACCTACGGGTTTCTGGGGTTTTGCAACCTTCTTTGGCGGGGAATGTTGGCTTGAAGAAGCCATAAACAAATTTTTCCCCCTTTTCCCGGGGCCGTGCCTTCTTTGGATCACGCACACTTAAATCTTTTGATTCTGTTTGGGCCCTTTTATCAATATGTTTACCAGGCTTAAATATTTTTGTGTGCTTTTTTCGGGAACATTTCTTTCCCTTTCCGGGGGGTTGCAAAATGTGCAAAAGTAAAGAAACAGACAGACACAATCGACAGTGCGAAAAGCTTTTTGTCATTTTTCTGAAAAGTAAATTGGTGTGGATTGGGAAGCAGGGAGGGGAAAGGCGACGAAATAGAACAAATGCCGGGGTTTTTTTTTGTTGTTGTTTTTTGTTGTTTTTGTTGTTTCATGCACAAAAGTTAGTAACGGGGCGCCCAAATCAGCAAAACTGTTAAAAAAATTTTTTTGGGTATCCGACATTGGGAAAAAAAAAATTAAAAGAGGTTTTTATTAAAAAAGCAAAACAAAACAAAAAAAAAAGCGTTACTTACAATATTCCCTTCCCCAAAAATGTTTTTGGTTGAGAGTCCTCTAAACTGACAAAAAATCACAGTGTACTAAAGAAGAGCACCTTTCCCCTCACAGATTACACATTTACACGGGACATTCAAAACAGACAGAGGCGAAGGGGGAAAAAACCTGCTAAGAAAAATTTTACTTTAAAACAGCTTTTGGAGACAGCAGCCGATCCATTCTCTCGTGATTTTCGCTCCATAGCCAAAACGGACAAAGGCCCGGGCTCATTGTCGTGATCTCAGGGCGGAACCCGCAATGCCCCAAAAACAAATTTACACCTGCGAGGGGTTTTACAACAAAAGCGGACATAAATTTAAAAATTTTTTTAAATTGTCCCTCCAGGTAATAGTGGACAGGCTTCGTCACCCAGTCCAAACTGACCAAAGAGAGAACGAGAGAAAGGGAAAACAAAAAAGGGTTCTGCAAATCACAAAAAGGAAAATTATACCAAATTCCAAAAACATGCAGAGAGAGAAATGCACATAGGGCCCCGGGCATCACAAGAACAACCTGGTTTCAGTTTCAGCTTTTATCAAGGAGGGGTCCCTCCCGCGTGCGGACTAGTCCCCTAAATTTTTATGCTTTCAAACCCCATCCGCTAAGTTTTGAGACCACATTTCGCATGGTTTTTAAAACTGCGGATAAAAGAATTAAAAGTATGTTTTTGTCTTTGTATGTTGGCGGGTACCAAGTGCGTGAATGTGTTTCATTTGTGCGCTTTTTTGGATGCGTCCCCTATGCGCACGTGTGTGGGGGTGGGAAAAACCACAAGCACACCTGTTTATAAAGTGTGGGAATAGGGGCGGCGAAGTACCACACACTTTTTTTTTTTTTGTTTTGGGGTGTTTTGTGTGTGTGTGTGTGTGTGTTTGGTGTGTGTTGGGGTGTGTGGGTGTGTGTGGTGTGTGTTCAGAAGATTTACTTAGGATCAAAACAAGAAAAAGACCATCAAATACAAAATAAACGTTTCACCGTACACGCGCCGCACACACACACGTAAAACATAACAAGGGAAAACGAACAACTCCCCCCCCTCACACAAAACCCCCCGCGCGCGCGCCCAAAAGCACCCCACCAAAACCCCACCCCCCACACACACACACACACACAACACACACACACAAACCACACAACACAACCCCCATCACACAACCCCCCAACACACACACACACACCCACACACCCACAACACACACACCCCACACCACACACCACACACACACACACACACACACACAATGGGACAAAACACATACACACACACGAAAACACTCACTTTCTCCCCTCCTCCTCTCCCCACACACAACACACACACACGACACAACCCCACACACACAAAACCAAAAACCCCAAAACACACACACACACACACACACACACACATAAAACCCCACACACACCAACCTTGCACACACATTTCCGTGGGCCTCTAAATTTTAACCCCGCTGGCATTAACCCCACTGATGAAACACACACCACACACACCCAAAACACACACACACAACACACACACACCCCCACACACACAAAACACACACACCCATAAGCACCAACGCACGCCCCCGCACGCACGCAGCCCCACGACGCAAAGCCCCCAAAGCCACCCCAAAGCACGCACCCCCACACAACCCCAAACACACACACCCTTCACACACACTTCATCACCATCACACACACACACACACACACACACACACACACACACAACAAACCCCAAAACCACACACACACACCCACACACACACACACACACACACACACACAAAACACACACACACAACCCCACAACACACCCCAACGTCTTGTACCTTAGGGGTCAAAGAACTCTCTAATTAAATCGCTGGCATCCCCCCCAATGATGAACACCACCCCCCCGCATAACGGCTACAGTATGGGGCTGGGGGGCCCCGAGAGATTCAAGTTTATCTCAGGAAAAACCTGAGTAGAAATGTATAACTTTTGTTTTAAATTTTAAAATTTTTAACATAACTTGAAACTAAACAATCTGTGTGAAACAAATAAGTAAAATGTTTCCATGATTTTGAAGAACTTTGTTCAAAATTAATTTAAAGGGTAGTAAAAAAACAATTTCTATAAAAATTTTTGAAATCATATTTGCATTTTTCTCCTCGTTTCTGTCTTCACCCCTTTTCGTTCCCTTGCTTGTTTGTCGCCAGGGTTTCTTTTGAGGTGGTCCCCGAAAAAGGTTTTCCTGTATGAGAACCCAAGGTATAGGGAGATAACAATGTTGAAAGTAGCGTTAGTAAAACTAATATTCAACAAAAAATACGACAGTTAAAAAGTTTTTTGGGGTTTCGCGTCCAGAGTTTATTTTTTTTGGGAAAAAAAATCCGAACAAAGCGACGGACTTCGGAGACGAGCAAACAATGAAAAAAAGGAGTTTCCAAAAAAAATCATGGGCAGGGGCCCGTTCCCCGAGGGGAAAAATTTATGACGAAGTTTTAGATCGCCAAGACATTGCCGACGAAGTTTCAAAAATCGCCCTGGGTTGTCGTTTCTGTCACGGGGGCATCACGGGCCCAGAAGGGCCCAAAACCAAAAAAAATAACTTTCTAGACTATTGGGCGAGCTGTCATGTGCTGTGTAGAAACTTCCGTCCCGGGGGGGTTCCCTCCCGTCTCACCCCGATATTGGATCATACACACACCCCAAAAAACGATATCGAAAACTTTCCCAAATGAAAAACAAACCAAATATCAGAAAATAACTCAAAGGATGATCACCATCAAATTTTTCTAGTGCGTAAAAAACTGAAAATTTGATGGATTAAAAACAAAACACGCACCTCTCTGAGCAATGATGGGAGAGAAGAAATTTTTTGATATATATGTAAACGAAAAAATAAAAACTGTGAATTCACGTTCACCTAAAAAAATTTTAAAAAGGACCCCAAAACTTTCCCTTTTTTAAGGAAACTGTATAAAAAAAGTTTTTCAACCTTTTGAGCAGGCCCTTCCCCCCTTTTCCAAATACATACCATCCAAAGACAAGGGGAAACAGACACAGATTTACCCGGTTTCCCTTTATTTCCCTTTTTTGTAGAAAACGCCCTGTTTAAGACGTTAGGGTGGCCCACCAATCAGGAATAGTAACCCCCCAAAGGGGACTTTGTGTTTTAAAACATGCGCCTGTGTTTTTTTAAAATCTACGCTGGGGCAATGGTTTTCGGGTTTTCCCAAAGGGAAAACTCCATCTCACTGAAAACAACTGGGGGGGCAATCTCATGAAAGGATATTTTTTTCCCCTCACGGTTTTGGGTGAGGGCCCTAACATGGGTGGGTTCATTTTCAGCCTTTCTCACAAGTATTCAACGGACGGCCCATCAAAGGCATGGGCCCTTTTTTTTTGTTTTCTTATTAAAATTTCCCAAAAAAAAAAATAATATTCACAAACCCACCCGGGGTTTGTGTTTAAATTTGGAAATTTTTTGTACCATTTTAAAGGGGGGAAAAATTAAAAACAATTATCAGTTCAGCAGGAAACCTTTTTAAACAGGAATTTCTTTTAACAAAGGCCGTTTTTTGATATGTGGTTCCCTTTGGGTTTTCCCAAAGTATTTTTAAAACATGGAAAACACTGGGAAAATACATGTTTTTCCCAAAAAATTTCGTGCACTACATGACCCCATATATCTCCCTTAAAATTTAAAAAGTCTTTCGAAGAAATACGACATACGTTTTAATTTTGGGCCCCCTTTCCCCTTTTAAGATTTTAAACCCAAATGAACGTTTTTTTAAAAAAAAATTCCCCCTCGGTAAAGTTTGTTTTAAAGATAAATCAAACCAAAAATGTAATCTGGGGGCCCCCAACAGAGGGTTACCTTATACAACAAATCCCTGATCACGCTCTGCAACAACATGCAAATAATAGACGATAAGCATGTTTTTGGGAAGGGTACGGGAAAGAAATTAAAAAACAAATTTTTTCTGACAAAGCGGGGCATTTTCGGGAATGTTTCTTCGAATTTGATCGTGATTTTTACAAATTTTAAATCAATTTTCAGCTTGCCTTGGGGTAAAAACCTCCCGAAAACAATTTACTTAAAATTTAAAAAGGGTTTTTTTTCAGGGAAACCCCTTGGGTTTCGTATTTTCCCCAAAGGCAAGAAACATAGAATTTTTTAAAATACTTTCCCCAAAAGATTTTAAAATCTCCCGGTTGTTGTGAAAAAAAGGAACATTTTAAAACTGTGAAATAGAATGAAAAACACTTGTTTTATAAATTACGGGAAATAAACTTGGGATAGTGTCAATGGGGATTTTTCCTTTTTTTCAAAAAACAAAATATAGTTTTAGAAAAGAAATGGGGGCTGTACAAAATAAACTGCAGAAATTTTTTAAGGGCAAAAAAAGGGGATAATTAAACAAGGCCGATGGGAAATTTCCATTAAAGTTTTTAAACGTTGTAAAAAAGAAATTTTACTCTTTACGAGGGTACATGTAGTTTTCAGTAAGCAACGATGACAAAGGAAAAAAAAACTGCAAGTACTGAAGTACACCCCTTTTAAAATTATCGGCCCCCCCCAATGTCCTTGGTTTTTTCCAATAAACGGGCTATGATTTCCACTTTTTCCCCCTGTGTCCCCTGATTTTTTAAAAGAAAAAAAAGAATTTTTAAAGATAAACAAAATTTCATTGAAAGTTATCAAAGATTATAAAAAGAAAGGAATGGGCCTCAATTTGAATAAAGGTTCACAAATTTGTTTTCACCTCCCAGTCCTTCCTTTTTTTTGCCAAAATTCAAAATGAAATGCTTGGTTACGCAAATAAAGTCCCCAAAATTTTGCAAAGATTTTTTTCCGACTGGAAAAAAGGGGGTGAAACGATTTTTAAATGTTTTTTTTTAGGGTGTTTCTGCCAAACGAAAAAAAAAAAAGAAAAAACCTTTTCCCCTTGTCCCTTTTTTAAAAAACCCAACCCCTACCTGAGAAGGGAAATTTTTTGGGGGTTTGTTTTTAAAACTTTTCCTTTTTTGAAACTGTAAACGTGATTTTTTACGCTGGGAAAACAAATGACTGTAGTACTTGGTATCAATTTGGATCTAAATGTGAACTGGACTCCCAAAATGTGGGGGAAAAAGTATCAAGAAAGCACTTTAGACCAGTGCCTCAGTAGGGAAAAAAAGAAATTGTACTTCAGGGCTTACAAATCCCTTTCAGGCCCCAAATGTTCCCCCTTTAAAAACTTTGACAAAAAAAATGACACCTATCTTTTCATGTGGAACTGAGGTGGGACGTTAAAAAATTTGGGGTAATTGAGAAATTGGGACTTTTAAGGGGATTCAAGATGGTCTTGGGGGTTTTTGGGCAGGATGTTAGAGATACAAATTTGGGTCGGGAGAAAAGCGGTAGATTTCCTCTATACATTGAAAAGCTTTTCCGGGTTTGGGAAAATACTGGAAAAACCCCCTGCTTTATTTTGGAAGACATTAATATATCCAAAAAAGTGCAAAACTGGGTGTTGTTTAAACAGGGTTGAAAAATGGTTGAAAAAAATGGAAAATTTTTTTTTTTGGTTTTAATTTTAATTCACAGGACTTGGGCATGCTTGGGGAAAAGCAAAGTTTTTAGTAATTTCACCCTTATTTCATAAAAAAAAAAATAAATGAAAATCTTTTTAAAACTTTTCGACAAAAATTTGGCATGTTCCTTTTTTTTTTTTTTCTCCCCCAAAAATCCCGGGTTTACCCGAAAATTTTTAAAAATGAGGTATGCCCACAAACTACATTCTTTTTGTTGCATTTCCCCTGAACATCGTCGAGCAATCTGCTTTCTAGGATTCATAAAAAACCTCTGAACGAAAATTGCTTTGCTTGGGGGGGGGGGGGGGGGGGGGGGGGGGGGGGGGATACCTGACTTTAAAAAAACCCAATTGTAACCAGTGTGATGAACATATGAATAAAAAACCCAAACCAATTTTTTTTTCTTTGTTTGTCCAAAGTACTTTAAACTTTTTCGAAAAACTATATCCCCGGGCCCTTATTTTAGACTTCAAGCTTAAAAGGTTTTAGTTGCTCTGCTCTAATCCCCTGAAAAAAAAGATGTTTTAAAATTTTTGAATTTATGTGATAAAAGTTTTAAAAATAAAAAAATTTAAAAACAAAGGGGAAAGGGATATTTTATTAACCGTCTTTTCCCTTAAACAAATTGAGTACATATAACGCGCTTAAAACCGTCAAATAAACCCTTTACTGCTTTATGGATTCTTATGCCCCCCCACTTGTTTTTTTCGTATGGGGGTTATGGGCTTAAAAAAATGAGTAAAATATGTTTTTTTTTTCTAAATTTTTTATTTTCTTTTTTAAACCACACACCACACACACCCCCACACACACACAAAAACACACACACACCCCACACACCCACACAACACACACACACACACCACACACACCCCACACAAAAAGCGCCCGCGCGCGCACGAAAGCACGCGGGCCCCACGCGCGACCCGCACACACACACACAACAAAACACACACACCACAACACACAAAAAACCCCACACACCCACACCCAAAACACAAACACACACACACACACAATCACAAAACAACACACAACACCCTTTCATGCACACAAAAAACGTGCGCACGTTCCCAAACAGACATGCATGCCCCCACCACCCCACACAAACACACACAAACACACACACACACACCACACACAACACACACACACACACACACCAACACCACACACACCCCACACCCACACAACACACACACACACAAGCGCGCGCGCGCGCCCAAAACCACACCCCACACAACACATTAACGCATGGGGGGCCCTCACCTCACACACCCAACATACATTTCCCACCCACCCCCTACCCACGCAAACCCCGCGCACGAACGCACGCACGCACCACGCACGGGAAAGCACCCCACGCCCCCAAAACACACAAGGCAACAACGCCACCTTTTCATATGTATGGGAAATCGCTTGGGCCCTTTTAAACAAATTGAGTACAAATATAACCCCGCTGAAAACCGGGCAATACCTTTACTGCTTTTTGGGGTTTTCTTAGCCTAAATTGTTTTTTTCCCTATGGGTGTTATGGGGTTAAAAAAATGAGTTAAAAAATGTTGTATTTTTTTTACTTTGTATTTGGGATTTGTAAAACAACACCCACAAAACAACCCACACACACACACACCCCACCACCACACAAAACACACACACACACACACAAAACACAACCCCACACCCACACACACACACACACCCACACACAAACCCCGGGCCCCGCGCGCACAAAACACGCAGGGACGCACGCGCTGGGGCCCGCACCAACACACACCCACCCACCAAAACACAAAACACACAAAACACACACACACACACACCACCCCACCCCACCCACACAAACACACACACACACCACACTTTAATTTCACACACAAAAATGCGCACGTTTTAATCAACATGGAAAGCCCCCCCACACACACCCACACACCCCCCACACACACACACACACACACACACACACACACTAAAAACCCAAAACACACACACAAAACACGCCCCCCCCGCCCCGCGCGCGCCGCGCACACAACACACCCACAAAAACATTAACGCAAGGGCCCTCCTCTCACACACCCCAACTTCCCCCCACCCCACCCACCTACACCCCGCACGGGACGCAAACGCACGAAAGCACGCACGCACGGCACGCACGCACGCAAAGCACGCACGCCCGCAAAGCAAAGCACCACACACACACACACACACACCCCAAAACACACACACAAAACGCAAAAACGCGCACCCCTTTCGCGCGCGCACACGTACTCACATAAAACACTGACCCGCATAATTTTAAAACCCATGCGCCCACAATAAAACACAAAAACCCCACAGACAAACGCATGGCGGCCGCCGCACCACACCCACACACACACACACACAACCCCACACACACACACCCACAAACACAAAACCCCAACGATCACACAACAAAACAAACACACACATCACACACACACAAACACACACACCCCCACACAACCCAAAAAAAAAAAAAAAGAGAGAGAGAGAGAAAAAGAGAGAGAGAGAGAGAGAGTGGGGGAAGAGGGAAAAAGAACCCCACGCACACACAAACTCTCTCTCCTCTCTCTCTCCCCTCTCTCTCTCTTCCCTCTCTCTCCCTCCCCTCTTTTCTCTCTCCTCTCTCTCTCTTTTCCGTTTTGTTTCTAATAAACCGTGAAATTTGAGTAACGAATAGGTTCTTGAACTTCTTTTGTAATAAGTAGAGGTCGATTGCCATGTGCCGCGTAATGAAAAAAAAGTTTATAATAGTGTTGTTAAACTGCAGAGGGAGAAACTGGTAAACTGATTCAAAGAGTAGTTCAGTGCATACAGAGTACATAGTTCCAAAGGTTCCGCTGAAATAATCATTGGATGAAGGCATACAAGTTGTTTTTAGTAGAGTCATACTTGATATTTCAGAAATTAAAGTCTATGCTTATGCTAAAGAAAAAAATATATTACACTGAACCCTTGCATTTCGGTAAAAGAAAGTATTTGCGATGAACAAGAAGAAAAACAGAATCATTACGCCGCCAAAAGAAAGGAAAAAAAAAAAAAAACAAGACACACACAACGCTTTTTCGACCTATTTCATCTTTCTACCACCATCACCACCACCATCCTCCACCACCACTACCACCAACGCCAGCACTGCTTCAGCTACCACTATTGCTAGGTGAAAGGAATATATTCGATGAATGAGTAAAAACCGAAAAGTACAACTGAAACAGAGAAAAGCACACACACCCCCACACACACACACACACACACACCACACACACACACACACACACACACACACACACACACACACACAAAACACACACACTCATACACACATATGCATGCTCAGACGCACGCATGCACGCACGCACGCACGCACCACACACCCAGCGAGAGAGAGAGAGAGAGAGAGAGGGGAGAGAGAGAGAGAGAGGAGAGAAGAGAGAGAGACAGACAAGACAGACAGACAGACAGACAGACAGACAGACAGACAGAGACACTTTTGACACTTTTAACACTGGTATTTATTGTCATTACCAAAGAGGTCTTTTGACAAGGGGGAGAGGTAACAGAACAATAACATTTCCCTCTTCCTTTCCTGCAAACAAATAGTACACATTCATTCCTAGTGTGCACCAAATCAAAGGTTAAAAAACAAATATATTCAAACATTTCCTTATGTCCTCACGTACAGGAGTAATGCAATTAGAAAAAAAAAATGTACACACACACACACACACACACGCGCGCGCGCGCGCGCACACACACCCTTCTTCTTCTCTTCTTTTCTCTCTCTCTCCCCTCTCATCTCTCTTTTCTCTCTCTCTCTCTCTCTCTCTCTCTCCTCTCCTCTCTCTCTCTCTCTCTCTCTCTCTCTCTCGCAAAAATGGTATTCATGGAAAAATGAATAAAGCGATTAGAAGCATGTACAGCGTTGTGACAGCTAGAGTCCGTACTAGGCAGGGTAATACAGAAGCATTCTCATGTCCCCGTGGGTTAAAGCAGGGAGATAACTGTAGCCCTCTTTTATTTTCTTTATTCATAAATGAGCTTGCAAACGACATTATGCAACATGGCAAACATGGTATACCTCTAACACCTGATCTTATTCAAATTTTAATCCTGCTTTTCGCCGATGATGTTGTTCTTCTCTCTCACTCGGTAGTAGGTCTTCAACGTCAACTAGATATTCTGAACTCCTCAGCCAATAGACTTAAACTAAATGTAAATTTTGAGAAATCTAAAATAATTGTATTTAGAAATGGGGGGTATATTGCATCAAAGGAAAAGTGGTCTTATGATGGTAAACGTCTTGAGGTTGTAAATGAATATAAGTATTTAGGAGTAATTTTTTCAACAGGTTTAACCTTCTCATACTCATTAAAAGATATGGCAATGAAAACTAAGAAAGCATCTTTGGAATTCTAAGATTCTATGGTCTCTAGGAGAAAATAACGCTAAGCCTTCTTCAAAATGTTTGACTGTCAAGTTCAACCCATTCTAACTTATGGAGCAGAAATTTGGGGGCTTTCTGCAGACCATACAGCAATTGAAAGAGTACACCTATTTGCTATTAAACGTCTTTTCAATGTTAGTATACAGACATCCAATACTTTATATATTGCGAAAGCAACAGACATCCATTGTATATACAAACCTACACTAAATGTATAAAGTACTGGTTAAAACTTACCGTGATGGATGAACACCGTATACCAAAGAAAGCTTATAATATGTTGTATACACTTCATTCCAATGGGAAAAGAACTGGGTCACTAAGGTGAGCGATACTTTATCTAAATATGGTTTCCGCTTCGTTTTCGACAATCACGGAGTGGGCGATACTAAATCTTTTCTTTCTGCTTTTAAACAAAGACTGCTTGATTGCCATTTGCAAGAACTAGACTCTGACTTCGGGGGTAAAGAAAAGTACACTTTCTACTCATCATTAGACAATTGTGTGATATTCCGCAATATATGTATAAGATAAAAAATTCTAATTTAAGAAAATATTTAACAAGAATAAGGCTTGGTGTGTCCCCGTTAAAGACGCACCTTTCCCGTTACTCACTCCGTCGAAATGGGAATTGCCCATTTTGTCCAAATGTTGAAGAAACAGAATTCCATTTCATCATCATATGCGAACAATACGGGGCTCTGCGTCAGTTATACATACCAGAAAAATATTATTTAAAGCCAAATGCTTTTAAACTAACTCTGTTACTATCCAACTCAAGATATGTATACCTCTTGCCTTGTATTTGTCAAAAGCGTTCAAACTCAGAAACGACTTAATGCGTCACGCTTAACCTGTATCGCGATTTACGGTTTATGATTCAAGTGAGAGAGAGAGAGAGAGAGAGAGAGAAGAGAAGGGGAGAGAGAGAGAGAGAGAGGGGAGAGAGAGAGAGAGAGAGAGAGAGAGAGAGTGCGCATGGGAGTGTATGTGTATAGCGTGCGCGCTGATCGTGCACATGCGTGTAACTTTTGTCTTTTGCTTGTACTTTTTTGATTGTATTGACATATCTATGACTTTGGATGACTTCCCTTACCCCACCTGTCCCTGCTATGACATGGGCAAATGGCCTATTCATTAAATCAGTTCGTTCGTTCGTTCGTTCGTTCTCTCTCTCTCTCTCCCTCCCTCTCTTGAGAGAGAGAGAGAGGGGAAGAGAGAGAGAGAGAGGGGAGAGAGAGAGAGAGAGAAGAGAGAGAGAGAGAGAGAGAGAGAGAGAGAGAGAAGAAGAAGAAGAAGAAGAAGAGAAGAAGACGAAGAAGAAGTAGAAGAGAAAGAAATATGTAAGAGTAGTATATGCGTTTGAAATAATCCAGACTGTGAAAAGTAGCAGACATAGAACTAAATGAAAAGATTGTTTTGAAAAAATGGGGTAAGTGAAGGGACGGTAGGTAGAAAAGAAAACATCTGTAACATATACATGAGGGTAAATAATGATTAGTAAGGTAATGTGTTAGTGGAGAGTATTATAGGCTGGTACTGCAAGAATGGACAGGTACATGCTATTTCTTGATATTAATGCCAATGGGCAGAGGATCCCTGGTGAGGCGATAAGATGGGAATTTAGGCAGGGCATGCTCAAAGTTGTCACTTTGTGATTGCCAAAGCGCCCCTGACTTTGATATAACTGACGTGCGTTGGGTTTTGGATTGTTGAAGTGCAGAGCAACTGGTTCTGGTAGATGATGGAGCAAATATGGATCATGGTGTTCAGAGATGCGCGTTTGAATGTGCAGACTATCTCACTTACATAGATCTTACTGCGCAGATCACAAAAGATAGCATACATGATGTTGCAGCTCTGACAAGAGAATGCACTTTCCATGCTGTACGACTCTGGGTGGCAGCTAGGATGACGTCTTGCTTGGTGAGACGATAGATATTACAGTGGTGTTTTGAGCAGGGAAAAGTAACAGGTGAATAGGTGTGGTGGTATTGTTCAGTCGGGGATACAATTTAGTTAACGTGATGATCTGATTAGTGAGCATAATATGCGTGCCCTGCAGTGTTGAAGATGATTTTTGTGACAACGTTTCCTGCTAGCTCAGTCAGAGAGAGAGAGAGAGAGAGAGAGAGAGAGAGAGAGAGAGAGGAGAGAGAGAGAGAAGAGAGAGAGAGAGAGAGAGAGAATGAGAGAGAGAGAGAGAGACAGAGAGAGGAGGACGAGGAGGAGGAGGAGGAGGTTGCAGCATACCTCCAAAATTTGACATACCTCCAATATTTGGCTAAGTTCAGTCTTTTTCGCAAGAGAAAGGTCCTTGTACATTTGGAGCTGCTGTGATGCCCTTAGGATAAGGTATACCACGTCAGGGCAGGCAGGGGTGACGAAGAACAGGACTGGTCTTCACAGGTTATACTGGTATGTGATATATTCAGACATCAGACGTTAACGCCAGTATTCTATGACTGGTTGTGGAGATGCTCATGGTAAGGCTAATCTAGTATTAAAGAAGACGTTTTCCTCAACGGTTTTGCTAGGCTGCCGCCTCAATGTGGCGACTGTGGTCTTCAGTTTGTTTTGTCAACAGATTCTATTATCCCAATGTATCAGGTTTTATTAGCATATTTAATTCTCTGTCAGTCTGTGACTCATCCTATTTACAACCAGCCGTGGTCACATAGTCGATTGTGTGTTACATCCAGTCGATTGTGTTCCTTAAGTCTACTGTCATTGGCCACTTTCTCTCCTCTGACTTTCACAGTGTGACGTGTCACCTAAACCTCATCAAACCTCCCTTCCCTTATGCATGCAAGAAGGTGCGCATGCTTCTGTGTGTAAGGTTGATCGTGTTTGTCTGGTCTTCCTTCTGAGCGAATTCCTAATGAGCTGTCCATTGTCTTGTTGGCTGTGCACGGCAGATATGCCCCTCCTACTCGGTGCCTGACCCCCCTTTGCTCCGGTTGCCTCAATGCAGCATTGTTTGACCAGAGCTGTTAAAGGCGAAGCTAGAGAGGAGAAGAGGTGAAAGACCCTAGTGTGACACTGGCTTGACTGCTAGTACGCAAATTTTCCAGGCAATTAAAATTAGTTTATTCAGCTCCATACTACCTGAATAAAATGTATGTAGAAAAAAAAAATAGCTTGCTGGCCTTGTTGATAATACAAAGTCCATTTTTCATTCATCGAAAATCCTTGCGTGTGCCACAGCCATTCAGTTGTTTGCTGTGACAAAAAACTACTTGGATTAGTAAACAGCAATTCCCTCCCTACAATATTCTCTGTGAATGAACTCCCTCAGAAATGTTCAGGTTTCATTACGCACATTAACACTTTATACGCAAACAAGATGTCATTACACAGTGTCTATGTGCTACAGAACGTGAGTACAGTGAATTTGCATTGCATTGTTTTCAGCCTCTCTCTTAGGAGTTTATGAAGAAAATGCGTCTCCACTTTTGTCCAAAATCATGCGAGCTTGAGCGTCTTCCATCCTCCCCGTTGTCTATCCTGATGTTCTGTTGTTTCATATAACTCATGTTATCGATTCTTCCCTGAAGTATTAAAACGACAATCCTACGAACACGTACGGAAAAAACCTTTCCTTCTATTTAGTGGCATGTCCTGGTATGTCCTGGCATGTCCTAGCATGTCCTGCATAGCCAGAGACGCCTGGGATGCTTCCTTTCTGGACTGACAGATTTACATACTCATTTTCTGTCAGATATTTAGTCAGTCTGGCTGTCATGACAGAGAAGATTTCCCCTTAACGTTCAGAAACGATATCGGTCTAAACTGGCTGATGCCACTCGAGTTTGCTCTTTGGGAATGAACACTCCACAGCTGTCATCCATTTGTCGCTGACCTGCAGATTCCTCCATGCTGCTCATATCATTTTATGGAACCACTCATGAACACTCGGACATTTGTTCTACAGCAAATATTCCATTTGGCCCGGGCAAAGATTTGGCTCAGGCTGTCTTGATGACTTTCATACCTCATTTAGTGTTTATGGTTTGTCATTGAACTTTTTCTCTGGCACTGCAGGCTGCACCTAGCCCTGGATTTCAAGTGGTGCTTCGCTCTGAGGGTTGGAATATGTTTTCCTGAGATCCTACTCAAGAGTTTCTTTGTCCACTGTGAGTGTCCCGAATAATTTCCTGGCAAGCTGGGAGGGGTCTCTGAAGAAGTAAAATTGGGTTTTCGTCTTTTTGCTCCTTCTCCTTTTTGCTAATTCTGCTTTGCCGAGAGCAGTATGTTGTGATTTCAGGTCTCCCTAGAGCTTCCACAACCTTTTCGTTTCAACATGGAAGGCAGCCTTCATTTTTTTTAAAATTGAGATTATTCTTTGCCTTTCAGATTCTATTTATCTTTTGCTAGCGTCTGGATGTTTGTGGCGATCTAAACTTCTATATAATGGACCACTTACCATCAAACATGTTCTCTATAAGAACATTTTCATTTTTGGCGAATGATACATTAAATAGATGCACAATGGACCTTCTTCACATGTCTTTTGCACTTATACGATTTTTTTTCAGTTAGTGCGCATGTAACATTGTATGCTATATTGTACAAATAAGTGCTGACAGGCATACCTCTTGCTTTTTTGGGTAAATTGTTAAGCACTCACTGGGGGAAAAGATGAAGGGTGAAGGGCGCTGAAGGGTTAAAGGAGTGAAGGGCTGTAACTCGAATAAGGTACGTGTAAGTAACTGCTGCCAAATCTCAACATCATATGTTTTATTTCTTTCTCTTTTCTTTAAGTTATCCCCCTGTAAGCTTTCCAACACTATCTATCACTCACCTGGTATTGATCTGGTCAGACAATGAGGACCACCAGCTCCTGTCGGTCTCGAGTATCTAGGCCATCTGCTGGGTTTTCAAACTGACTTTCTTTCCTCACTTCTCTAGTGTGTGTATACTCAGTGTTCAAACACATGGACCACAGGCACCTTACCTTTCCCAGCCCTTGTTAAAACAACTTATCCGTGGTCACTCTTTTCACCTATTGACCTCATTCGTTTCTTGATTGAATCATACTCCACAATTATTTTGGGGACAACGCCCGTACACTAGTCAAGCCATATGAATATATCTTCCTTTTAATTGTGGCACGGGGAAATGATTATATCAACTAATAATGTGATGGAGCGCACATGCCTTGATTGTGAGGCTACGTCACCATGTCACCACCTTCATGGGTTGAAAAAATTTTCTCCAGAAATTTTTAATGGAATATACAACTTCACTTTAAACATCTTCAGCCATGAATCTCAAAAATGCGTTACATACATCAAGTTTCACCAAATTAAATAATAAACGTATAGAATCAATCATAATGATCCACCATAAATATGCATATTCAAACTTTCAGTCTTTCTAAAAAAAATAACATTCATAATTGTCACCATCATCTCCAAAATACATTTCACAATATTACATGGATTAAAACATTTAGGGATATTAGCAATTCAAAGTTAACATATTGTGTCATAACTTTTAGTGTGTAAGCACATTTTTTCATCGATCTTTGTCTAACCTCTTCTTGTTTCAAAAACCCTCTGAAAATGTGAAGATTACTTCCACAGTGTGAATGTTTATCACTCTAGACATGTAAACTAAATAAAACTAGTTTAAACATTGTCTCTTTCCCCACATGTTGATAGTCTTTAGTCCATTGAAAAGTCAATGCTTCCTTTGTTGACATTGACAAATGAAAAACAATTTGTTTGTCTCATAGCACAATCAAAAACTGTGTATTTACATTTCTAAAGAGTTATTTGCCATCACACATACTTTTATATTCATCTTCACAAGCAAATAGCCATTTAAGTACTTGATTTTTCCCATTGTAAGCAAAGTATAAATATGTATTCCTTCAACATCAAGTAGTTGTTTGTTACAAAACATATAGTCAACTTACTATATGAAAACTTATGCATAAATACCTATTGATTTAATCGTCAGAGCTTACTATGCACTGTCAATAGCTGATAACACAGCGTAATCATTCAGAAAGACATAAAACAGGAATTGTCTTTCTTGTAGACAGTTACATTGGTCATGGATTATTTTCTCGCACGTGACAAACAAATATCTGCCATGACATTTTGTGTTCCAAGCATGTTCAACAGTTAAATCTGGTATTCCTGCAATGCCAAAGACCATCTTAATAACCCTGCTGTTCTTAGGTCTTTGACGATTTCAAAACGTCAGTGGCCTTGGTCAGTCTTGTAACTGGAGACTTTCTTCCAGTCAAGGATAACTGGCGAACTTCTCACATGCCCATTCATTAGCCCAAGCACTCTCTCTCTCAACCACCTCTTTTTTTGCAAAATGGGAGGGACGGGTATGGTCTGGTTCGCACTGGTATTTCAGAAGGTAACTGAATACTATGGGTTCAATACCAGACTTTTACTGTAACCTGGGGTATTGTCACTACATCCGAAAGTCTTTCTATCCACAAATTTCTTTGGAGCTGTTTCTGTTTGACTGAAGACAAATTCATTCGTACTAACATTCACATCATCATAGGTTTCACCTTTAAACCAGACAGAATAGGAAGGGGTACAACATCATCTGCACCTGGTAGTTCGTTAACACTCCTACATTTGCATGTAGTCTTATAACTTTGTTCTGTCCACTGTACGTGTACATTGGGTACCAAATTCAATCACTGATATTGTCTGTCATGTTGACATCAGTTTTCTGACACAGGACATATCCATCAACTGACTGGTTGATGGCTAAAAAAAATTTGTACGTTCAAATACTTCTTCAACATGTTCACATGAAATACCTCTCTGTGGTTGCACATTTTGATTTATAATTAACTGCAGAATGTTTTTCGACCACCTGAAATGGACCCATTACCACAATAACACGGAAGCTTGTTATGTTCCATCCAGTTAGTAGCACAAGACTTTATCCCCTACTCTGAAAGGTACGTGCCTCTTTGCTTTTCTGTCTGCAAAGACCTTGTCACATCTGTTTTTCTATCAGCTGACTGTTGAGCAAGCTCACATGCATCCTTCAAAACGGAATGTTGGAGTTTCATAAACGTTTTTGGTAAATCCGTTTTTACTGTCAGGAATGTCCGTCCTTCCGTCCATTTGTGTCATCAATAATCCAAAGGGACCACCTTGGTGAGTGTCCAAAAAGAAGCTCAAATGGAGTGATCCCAGCGTTTTCGTTCGGGCCATTTCCCTGTATGCAAAAAGCAAAGCCGGTATGAAACGATACCATTCCCGGGCTCTTGCCTTGCAACCTTTCTCAATAACATGGACTTCAAAAAACGTTCCATTGAAACGTTATTAACCATGCCTTCGATTGGGGATGTATGGCCGTGTCGTGGTGTGAAATGGGAAGAGATGGACAACGCTGTTAATTTTCTCTCATGAGATCAGAACTGAATTGCGTTCAAACTATCCGAGAGAATTTCCGTCTGGGAAAAACCCCACTCTAGCAAAAAATTGCAAGTAAGCTCAGCGACAGATACTGTATCAATTTTCTTCAGTCGGAATAGCTTCTGGATTCCTGTTGCTGCTATCCACCACCTAGTCAAGATATTGAGATATCGGAAGAAGACCAGCAGTGGTAAGGATCAACAAGATCAATAGCTACCTCGAAATGGATCAGAAATTGAGAGGCTTTTTGTGCAAAAGGTGCTCATGGGACGCGACCTTTTGAGATTGGTCTTTTGGCAGATGTCACACGAGCGGCAGTTTTTCGTCCAACTTCCTTTGTGACTACGGCCAATAAAAAGAAATCAAGAACTCTCTTTTAACGTTCCTTTTTGATCCACTTTGGACCTGCGAACAATGCATCATGCAGCCGTGTGCAGGAACTGTTTCTCTAAGTGGTCTTTGGAACCACAACACTGTCTGTTGTCATGTCAGGTACACTCCTGTGGAGAGAATGTTAGAGTCCAGTATGTACGTTGGTTTTCTTTGTCCGTTTGTACGTCTGTGACAGTCTGTTTTGCAGCAGAAAGTATTTGTCGTAGCGTCTCGTCTTTTCCCTGCATTTCTTTTAAATATCTGGCGGTAATCTGGAGTTCTTCCAGTTTTGAGACTTTTAGCGGCTTTGTAGCCTTTCCTGCTCTATGACATTAGATCTAGTTACTCACAAGACAAGGAACAAACGATCCTCCAGCAACCACCATGTACTGTGGGCCGGGACACCTGGCATAATTGCCAGATCAAGGTCGACAGACTGGGTTATCAAATAACACAGGCGGTAGAAAACGGAGTAGTACGGTTGTATCGACTTAAATTTCGCCAGCGGATAAGTTTCAATCTTGCCTCCATACGACTACACTTTTGGGACAGTGTTGTGATACTGGTCTTGAAGGACGTAAGTATTTCCGTAACCACAGCAGTAGTGCACCCACAAAGTGTCTGCAAAACCGAGCTTTGCAAATCCAATCTGATGGCTCCGTTTTCTAACACAGTCTCAGACGATTGATCTAGGTTGCAAAACAATGCATTCTTCACAATCAGTGGTGACTAATGCGGGTTTTTGAATGCACCCGGTTTGATAAGGGCATTTCTGTTTCAGATGGACTTGCCATCACAAAAAGAAACAGCGCATTGTTGAATCGGCAGCTGTCTGATTTTGTGATACTTCTGTTATGGCACGAACTGGCACAAAAGGTCTACGTGGGTCGGTCTTTGTCCACGACCTCGGAACGTTTGCTGGAAGTAAAGGGTCTGTGCGGCGGTGATGTACTGGGTATTGACGGTACAAAGTCACTACGAAACGCGGAAAGGATCATGTCGTTCTAGGATAGGTTTATCCTTGTGGACTCAAAAATGGACCCACGATTTCCTTTCCTGTAACTTAACTGTCCTGTTGATTCCGTCATGAAGCATGAGGACTCAAAGATGGAAAATTCTCCTTGCCTAGCACGCCCTTATCGTGGCGAATGTGAGCGCGATTCAATACTGATCAGCCTTCTGACACATTTCCTCCTCCGTTTTCAGTTTTGCCTTTCTTTAAGGAATTTGTGGCCAGATCTTTGCTCTCGCTCTGGAAAAAGTTGTTCTATTAGAAGGAGATTGCAGTGACTGAAAAGTTTCTTGTTCGTTTTTTAGATAAATCGATCCATCGATCCAAACATCATGACTCATACGGATCAGAAAAGACGGAAAACGATTCTCCTTTTTTGGGCGCACAGAAACGGTAGAAACGTTCGTTGGAAAAACGATCAGCAGAACATTGAAATTCTTGGAGGAGCTTCTTCTTTAACTGATCCCATAGTTAATTTTGTTTCGCTGAATGTGAAGTGGTACAATGTCAAAAGCGATACCCCTTAAACATACCGACGCATTATACAATGTCCACTTTTCTTTGGCAAACCACAAAAGACGTTGCGTGACTTTCATAAATTCGGAATAAGAAAAACTTGTCAATGTCATCCGTTTTTTTTTCCTCAAAAAGTGGAAACTTTGGAATATTATGACGCTTTTGGGTTGAGGCTTGGGCTGCGGACGGAACCGACTGGTGGAGGGTTCTCTCGATGCCATGTCGATTTTTTAAATTTCAGCATCTGTCTCTAGTTCTAAACTTGCCTCAACTTAAATTGACGTTCTTCAGCTTCAGTCTTCCTCTGTAATTTATTTTCTTCAGCTTCCCTCTGTAGTTCTTATTTGCTTCCAGATTCCCTCTGTAATCTTTTTTCTTCAATTTCGGCTTACTCTGTAATTTAATGTCTTCAGCCTTCCATTGTAGTATATTTTCTTCAGCTTCCCTCTGTCTTAGCCTGGTCTGCCCTATCTGTGCATTGTTGCACATAGTTATAGTTTGTAAGTTTTTCTCATCAAAACCCAGCGTTCCGCTTTGTTTAATATATCTATCAAAATAATCATAATGACACCGTCAGATATTAACATCAAACAATCTCAATGCTTGGAATAAAAATAAGGCGATATAATGTTGATAATGTTATGTTTCACAAAAACGTTAATAATTATAGTATTTACAAATACTGATTCAATTTCCGGTGGGTTGTAAACAGAAAACCGCTTACTAAAAATCGGGTTGATATCGAAATCCAAGGAAATGGTTTTTTTCCAGAATAATTTAGCAAAACTGCTAATTCAATTTGGAATTTAGAAAACAAAAATGAAGTTAATACATAACTGTTTTCCCATAAAGAAAAAAAATGAACACATTAAAGTTTCTGTAAAATATAATTCTTTAGAAAGTTTTTAGTTCTTAAATGTTTCTTGTTGTCCCAAGTTTCTTTTCTTGTCTTAATGTCAAATGAATTTACAAAACACCCTTAAAAAATTGTTTTACCGCCTTATACAAAAAATGATTATAAATTTGCAAAACAAATGGAATCTCAATCAATTAAAAAGAGGAGGTTGAAACACAAAATTACAGGAAATACTTACCTAAGATGAAATTGTAGAAAAGAAAAACTAGTTAGGAGCTTATTGAGGGAAGTTTTAAGAGATTTTAAAAGGGGTGAAAAGGAAATGGAAAAGGTTTACCAGGTCCGGAATAGTGAGCAGAAATCAAGAAAAGCACAAGAAGCCCTCAGACGCACCCTAGTGGTTCACTGTCTCCCGTGAAACTGGAGACGGGAAAAACAAATCACTGCACATTATACACCACACTACGTTATAATACAAATTACTAAACAATCAATCAATACAATGCACATTCACCCAAACTCAAAGAAAATACTCGCACCACACCCAAAAAATAATGATCAAATTAAAGATGTTTATTTGGGCAGAGCGGTAATCAACTCACCACTACACTACTTAGCGTGAAGGAGGTGACAGTAAAGTTGATCCCACACTTCTGAGGGGCTAGGGGAAAAAATTCAATACTGAAACAATAGGAATGCCCGAAAGAAATAGATATTTTGAGAAGGGGAAAGACTATTGAATACCCAACGCCATTGTCCCCCTGCTAAACGCAGGAAGAGGTTGGGCTATCAGTCCTGGGAAAGGGGACAAAAAATTTAATCTTCTAGGGGAAGGACTACAACTCATCAACGCACTTGCCCTCTTGCTGCCAGGTTCGGTAATGAGGAGGTTGTGGCTATCGGTCCTTGAGGTGGGGAAAGGGTGCAAATAGAAATCCTACCAAAAAAAAAAAACCATTAACGGAGTTAGAGCAACCAAAGTATCTCAACACCTTAACCAACATATAAATAGACAAAAAACAGCAAACAAATGCATCTATTATACACAATCAATAATCAAAACTAATTTCTTTTTTTTCTTCCTCAAAACCCTGGTGGGCACAAATAGAAAATCCTTTTTTTTTCCTCTTTCCCTCCAAAACCCTTGAGGGTACATAATATAACCTTTTTTTTTTAAACCCCAAGGGCACAAATAGAAATCTTTCTTTTTTTTTTTTTTTTTTTTTCCGGGGAAACAACGGCAGCTACGCCGGTGAAACTGGAGTCGGGGTCACCACTGTCACACTGTCACTTTTGCATACCCGCATTCATGACAGCATTTAGCACCTTACGCATCATCGCATCTTTCCAAAACAACCAAAGGCGCAGCCACTACCGAATGTTTTTCTTCTCCCCCTCTCTTCAGGAATAACATTATCTTAATCAATCAAACCCTTGTAAATACAGAGTTTACAACTGTATCTCTCTCCCAACACTGAGTGACAAAAATCAAATCTGCACACCATTGTATCTCTCCTCACACCGAGGGACAAATCAATATTCACACATGTATCTCTCCTCCCTCAGTGAGACAAATCTATCTTAACACATGTATCTCTTCCTCACACCGAGAGATGGATAAAATAACCTAGTTTCAGCTTATATAAAGCTATGGCCTTCACATTTCCGTTATCACAAAAAATACGAACCAGGAGATTACATAACTCCCGTATCACTGAGGACTGCCTGCATCAAGATTAAAGCTCCCCTGCTTTCTCCAATTCCTGTCTCTCTGAGGACAATTATTCTGCCCCCTCGAATTCTCCTGTCCTGGGAGATACGAGTCTCGACTTTTCTCTTCCGCGGACTTTTTTTCTGTCTCCTTTGAGAAGCGTACGAGCTTCAACTCATCTCCCTGGAGTTGGCACTGGCTGGGGATGAACTACCGGTATGTTCCCCACTCATGGGCCATCTTCAACCACCTCACAGGCGAAAGATGAAGGGTGAAGGGCGATGGGTTAAAGGGTGAAGGGTGAAACACGAATATCATGGTTCGTGTATGTAACCTGCTTTCAAATTACAACATATGTATTCTTTCTTTCTCTTTTCTTTAAGTTATCCCCTGTAGCTTTCCCCCACTATCTATCACACTCACATGGTAATGACTGGTCAGCAAAGAGGGACACACGTCTGACAGGTTCGAGTCTTAGGCCATCTTGCTTGGGTTAAAACTGCTCTTTCTCCCTTCCTAGTGAGTGTATATCTCAGTGTTCAAAACACATGACCAGGTCACATTACCTTACAGCCCTTGTTAATCTATCACTCAGTGGTCACTTTCTCACACAATGACCACAATTCGGTTTCTTGAATGAGTCATACTCACAATTATTTCTGGGGACGCCCGCTACTCTAGTCAAGCCATATGAAAATTCTTCCTTAAAATTGTGGCACGGGGAAAATGATTCATATCAAAATCTACATGTGATGGAGCGTCACTTGCCTTGATGTTGTGGCCTACGTCACATGACACATAGAAGATCGATCGAGGGGGAAACATAATCATGATAGAAATGGTCACTTTTTAACAGCTTGTGAAGACAGCAGCTGATCCATTCCCTTCCCTGATGTTGCTCATTAGCAAAGCAGGTACAAGCGGGCCTCATTGTGTATCTCAGGACAGGACAGCCATTGTCCGAGACATTCACACCTGACGAGGGGGGCTAAAACTGGAATTCAAAATCGTTCTCTGAAATTGTTACCTCAGATAATAGTGGACAGGCCTTCGTCACATCAGTCTATGACTGACAATGAGGCAAAACGATGAGAGGCAATATATCCTGGCTTCTGACAAATACAACAGAATAGTTATACCAAGGTTACCCCCCCCCCCCCCCCCCCAATTCATACACAGAGAGAAGATTGCACACAGGCCACGGACAGCCACAGGAACACCTGAGTAGAAAGGTATTTTGTTTGTCCGTAACGTTAAGTTTCATTAACATTATTTCCAAACATATCAATTGTGTGAATCTATATATATATAACGTGTGCATAATTTGAATAAACTATGTTGTGAACGCGGTAGTAACATATCTATTTCTATGAAATTTTGATTCATCTTCATCAGTGTCTCCGTATTTCTTTCTTCACCATTTTCCTTCTCATTGCTGCTTTTTTCGCCATGGAGTTTCTTTTGATGCAGTGTCAAATGTTTCCTTGTAGTGCGAACCCATGGATTAGTTGATGGACTATGTTGAAGGCAGCGTTAGTACTACTGAATTACTTCAACATTCCATATAACCGTTAAAAAGATGTTCTTGTTTCGCGTCCAGCGGTCCTTTTTCTGGGAAAAAGTAGAACAAAGCGATTTGCAGCGTTTGGAGACGAGTAAACAATGAAAATAGAGTGGAGTTACCAACAAGAATTTGGTAGGGCCAGTTCGCGTGGAGATATTGACGATGCTAGTTTTAGATCGCCATGTCCATTGCCTGACGAAGTTTCACAATCGTCTTGATTGTTGATACCAGTCATCATGTTATCACCTTCCGGAAGGCCCTACACCTATAACACGTATACTTTTAGACTTTTGTCGTACTCTTTATGTACTGTGGTAGTAACTTCCGTCGGTGGGTGTATTCACGTCTCACATGATATTGGATCGTATACACATCCAAACGATATCGAAAACTTACAATGAAAAACAAAAACTAAATATCAGGACAGATCAGGAAGGATGATCACCATCTTGCTTCTGGTGCGCCAAACTGTTTACTTGAGCGGTTTGAAAACACACTAAAACCTATCTGTAGCTATGATGGCCAGAGAGATTTTGTGATATGTATATAAGGGAAAATAAACAACTGTCCAAATTCGTGTTTATCTAAATACGTTTTGAACTGCGTCCCAAACTTTCCTTCTGTTGTGAACTGTAGGACAGTTGTTCACCTTGGAGCAGCATCCCGCTTGTCACGATAACTTACATCAGCAAAAGACTAGGCAAAAACCAGACTCAGGTTGTACCGGTCCTCAGTCCATGCTTGTAGAACTCGCAGCCATGTTGATGACGTTTAGCTGGCCCAACCTATCCCAGCGGTAAGAATAACCCAAGCAGGTTGTTTTTAATCTTGCGCACTGTGTTTTCTACATCTTCGCTGACTAACGTTATCGATTTGTCCCATAGGCAATTACTCCCACCTCACTGATATACAAAATGGGTTTGCATCTTCATGAAAGGATTTGTTTGTTCCATTGGTGTTACTTAGTGTCCTGGTCATAACATGGATGGTTTTGCACTGTCAGCCACTCTCACAAGTTTTCAGCGTTGTGCTATCAAACTTTCGTGCTTTTTATACTTGTTTTCACTTTTCCACAAATATGAAATATATTCCCTCGACGGGATTCGTGTTAAGTTTGTAATTTTTGTAGCAGTTAAAGAGGATAATTGTTACATTATCAGTTCAGCGGGATGTTTTTCAAACACGAATGACTTTTACAAAGCCCGTTGGGTTCTGTAATATTTTTAACATGATCACTCTTGAAAATCATGTTGTCTCATATATTAAGTTCCTCATACGTGTAATACATTATCTCCCTTTATTAGAAGTCTTACAAGTGTGATGGTGTGGAGGGATAATGGGAGTGTGCAGGTGAAGACAGGCAGATGGTTGATAAGCGCAGGAACCAAGGCGTCAGCAGCCATTCAAAGATGACTCAAGAGGTATGGTCGACTTGGAGTTTTCTTCCTTTTATTATTTACCTTCCATATAATATACTCAAACCAGGGAACGCTCAGCCCTAGGGGAGCAGCAATCTCTCTCGCACTGCACTTGCCGCACGGAGCACTCCACTCCCCCTCTCTGCCTCTCACGCAGTCGCTCACATCTGGGAACTCTGAACATTTACACAACGCTCTACTTTTATAGATGTTACCAGGACGCAGATGCCAGCAACACGGTTGCAGAGACGAAAACGGGCCCTCGCGTGGCCAGAAACCAAACAGAATTTTGTCGTGTTCTATGGCAGCCTGCTTATTGTGTTGTTGGCTCCGCTGTCCGTTCAAAACTTTTAGCATACTATTTATATCGATGAAACCTCAGAACACAAGGAATAAAATGCTGTAAGTCACATTTGACAATTTTTGATCCTGTACTAAATCATTGCTGATTTATGTCCCTGTGTGAAGCCAATTTAACGCGTTTGGTCATTTTTTTCCTATATTTCAATAAAAGATACTGAAGAAGCGTGAAATAGCGGCATGTAGCTCTCTTCATTACATATAATACTTCATTTTCCGAAACAGTGTCTAAGTGGAGAATTCTGTTATTAAAATACTAGAAAAACACAGCTTACTTTTCACTTCACGGGCCGGTCGGAGACTCTCTTTTGTCAACAATTTTCAACTGCATAAATATACTCTGTTGAAACGGTCTGTTTAAATAATAAATTCTACCCATTTCAGTTGTATCATATCAGAATGGAGTCATAAGCAAGAATTTCGATCGGGAAAAGTCCGAATTTGTAGGAACTGATAAATTTGGATCAAAACTCCGACAATGAACGAAGAACGGCGCACTTGCTCAAGGGAACCGGCGTCACAACAAGTCATTTGTATAGTCGCAAGCCTGTGCGGAAAAAGATCATACGCATGCGATTACGATGGAGAGCTCATGGGACATTACTTTTAACATGCATCTTCTGATTTTTCGGTTTTCTCTTACTTTTGTAAAAACAAATTCAAGAATTTTTCAATGTTCCATTACAAACAGACAATTGAAAATGGCGCCATTGATTGCTCATGCAAAATACCAGTTTAGAGAATATATGGTGCTTCTCCAGCCCAGTACGGTTGTATTGATATAAAATACATTATTTTTTTGTTGACTTTAGGCGGACGTACATACAACTATTGTTGCGTTCTGTGGTATACATGATCTTAAAGGGAAATTTACACAATGAAAAATGAGATTAGATATGGAGGTTCAAGGGGAAGATAACACTCGGAACACAAATCATTTCTATCACGAAAGGTAACCAAAAGAAATATATTCAATGTTAAGCACCGGTACTTACCCCCTACTCTGTTACAACCAGCGTCCTCGCTGACATAAAATGAGTAATTCAAAGAAAACAACATAAATCAATGGGGAAAAACTGGAGCTTTAGACTCGTGTCTGGAGATGGCATTTCTTGTCCTAAATAAAACCCTTATATCAGGTGTATCAAAACAAAAGCATCAAAACATCTTCTCTCCTCCTCTCTCTTTATTCTGTATTCATATCATTCCAACTGGGGAACCAAGGGCTTGCTGTTTTTTAACAAGGCTTCCTGAATAGTCGGCAGATTCGATTGACTAGAATGGGCATATAATTTAAACAAAAATTCCAAAATGATCAAATACAAAATGACTAGATAGATTTGTTTTCTGGAACAAAAACCCGAATTTTGGTCCATTACATGACTTTATTGGAGTTGTTTATTTAAAACAAAGCTAAGGAAAGGTACAGGTACCAAGAAAATGACTTGGAAGATTTGTTTTTTTAAAAATAAATCAAAAACATTGGGTTGTAGGCACCGACAGTACGTCAGTGGAAGCAGTGACAACAATGGCTTGTTATTTGATCAAAATTCCAAAATGTCAAGTACCAAAATGACTTCTTAGAGTGGATTTGTTATTTAAAAACATTCCAAGAAAGTCGGGGTACAAAATATACTTTGAATGGATTTGTTAATTACAGGGCATTGCGGTACCAAAACGACTAACAATGGGCGTGTTATTTTGACCATATAAAGGATTCATTTAAAGTCGGTTTACAATTGGCTAGAAAGGAATGATCAAAACTCCTTAGAGTCAAGTCCCCAGGGAAAACATGGACTAGGGTAGGTTGTGTTGTTTGGACAAGTTTCCAAGAGTCACACATCGTTGGTTTTCTCTTGGTCATTACTGATCGACTTTGAAAAAAAGAGGCGTATTACCCCATCATTTTACGTCATTTGACGAGAAACAGATCGGATATGTACCTGTTTATACAAAAAAAGAAATAAAAAGACAACATTAATAATGTCACGAGGTATAGAAAAAAAGCTTAGTCCAAACACCTCTTTTCAGGATGGTATATAACCAGAAATCAGTCCTGGGATATGAAAATCGTCCTGAGAACATCTGACCAAGTCAGTTATTTGTGAAAGTGTTTCGCACACATCCCCCTACGTTCCTGGTCTTCCAGGCAGTCTCTGGCTACATTTTCCACAGGTTTCACCGCCAGACAGCGCGGTTCGCCTTGGGGCTGGCGTGGGCGGTCATTTACACTATGTCATCAGGGGCGGATCTGGGTTGGCACATGGGATGGGATAGCAGATTCTGGGCTTGGGTTGTTGGAACACAAACCCTGTCTGTCCTGGAGTGGTGATAGTTCCAGCTTGGGTTCCTCCTTTCAGTGGTTCTAGGCAGTGCGTCACTTCGCTGTTTCCAAGGCAGGGATGTTGCCTGACAGGGAAAGACCTGTTGTCTGGATGCCAACTGCAGCCTGTGGTGGCCTAGGCGTTCCGAGGTCTTTGCTAGTGTAGAAGTGGACCACTGGCAGTCTGGTTGACCTTTCATGCAAACGGGTCGGCGTTCAGCTAGTTGCTGCTCCAGGATCCTGGTTACATTACCGGGCCAGTAGAACCTGTGGTCGCAAAGCATCTCTGCAGCATGCTGTAGCTTGGTGACCACTGGCGTTTGTGGGCTGATGGACAGAACTTAGGCGGAGCAAGCCGGGGATGGAGAATGCTGCTCACACGCCACAAGTTAGGGTCCACCATCGCCGATACCAGCAATCCCCTGTGGCAGTTGTGTGGCTGTGCTGCTGAATGAGGGGCCCTGTAGCTCCGGATTCTCGCCTGCTGCAGGGTCTTCTTTGGCAGGGGAGGACAGAATTGGCCCAATGGATGGGTTCCTACTGCTGGAGTCCGGGATGCATCTCTTCTGGTGACAGCTGAGGCAAAATGGCTCTGCCTGTCGCCTGGGTTGCTGCTGAACACATGTTGTATTGTCTGCATTCGGGTGATGACAGTGGCCAGATGACTGGTTGTTTGTCCTCAGTGATTTCTTCATCGCTGCCAGCTCTTCGTCGCCTACCTCTGGGCAGTGTCCTGAGCGCTGTGTGGTCCGTCACACAGCTGCGGACCTGCTGATGCTGGTGGGGGGAGCCCATGCAGGTGGTGGCTTGCTGCAGTTCCCACGCAAGCTAGCGACTGTGGCCCTGTGTGCCTCTAGCTGAGTTTGATGCGTGGCGACAGTAGCAGTGCTCCAGCTGTGTTAGAGGATGTCACCGTTCACGCCACCACAGTCCTGCATCCACCTTTGGCTTTCCTTCTAGCCTCTTCAAAGGTCGGTGGTAGGATGTTCCGGAACGAAATACTGGACATCCTTGCGGAGTTTGCTGCTTGTCGTTGCCACGGGTTGAAGGGCGTACCGTATTCGTATGGTGGAGGCCAACATTCCATCCCCAGCCTGTTCACTTCTCCATAGGTACTGGGATGGGAGCCATACTCCACATCAGATGGTCTCGTCCTGGCCCTGCTGCCTGGTGAAAAACGCCTGTGGACAGGGTGACCACATCACGCTGCTCTCCCATGTTTCTCCTCCAAGATGGTCAAGATCTTGGCTGGGGAGTCGACGTCTGTCACTGGCAGCTGATCACTCCTGGTGTGTTGGCCTATCTAGGGCGGCAATCAGTCTGAGGGCGGCTGTCCTGTCATCCAGGGGCTTGCAGGTGCAGGACAAAGCTGCCTCCGATGAAGTCTTCCACTTCCATGGCTGCTCTCGGTACCATGGATTTGGGGAAGCTGCGTGATGCAGGGGGTGAATGCAGAGTAGTTGGCTGGCCATGGTTTGTTCTGTCTTCTAGGGGCTGTGTCTTCTTGGCCCTTGTCTTCATTCCTGCTCGCAGCGCCCAGTTTGTGATGGTGTGAGGGGGATAAGGGGTGTGCAGGTGAAGAAGGCAGATGGTGATAAGCGCTGAACCAAGGGGACAAGCAAGCCAGTCAAGAAGACACAAAGAGGACGACGTGGAGTTTTTCTCCTTTTATTATTTTACCTTCCATAATAAGCTCGAAAACCTGGAACGCCAGCCCTGGTGCAATTCTCTCTCGCACCGCACTCAGCGCACTGCGACACTTCTCTGTCCATCTCACGCCAGTCGTCACATCTGGGAACTTACTGATCCATTCTCACCAACAAGCTATACTTTTTTAAGAATTGACCGAAGCCGAGAGCCAGCAACACGGTTGCAGAGACGAAACGGCTGCGAGGCCGAAAAAACAACACCAACAGAATTTTGTTGGTTTTCTATGGCAAGATTGCAGTGTTGTCTGGCTCGCTGTCCGTTCAAACTATTAACACATTTACTTATCGATGTAAACTCAGAACACAGGAATCAAAATGCAGTATGTTCAATTTGACAATTTTGTTCTGTTCTAAAATCATTGCTGGATTAATGTCCCAGACAGTGAAGCCACCTTTTAACGCGTTTGGTCATATTTTTCCTCTATTTCAATAAAAGATACTGTAGAGCGTGAAATATTTTTACAATGAATGAATAGCTGGCATTTCGCTCCTTCTTACATATAAACTACATTTTCAGAGGACAGGTGTCTAATGTGGAGGAATTCTGTTTGTTAAAAATTACTAGAGAAAACACATGCTGACTTGTCACTTCGCCGGGCAGTCGCGCGCCCCTACTTTTGACACAATTTTCAACTGAAAAAATACTCTGTTGAAACGGTCTGTTAAATATAAATTTCTTACACATATCAGTTGTACTCATTAACAGAAATTGACTGTCATTAGCAGATTTCGTTCGGGAAGTCCGAATTTTCGTAAATGATAATTTGGATCAAAACTCCAACAATGAAACAGAAGAAGGTGACTTGCTCAAGGGAACCGGCAGTCTATCAGTCAATTTCATATAGTCGCAAGCCTGTGCGGAAATGATATAAGCATGCGATTATACGAAAATGGAGGAGATCATGGACAGTACTTTTAACAGCATCTTCAGATTTTTTCGGTTTTCCTCTTACTTTTTGTAAAATCATGAATTATTCAATGTTCATTCGACTGACAATTGAAAATGGCGCCAGATTGCTCGTGCAAAATCCAGTTTTAGAGAAATTATGGAGCTTCTCAGCCCTGTACGGTTGTAATGAATAAAGTCATTAATTTTTGTGACTTTAGTCGACGTTTACATACAACTATGTAGGTTATAAGGTCATAATAAATGATTTATAGTATTTACTCAATAAAAAAAATGAGATTCGACAAGGAGATAAGGGGGAAGATAACTCTCGAACAATAAAATTTTCATCACGATAAGGTAACCTAAGAAAATTATAACACGTTGCACCCGGCTAACAAGAAATGAGAACATAGGTTTAATTTGGTCCCACATGCTTTAAGATTTATTCAAGTGAAACTGTTTGTGGAAAGAAATTTTCTTCCAGGTAAGTTTTTTTATGAATAGAAATCAAACGAAAAAGTAATGTAAGCCTATAACAGAGCTTTACTATACACAGAAAATGATCTACGTCTGCACAATATGATCAAATAATAGACGAATAAGCAACGGTTCTTATAATACTGGAAGGAAATAACAAATTTTATGACAAAGTCATGGGCATTTTGAGCAATATTTATTCGAATGATGATCGTGTTTTCTTAAATAATAATGTTTAATGGTCGTTTTTGCATGTTTTGAAATGAGCATGAGCTTTGACGAAACATTGACCTGAAATTCTGAAATACAGTTTATGCTGAATTCCATTTGATTTCTTATTTTACAAATTACAAGATCATAGAATTGTAATATGCTCTCCTAAATGATTTGAACGTCTCAGCTTGTTGGAAAAAAACAGTTACTTTTTAATTGTAAACAGGAAGGAAAAATTAATTGTGAGGGAAATTACGTGAAAACGGAACTATCATGGTATCAGATGAGGAGTTTTCCTTGCTTTCAAAGAACAATTGACGTTTATAATGAAATGGGTTGCTGTACAAACTAATACATGCAGGTTATGTTTAGAAAAAGAGGTATCATAAAACATGGTTGGTGGGATTGCCATTACGTTCAATCGTTGTAAAAAGGACTTTTACGCTAACGAGGATAGTGGCAGTTTAGCAAATATACATTTGAACAAAAGGAACTGAACTGCAAGTACTGACGTATACTTGAAAACTATCGTGCCTTACATCATTGTGTGATGTAATATAAACGTATATGTTTTCACAATTTTTTCCATGTATCATGCATCTCAAACTGAATAAACAGAGTTCATACGATATCTGGATTTACATTGAAGGTTTTCTTGATTATAAACAGAAAAAGGCATGGACCTCGATTAGAAAAATAAGTTGTTCTCACTTCATTTATCACCTCAGTTCTCCTTCTTTTTGTGCCTTATTGTTATAAAATGCTTCGCTACGCAATACGTCAAATTCTCATAGATTTTTTTTTGGGGGGGGGGGTGGGGGGTGGGGTGGGGGTTCGAAATAATGAAGGAGATCGAAGTAAACTGTTCCTATGCTATACTGCCACAGCGGAAATGGGGAAAAAATTGAAAACCTTTCCCTCTTGTTTTTATTAAAAAGAACAATACCATACGATGTAGTGACAATAAGACATATAGATGGATAAAAACAGACCCCTGAATATGCTACGTTTTCGTTTCAAGAACGTTTCACTTTCGTTAAAGGCCTATCATTAAATGTTTCACGCATGTTCTCGTGCATCCTAATGCGTAATTACTATACAGGTAACACAGGAGGTGACAAACTCAGTGCTGAGGTCGGGCTCGGGGTTGTGAGTGAGAGGGCTGTTAGTGGAAGCGCGGGGTTGTCGGGCCTTGATATTGCGTTGTCACAACATGTGGAATTCGTTCGGAGAGACCTATGCAACACACCTTATGTGTTGCAGTATAAAAATTGTTCTGCATAGGTGATAGCCAGAAAAGATTATGAATCCACACCACACACACACACACACACAACACACACACACACACACACACACACACACACACCACACCACACTTACAACACACACACACAACACACACCACACACAACACCACCACACACAAACTTTGCGCCGCGTGCACACACACCACACACACACACCGACACACACAAAGATGGCGGCTACGGTCAAGCACTAAACGAAGAGCAGCACTGATTTTGCAAGTTAAAAAAATGAATATGACGAGATCGAGGCAGCGGCACCAGCCAGATATGGAAGAAGCCGAGTCATCAGCCCCCGCTCAGGACATGAATCCTGTGCACCGACAGTCGGCGGGGGGAGGGCGACCCAATCGGAAAACGCAGTAACGTATAGGAGCGAGGAAAGACGGTTTGGTTGCCTCTATATGGAGTGGACCGCGCTACATACCCGAAACCAGCAGTATTCACATCGGGCCTGGCGTGAGCTGAGTTTGGTCTGTATGACCTACATGAGATGATTTAAAAAAACGCTCTGCTCGCGGATTTCAAATCGAGGAAAAATTATTAGCCAGCAGAATGATGTAGTGCAGACATTGAGCATAGGAAGAAAAAAGCGTCAATCAGCGTTGGAAACCCAAAACAGAGTTCCAACAATATCGTTAAGCTTACCTATGCTGAAGCTGCTGGTTCGGGTGCATCACACCGCGCTTCGACTCAACCAATGGCGTACAATTAACACACAGCAAAAAAAGCGATGATAAAAGGACCTGAATCAATAACAAAACCAAAGAAATCGGAAAAAAAAGCACATCAGGAAGAAAGATAATAGAATCGCACACTGTCATGACGTGTCATAACCAAAGCCCCGCATGAAAGATGCAATAGGCCCAGACTAGTCTTCGGTATCAAGAGGAAAACAGATCGAAAACTCTAACCTGATGTCCCAAGTGTTTTGATCCTTCATGAACTCGGTGACAAATAAAGTAATAGAAAGAAGACTGGGTCATCTACGGATTCGATGCCAGATGTCACACAAGGCCGTCTACAGATCAAGGATTTTGGGAACCGTCCTTTCGAATCGTCTCGTCAAGATGCTGAGAAAGCCTTTGACGCCGTTTTAATTTCACTGTGCCGTGAATGACTTGAATCAAATTCTCCGATTGACAAGCAGCAAAGAATTCATAAAATGTTATCAATTGGACATTTTTAAAAGAACAATCCTTAAAATGAAAATTATTCATCAGACAAAACTTGCTACCATCTAAAGGACCCCCAGCTTAACATCAAGGGGGGACCTCTTCAACGCCTTGCTTGTATCAGAGCTGATGAAGACAACATCTCATTCATCAGCCCCAATAACCTCCACGTCATCAACTGGCACTTCCGGGACGCCTCCATCCTACTTACAGAGGGGCTATGTGTTTCTCGCCAGAACATCGGGAGACACATCAGGTGCCTCTTCTGGGTCAACACCCCTTAAAAATGTGCCCGACACTCCACCGTTTCCAGCTACGCGGCCCCTCCGTACCAGCCATTCCTGGACAAAAGACCCACGCTACGATCCTAGCCCAAGGGAGGAACTTTTTAGCGCATTGTATGGCTTGTGTGGAACACTTTGCGAATTCCGTGCTCAAGTTCAGACTGTTGACTAAGTATCTATTTATTCAACCACTTGTGTCAATTAAGTTTGCTGTTTTTTAGTAACTTATACATCTCTGATTTATTTTATTGACAGTTTTCACCATTTAACACACACACACACACACACACACACACCACACACAACGTTTTAGGAGCGTCCCTACTACAACCGCGCACTTGGAGAAACAGATTTAGTGTCTTATAGGATGGTGTGAAACAAGAACTTATTAATCTTCTGCTCCACTTCATCCTGACTGTAAGGCCACCAATTTGTAACAAAGTATATGTAGTGCTACTATTTTCACATGATTTATTATCCATTTTGACACTGTCTGTTAAACGTGAACAATAGATCTAGATCTAGATCTTCAGATTGTTTTGTTAGTTGGTTTAAGAAAGTTATATTACATGTTAAATACGTTTCTTTTAAGTTTTCCGTGGAACTGTCGTACCATCTCAACTAGTCTTGATCAGCTAACTCAGCACCTGCCGAAGGAAAAAATATAATGTATTGGCTTTGCTTCTCTCGCAATGTGAAGAGGAATAGGTTACCTAAAAACTCAGTGGTTACTATTTTCTCACCAATTACTCAGCAGGAGCCACAGAAGATTAAAACCATTGTTGCTATTTAAATTAAAGAAGGAGAGAGAGTATTACCCATGTGCTAGTCTGTTCCACCAGGATTACATAGATTGCCTTATTCCTGTGCAGTCTGGGTCCGAATATAACACTGACACACATTCATTGTTGTGTCAATATACTTACCTCGAGGCCTAATGAGATTATCACGAATGGCTGCGATCCCTTCACCTAAACTTTCAGATCAGAATAGCTAGTCATAATTATAACTGGTGATTTCAATTGCGTCATTCGCCATTCTGGGAAATAGATTGTCAATTTAATTACTAGCAGTCGTTTCGTTGAGAACATTGTTGTACTCGCCCTTTATTTCTTTTAAATGAACCGGGGAGAATAACACGTGTTCCCGATAATCCCAATCACCAGACCAGTGCATAGATTTAACCTTAACAACACATCTCCAGATCTAGCACCTGCTATGTGACTGGCAGACCTTAAATGACACTTCTGAACAGTTTTCATATTTCCCATTATCACACACTTTTAAATCTATAAGGCCTGAACCAAAAGACATGTCGCAAGAAAAAAGTACCAAAATTATAAATATAAATAGGCTAATGGGACAGATTCACAAACTTGGCTTTAAAAAAAAATCGTTCCTATGAGACATGAATGAATTTCATACTACCTAACTGTCGTGGATTGTATTGTACATTTCAAAAAGCCATGCTATCTGCTGCAAATCAGTCATATACCAGAATAAAAACTAATCAAGCAAAGTTAAATAAAACACACAGGAATGTCTGGTGGAACAAAAATTGCGATCAAGCTCTAAAAAGGAAAAAAAACGTTAAAACTAGAGCTACTTACGAAAGATAAAGGAGACGAAAGTAATTCAAAGCTGCTTGAGAAAAAAAAAAAGGCCAAAATTCATTGTTAAACAAAGTGACGGCACAAGCAAACGACAAATACTGGTCAAATTTTGTAAAAATGAAGTATTTAGTTTCAAAGATTATCAAAAAGGTGTGGGCAAATCTAAGAATAATGAAACAGGAGTGTCTCTACCAAACATGTCGATCAAGACTCCCTAACCTCTGATATTTCCCCTCCACAAATCAGAGAAAGCTGAGCTTTCGCAACATATTTCAAAATAAGCAGCACAGACCAGTCTAACTGCAGAAACGAAACAACACACGAGAGCAAGAGAAAGAAATGCCATTTACAACGACCCTGACCCTGTTAAAAGAACCATTACCTAAAATGTTCCATATCATTACAGGAAGTGGAGGAATGTTCAGTAATCTAGGAAATAAAATGACATCAGTAGGCTTAGATGGCTTTCAAATGAAATGTTGCTTCATATCCGCCGGAATGTAAAACAATTTCATATACCTTTTTATTAAAAATTGTTGGAAACGAGGGAAATCTGCCTTTCTGTGTGGAAACATTCTATAATTATTCCCATTCACAAACAGGGGAAAACTTCGATTATGATATAAACAGCTAGTTTACGAACAATCGCCCTAACGTCTCATATGTGCAAAATGATGGAATACAAATTGTTCAATCAGGTTAACATATTTTTGTAACTAAACACAAAGTAATCCAATCACCAAGCTGGTTTTCAAAAAGGAAGATCTCAGTAGAAAAATTAGTTTTAAAACTAACGGTCATGTTAAACAACAATTTGCGTGACGGAAAAAAATATCCTCGCAAAACATTTCTTTTGATATTAAAAAACATATGAAAAGTATGGCACAAACGGCTCATATAAAAGTTCAAGCCATTGGTTAAAAAGTGGAACAATGATAAACTTATCAAAGTTCTTTTTTTTGGAAAAATAGAGTGATTTAACAAGTATTGAGCATACTTATTCTTGCACTAGACCATTAGAAATGAGGCTTCCACAGGGATCAGTATTATCTCCGATTTTTGTCAATATTGTAACTGAGATTTAACAAATGGATTATCAAAAGATGAATATTAGCAACAATTCGCCGATATGACTTAGGTATTGTGGATGAAAGTCACTATGAAAGAAAGACTCCTTAAGGATCCTCCCTGTCAATTACATAAAAATAAATTTTCACATGTGAACTAAACAAAATCAACACCTTTTTACATGAAAATGGACTTTCACTTTCAGCAGAAAAAAACGATTTAATGCTTTTTAACTCTGGATATGACCTGAGACTTCCTCAATGTACTCCTGAAACGGGTCATACTACATTAAGCTAGTTCTGTAAAACTTTCTAGGCGTTTATCTAACTCCAAAGCTTTAATGGAATCTACATATTTGAATACATTTTGATTAAAGCGAGGAAAGTTTTAACTTTTTAAAAATCTAAGAATAAACAAAAGTGGGGACAAGGACAAAGATAGCTTAACATTACTATCTTCTGTGCTGGTGCCGGTCATAGATCAATTTACGCCCAAGAAGTATTCTTTAGCGCCCACAACACTTACCAATAATTTACAACAGTATTAGTCTGCAAAATCGTAGAAACTGGCAACTTGGAGTCCTATACATACATGTAACATGGGAACAATACCATGAAAATTGGAGTTTTGCCTCTCAATGAGTTTCGAAAAAAAAAAGCGTCTACATCTAAATTTGTCTTAAAGAACTATTCTCCAAATACTTTCGTGCTAAGAAGTATCGTTTAAAATTCAGAAACCGACTTTGCAAAAAGGTTGTAGATAGCATAAAATCAAACTTTATCCATTCAGACATATATTCTTCTCTATTGAAATGAGAATCAAAAAAAAATAAATCAAACTAAAAACGCTTCGAGCCCCTTCTATGCACCAATTCCAATGGGAAATAATTAAGCTAAATTTTGATAGGAACAAATTACACTATTGCTAAGTAACTACGATCTCCAATCCTTCTTTAAAAGCATGTAAATTGTCATTTGGAAATGTGTATAAAGACCGACTTGAAAGTGTTTACAGGATGGTTCGTACTAGATGATCATAACCAATGGCGCTGCTTTTATCATACACAACTTAAAGTGGGAGAATTGTATAATCTGGGAAAATTCGTGTCGATTTTTATCCGCCATATCTCAGTAGCATTTCTAATGGTCTCTAAAGTATATTCTATATTCTTCCACTTCTAAAAAGTACGTCAACTTCTACTTGTAGTGATTCCAGATCTGCGCTTTCTGCTTTACAATCTCCCAATTCAAAGATTCGTAATGAGATAACAACGCGTAATAATATACTTAACGCATCTTCATCAATGAAGATGAGTCAGTTATTACTTTCTGTTGGGTGCCCTCTCTCTGCGGCATTTACATCCAAGGAGAGAGTTGAACCAAGATGTCGAAGAGCAGCTCGCAACATTGTAAGGCACAATCTTCTTCAGTATAGATTTTGGATTTGTCAGAATTGTTATGACATGATAAATAAGAAGCATCAAACGACAGATTTAAAACATTTATTGAAAAACACAGAATTGTCAATATTATAAAATGTGTGTTAAACCAAGCCCTGATATTAACCCCAAAACACAATTAAGAATAATCCAAACTCCAATTTCAGAGAAGTTCAGAAAGCTTAATTCATTCGCATGCGATTAAATTCACCTCGAACTAATTAATGCAAAAAATGTCTCATGTATGTGCTGTGGAATCCTACTCCGTGTAAGTCATCTGTTATTGAACTGTGCAAGAACAAAAACAGTAGTGCAAAGGGAGGTGCTCGAAATTTATCTGTTGGATCGACTACACTGAATCTTGGCCTTACATGTTTTAATAACTGTTTTTCATGGTTTATTTTGTAAAACATTTTATACATGCAGGTGGAATATTTCTTTGAATTTTAACTTTCTTGTATTCCCCCCAACTCATTTGAACAAACATTTGCTATCTTAACCAATTTACAATCTTTAGTATGATGCCGCTTACAAATAGATGCAAGATAAGATGGTTTTTATACACACTCTTTAACTCCTCAAATACAGCTTAATTGAAGTGTCCAAAAACTGGAAAAAATATGACCACGTCAAACTCGGACAAATGTGGTGAAACGAAGACATCATTCAAAGGACTGCTTCAACTTCATAAGATAACCTCTGGTGCCAGAGATACTATTGAAGATCAGACAATAGTTCCTCTGGAACATGGTGAAATTACTGTTATTTCTATGAATAAAAAAAACTGTGGCACACTGAAAACCGTATCATAAACTTATCTCTTATCACACTCACTCACTCACACAACACACACACACACACACACTCACACACAACACACACACACACACACCACACCACACAACACACACACACACCTCAACACACACACCACCACACATACAACACACCCCACAACACACACACACACACACACACACACACACACACACCACACACAAAATTTTCACACACACATACACACACCACACACACACACACACAACACACCACACACTCACACACAAACACACACACACACACACACACACAAGTGCCCGCGCGCTACGCAAGCACACACACAAAACACACGAACAAACACACACACACACACACACACCACACTCACACACACACACCCACATGCAACGCAAGCACACTCACATAACACACAACACACACACACACACTCACAACACAACACACACACACCACACACACACACACAACACACACACACTCTCGCAAATGGTTGCGCACACTCATACTTTTTCCTCAGACTATCTATCACTGCAAACTGTCTGAAATCACTTTATGTGGGAAGACGGTTAAACGGAAAGGAAAGAAGAAGAGAACTACAACAACACAACACACACACACCACACACACACACACAACACACACACACACTCACACACACACACACACACACACACAAACAAGCCACACGAACGCTTACCACTAACACTAAAATAACACGTGCACAGGCGCTCGTGGGCAAGAGTACGTTTGCTGCTTTGTGCTCAGATTGTACCTGCTGAGATTAACTGACATTCTTTAAACCTAGAAAAAATTCACCTGCGCTCGTAACAACCCAAAACGTCACGCATTGTGTTGCTGTCATTTAATGTCACAATTTGGCCGACAAAAGTTTAGTTTTTCCCCCCACCCCCCCCCCACGACGAATGTTTGTTTGTTTTCTCTGCATTACGCTATCTGTCCTGTTTTCTCTCCGAGCGAGTTGGTGGGCATTTTTTTTTTTACTGACTTCCAACGTTCGTGTCGAAACGTGCCAATTGTAGATCTATGAAACAATGAGTGATACGCTGTTAGCGATCGAAAGGGACAGTGGTGATCGGGTTGACTGGTGTTGTTCCTGCTCCAGTGTGGGGACGTGGAGCCCCCATCCAGGACCATCCGACAAGAGAACTGAGGTAGGCAGTGATATATTCCAGTGGGGCGGCAGCAGCTTTCTAGCTTCCTGGGGGTCCGTGGAAGTGTGTCAGAGCGTCACGATTTCGAAGTGGTCATATATGTTGATGGCGATGAAAAGAAAATGGAAGAAAGGTCTGAAGGTCTTAGTCACCGATTGCAAACACATGGATAAGGCATGACATTGAAAGAGGAAAGTTGAAAGGCTGGGACAGCAAGTGACGATCTGGAAGGAAGGTGAGGAGCCCCCCCATACCACTTGATTCTTTCTTGGGATTCCTAGCATCCCAAAGGAAAGGTGGAACTGTATCATGACTGTGAAGGAGAACAGTGATCACTGTGCTGAAAGAGGAGATGGATTAATGTAAGTGGAAAACAGTGCGTGCTCATCGACTTCAAGGAGGTGGCAAGTCACCCTTTCCCAGTTTGTCTGCCTTCTTCCAAGTACGTTTAAGACAGATAACGATATGGCAACTGCCAAATTCTTGGAGGGAAAAGAAATCCAAGGTGTTTGTGAGGAGAGAGTGGCGTCGCTGCTAGTACCGATTCCTCAGACAGCTAAGGCGGAACTGAAACGCGCCTTCCTCCGATTCTGGGACACTGGTCTCATATTGACGGACGGGCCTTCATGTATGACACCACTTCCCAGAATGGTGTACGGAAGGAAAAAGAGCTGCAGGCCGGCCGACCCCACGCCCCAGCAACCGGAAAGGAAGGATTCCATTTTGTATCTCCGCTAGATGATGTTTGGGACCAGGGAACATTTATGACAACACGATATCAGGGTGACACCTTCACACAAACACGCAGCGTGTCTCATGGACGACGCACATAAGATAATGAAGCAAACTCAAAACACAATAATAGTGTTTTACACGACAATCACTCAGAAACAAATATTAGGCAAAAGGATTGTCTCCGTGGATGAGGCAGTATCAGTCACAAGCCAAACGAAAAGATGAGGGACAAACAAGCGGACTCCTTGGATTTCGAACTTCCTCATGCACGTGATCACTCTCTGTTTGAAATATGATATGGCAGATTAGTGACTTGCTAGCAAACTAATAATTTACATGGAAATCCTTTTGTGAAAACATGTAAGATTTTTTCATTTCGATATTTGGGTATTGCAAGCAAAATGCAACTAGAGGCCTGCTTTTCATGATTACACAGTGTTTACACTCCTCGTACGCACAGATGAAAAATGTTGGGTTGTTTTGTGTGTAACAGAAAAGTCAGTAGATTTACATGTGACACGGTGATTGAATCAGCTGACGATTCCGTGTGTGTGTGGGTTTTTTTTTTTATAACGATGGTACGTCAGTATTTCATCCTTCATTTGAAGTATTGGTGGGTTTTGTGTATGTTCCTCCAGAAGGATCTGTTATTTATGTAATGATATTGGGAATAGAATTAAGAAAATTAGGACGATTGCATGTCACTGAAATAACTGCGTTCATACCCTGACCTGCCATGGGGATGTTATGTGGCGATTTTCAGTGCTAGGACATCTGGACTTCTATGACTTTGAACGATTAATGATATGATGTAGGGCCCGTATTTCAGAATTTAAACGAGCTATTACTTGAAGGCCCTCAATTAAACAGAAATCTAAAGATTCAGGACTTAATAACTTTTGACGAAAACCTTATTGAAACTCCATATAGAAATGTGATTATCATTGTGAAGGTAACATACTAGTGACTACGAAGGTGAGTATTACGTGTGGGCAAATTAGAGGTAGGGTGTTATAGATTATTTTCTATTTGTTCAATGCAGTATTCAAACTGAAATCAGACATGTAGTGCCCCCCCCCTAACAGAACTGGAATCATAGTTATTTGCTTCCTTTTCGACCTCTGTTGATATGCTTAAAGAACAGACGGAAATAGATATAGTTGATCAGATTGAGCTATCATGGAAGAACAGCACGGCTGAGTCATTCAAATGCTTACTCGTCATGAAATTGTTCAGGAAAAGTAATGAAAGTTCATGTCAGTTCTAGGATAAACGTTATTGAAGAAACGTGCAACAGATGTATACATTTTCTTTTAAAATTGCTGCCAGAGGAAAAATGATGGTCAAACAAAACAAACGTTTGAATTTCGTGCACAGCCCAAAAATGGTAGGATGTTGAATGTGAAGTGATAAAGAAGGAAATAATTTAATGTTTTTAAGTTGTTTTTCTTTTACACACAAACAGACAGGTAGATCTAAATTGTTTCAATGGATGCCAAATACGAGATGGAAAGCTCTCTAGTAAGTTAAACAATCCAAAACAGAGTTTAAAAGCCTTAGTAAAGTTAAAACAATCAGAAAAATAAATGAACAGTTTGGTTATAAAAGCAACTGACCGAGTTATCTTTTGATAAAAATTAAGCGTTTTCTGGAAAAAGATCAAAACATTAACTTCAAATATCAGAAGCAGTCTGGAAGAAATAAAACTCCACTGTGGCATGATCACTTTAAAAATCTGTTCATGTAAAGACAGGCAGGGATGATCGCAGTTTGCTGAAGACGTTCAGGACCGCGCCCGACATGCTTGGTCAGACAACTGTGAATATTGTGCTGAATCGGAAATGCATAGGCAACTTCGCAGAAGCAGTATTCTGTGTAGGCATCCAAACAACTTAAAGGGGCTGTAAGGCGCTGGACATGACGGCCTTTTCATATAACTTTTTCTTGGATGCCTTCTGAGTATGATAGTTATAGTTACAGTTTCGTCAAACCCATACTGTTTAATAAGCTATTTTCTGCTGGAATGTACCGGAAAGCCTGGTCAGGAGCGATTGGTTTTTCCCATTACATAAGAAAGGAAGGTAAAACATAAGTTGATAATTACAGATTGCCCGTCTCTATTCGGGATTGTGGTTTGTATAAACTATACACTTACTGTCTTTAACGAAAGGACTTAAACTGTTTTGTGAAGAAAATGATTTTATTCTGGACGCACAAGCTGGTTTCCGCAAGGGGCCTAGGTGCACAATTGACAATTTATTCACTCGGCAGTTCGAAGTTCAAAAAATTAACAAGCAAGGTGATCCGATATTTTACACTATCCTGTGTGGAAGTTCGAGACTTACTTAAAAGAGCCTCCTTGACCTGAGTAGACCGGAAAAAGTTGCTGTTTTTACTGTTGCAAAAAGGTCGTGCTTGAAACATGTTTTCAAACACTAAAAGCATGGTACAAGCAAGGTTAAAGCTTCTGTTAGCTGAGTGACAAAGTCACGACCTACTTTGATTGCTTGTCTGGCGTAAATAAAAACAGGGATGCATTTTTTTTCCTCTCCATTTTTTGCATAATTTATAACTGAAACTTGCAAGCAGCCAATTGATTACACTGATGGAGTTCGATGACATAGACCTTTTAAACAATCAGCTTGGTGCACTTTTGTTAAGATATGCAGAGACATTGCGTTAGATGCTGAATGCTGCTGATGTTACAAAAGATATTCAATTGTCTAGAACATTATATGTTAATGGGGGCTGGGGTTTATGGTAAATATGAAAAAAAAGTTGTTGTTGTAAAATAATGGTGGTGTTTTGAGAAACTGTGAAAATATGTTTTCGCACTGGAAACAAATAACTGTAGAAACCAGTTTTAGCCTACTACGTAATCATTTTTTGGATTACTCTCAACTGGGCTAGATGTTTGGAAAACTTATCAAAGGAAGCCCTAGCAGCAGTAGCAAGAATAAAAAAATTTGTACCTCAGGACTTCCAGCACTGTCTTCAAATCTTTGACACAAAAATAAAAACCTGTCTTGTTATAAGGTTCTGAGGTTTGGGCGCTTAAGTCATTTTGACGTAACTGAGAAAGTGCCTTCAGGTGCAGGATGGTTTGGGTGTTAGATGGATGTTAGAAGAAAAAAAACAATACTCTGGCGTGAATGCGGTAACTTCTGATAAACATTGAAGTGCTCCTTTTCACGTTGTGGTTAAAATTACTGGATCAGACTGCTTGCTGTAGAAGACTAAATAGATACCAAAACAGAGCTTCTGATGTTGTTTAAAACATGATATAACTGGTCAAAAAAAACTGGGTGACACATAAAAGGTTAATTATAATTATGTTCAATTGGTTTGGTATGCTTGGGAAAAGTCAAAATGTTAGCAACGCACCCCTTATTTCTTGAAGCATTTAATGAACTGATGTTATCGACAGATTGGCATGTTTCCTCTTTCCTCCCCATTATGCCTTTTTTTTTTATACTAATTTGTTAATAGTGCTTT
>CM031604.1:58947566-58965066 GCA_018398815.1 Conus ventricosus | reverse complement strand
GAAGAGACGGAAAGAGATCGAGAGAGAGAGAGAGAGAGAGAAGGGAGAGAGAGAGAGGGAGAGAGAAAGGAAGACAGACAGAAAATATTGACGACAAACAGACAGAGAGAGAGAGAGAGAGAAACAGAGACAGAAAGCGAAAGGAGGGGAAAGAGAGGGGTAGAATGAGAGAGAGAGTATGAAAGTAAGAAAGAAGAGAAAACTAAAGAGAGAGATAGAAAAAAGAGAGGTGGGTGGGGGGAGGAAAAATTGACAAACAGAAGCCCAACAGATGACAGACAGAACAGCGAGAGACAAAGACAGAAAGAAAAAGAACACGAAAAGAAGGGGTGGATGGAGAAAGAGGGTAAGAAAAAGATAGAGGAAGAGAGAGAGAGTGAGAGAGAGAGAGAGAGAGAATAAGAAAAGATAAGAGAGAGAGAGAGAGAGAGGGGTGTGTGTGTGTGTGGGGTGTGTGAGTGTGTGTGTGTGTGTGTTGTGTGTGTGTGTGTGTGTGTGTGTGTGTGTGTGTGTGTGTGTGTGTGTGTGTGTGTGTGTGTGTGTGACGGAGAGAGAGAGAGAGAGAGAGAGGGGAGAGAGAGAGAGAGAGAGAGAGAAACAGACAGACAGACAGACAGAGAGTGGGGGGGGGGGGGTTATGAAAGGGTAAGATAAGGGGGAGGAGGAGGCATTTCACCCACTGGTATAGAAAGAAGGCATTTCACACACAGGTATGTGCATAATGGTAATACACACAGTGTTGTTGTCTTTTTTCAGCACGAATACTCGATCCTTTTCCTGATGCAAGAATTCAAGTCTTTTCTGCGATTTAGTCCTACAAAAATAGTACCAAGATTGGCCTGCCCCGTACAATTCCCTTGTAAAAGTTTTGTTTCTTCTTCACTGTTTCAATGGGCATATTGATAGGAACGGAATATCAGGGTCCTTTTGGTGGGACATGAGTTTACATGGTGGGCAACCATACATTTGCTAGTTTTGGCGTGATTTGTATCACTTTTATGATTAGCCCATCTCAATTTCAAGTTCACCGTTGATCCCACGTACCACTGATCAGGATGAAGACTACACCTGATGACATATATCACGTTAGGGTTGTACAAGTTAGGTGTTTGGTAAATTTTCCACCGCCGGCCATCCCACGGCGATTTCAGTTCATTTGAATCAACTGCATGTCTACAGGTGTCACACTTTTTACTGCATTTGAAAAAACCAGTACATTGTTTGGGGCCATGTTGGACAAACTGTCTTGGGATTGTTGGTTTATAAATATTTCACCTAGATTGTCTAATCTTCTATTTGGGAGCTATTATGGTTTTACGGGGGAAAAAGTCCTTATTGCTGGGGTTTGAATATAAGAGATGAAGGTTCTTCTTTTATAATATTAAACTTGGATGGGGCTCGAGGTCAAACTTGTGACCCATGCAATCTTTTTATTCTCCTTTTTCTGGGTTGGGAAGGATCTTATTCCGTGACTTAGATGCTCCCTTGTGAGATCTGCAAAAGCCTTACCATACTGCCAGCCTGACAAGGTGAGATACTTTGCGTATTCTTTGACTCTCTTTTTCAGAATCTCGTCATACTTACTAGCATCCGGAGTCTTGTACCAATTCCTAATGCAAGGCCTCTAAATACTGAATTTGGGTGACAAGAGGAGGGGGGTAGATAACTGTTACAATTCTTCGAAAACACGTCAGTTTCAATGAATCCCGAATCCGTAATGTGGACCCTAAGATCCAAATATTCAGCTTTTTTCCCCTGAGAAACTGTCCAGCTAATACCGGGTGCAGAGTCTGTAAATGGGCCTTGAATCTGTCTACATCCCTGTCATCCAGCAAAACAGCAATACCATCATCTCTAAAGCGACTCCAGTCAAGGTGCTCAATAAGTGACTGCTTTTCATTTGGGACAAGAGAAGATATGAGAGGAACCGAGACTCACTTACAATCTCCGGTCCAATTCCCCCATAAAAATGTCCACAAAAAAGGCACGCATGACAAGGTCCCATTGCTGTGCCATGATTGGGGACAGCGATCAAAGTTTCCCCCATCACTGTCCATATATGCACAAGTGTTGTTGTCTAGCGCCAATTTAAGGCCCTCAACAACACATTTTGTTGAAACATTCAAAGACGAAGGATGATCACTTAGCATTTTGGCTACAGCAGGTAAAACCCATGTAGTTGTCTACGCTAGGATAGAGGGCAACCACATCACACACAGCAAAAGTGGCCGACGGTGGAAGGGGGGCTATACAACTGTAATGGTATCTACCTTTTGAAGGAACTCTTTAGAGTCCATAATTTGGTATGGTATATAATTAGTTAGGTGGCTGATGACACCTGGATGAATTTTGACAAAGGTTGTAACCGGCGTGCCACATCCTGATAACAATAACCTATATGGGTAGGGACGGGACTTATGGGTTTTTTAATTAAAGGTTTGCATTTGGCAGGTGTGATTTGGCTATGTTGGTAACAAATGAGTGGATATCTTTGTTAATTTCTCCCTTTTTCAGCCACTTATCAGCCCACAGTTTAACTTTTTTGCAGGTTTCTGTCGTTGGGTCTTTACAAAGAATGTCATAATTTTTGCTCACTCTCTGTCTGTCCCCCTTTTCCTCTGTCTTACTCCCACTCCCCTCTCTCATTGTCTCGTCTTCTTCTGCCTCGTCCTCACTCTTATTTGCTTAACCTATCCATTATTACATTCTTTCCGCATATTACATTTCCTTTTGAGCCCCTCACTTCCCAAAGTATTTTAAGTTGGTAATAATGTTTTATGATATCATATTTTAAATTAGGTAAAGCGGATAGGAATGGGGTTTCACTACCTCTACAATGGTTAGAATTTTTGGAAATGCATACATGTGTGCATATGTGTGTATGGATGCGTATGTGGGCCTATGTGTGTGTATGTATATGTGTGTGTGTGTGTGTGTGTGTGTGTGTGTGTGTGTGTGTGTGTGTGTGTGTGTGTGTATGTATATGTATGTATGCATATATATATATATATGTATGTATATGTATCCGTGTGTGTGTGTGTGTGTGTGTGTGTTGTGTGTGTGTGTGTAGACATAGATACAAGTAGGGAAAGTGATTTTATCTTTACCTTTGGGATTCTGATGGTGTTTCTTGTGTGTTTTTTTCTGATAATGCAGAGATTCCTGATGAAGCCTTGAAAAGGCGAAAATTTGAAAAATAAAAGAAGGGAAGACACTTGAGTGGACGACTTCTTGTTTATATATATATATATATATAATATATATATATAATATATTTTTTTATAAAAAAATAATAAATTCCAAGGATAAGTACGGCACCGTTCCAGCAACTTAAGAGCTTGGTATTGCAAGACTAAAAAGAAATATTGAATAATAAACAAAGCTTGTCTTATGTCTTAGATTGAAGAAATAGGGGGAAAAAGCTTCATATCTGCGTGGTAGATGATTCTGCCAAACTACGTATGTGTTGGTGGGTAAAATGGGAAAAAAAAAAAAAATGTTTCCATTGAACCCTTCGCAAGTTTAAATTTTCCCAAAGGGGGAGACACCCTCCATGGGAGGGAAACACTAACATATAACCCCTGGTCATATACCGAATTTCGAAATTTGGGTTTGGTTTTCCTCGTGCCCGCGGAAAGTGGTAATTTGTTTCCTTCCCTTTTCAGTTTTAAGAAGAATGCAACCCCAGAAAAGGCTGGGTGAAACCGTAGTAGTTTTTGTTTTTTCAAAAATCCACCAAAGGAGACCAAAGAAGAAAAAGAAAATCATGAAACGCAAAACAAAGCTCTTTTTTGTGAAAAGAAAAAAAATTTAAAAAAGATACCTCTTAAGACAAAGTGCTGAGGGTCATTTTTGGAATGAACCCGCAAGGGACTAAAATCAACAAACTAAAAAATTTCCCAAGGATAAGTCCCGGCCCCTTTCCCCAGCAACTTACAAAAACAGTTTGGTGTTGCAATGTGCAAGAAATATTGAATATAAAAAAGCTTGCTCTTATGTCTTAGTTTTTAAAGAAATGGGGGGAGTAAGCTTCATATTGCAGTGGTAGTGATTTCCCCTAAAAAACAGTTGTGCTTGGGGGGGGGAAAAAGGGGGAAAAAAAAAAAAATAAATGTTTCCCATTGAATTCAGAAAGCTTTATTTTAAAAGGGGGAGCCCCTCCAATAGGGGGGAAACTCACTAACATTAACCCCGGTCATTCCCATATTTCGAAAACTTGGTTTTCCTTGAGCGGAAAGTGGTAATTTGCCCCTCTGCCCAGTTTTAAGAAGAAGCAAGCCCAGAAAAGGTGGTGTGAAACCTTTGATGTTTGTTGATTTTTCAAAAAACCCAAACCCAAAAGGGCCCTAGAGCCAAAGAAATCATGAAACAGCAAAAAGTACATTTTTTGTGAAAAGTAGAAAAAATAAAAAATCCTCTTAAGCCCAAAAAGTGTGAGGGCAGTTTTTGGGAAATAATCGAAGGGATAAAAATACAACAAACTAATAAATTTCCCAAGGGTTAAGTCCCGAGCACCGTTAGAAAATTCGTTTAATTTAAGCATGAGCAGTTTTTTTAAATTTCAATATTATATATTTTTAAATATATATATATAATATTTTTATTTATTATTTATTATATATATTATATATATAATTTATATATTATATATATATATATATTATAGAGCACCCCGGAGAAGACGTTTACAGACGCATATCACGAAAACACAAAACATTTACACTTGCCTCGCGCGCGTGCACCACACACACACACCCACAACCACCCCCAAAAAACCCCACACAACCAACACACCACCCAACACACACACAAAAACACACACACAGGCCACCCCAAAACACAACACACGCACAACACAAAAGCAACAAACACGCCACACACAGTGCAGGCACACACACACACACAAAACCACCAAAACACAACACCACAAAACCAACACACCACCACACAAAACCACAACAAAAAACACACCACACACACACACACACACCCACACACACGAGCGCGCGACGCACGCACGCTTTTGCACACATACGTGCTCGGCTCGCGCATGGGAGCCAGTCCCTACACCCACTCTCTCTCCGTCGTCTCTTTCTGTTTCTCTCGGCCCTCACCTTATCCTACCTTCTCTCTCTCTCTCTTTTTCTCTCTTCTCCCTCCTCCCTCTCTCCTTTTCTCTCTTCTCTTCTCTCCTCTCTCTCTCTTTACGTTTCGTTCTATATAAGCGTAAAGTTTGACGTATCCACTGTGTTGAATTTTTGTGGAAAGAGACGATTGTCATGTGGCAATGTGAAGACAGTAAGTTTTATTCCGATTGTTCAAGAGTAGTTCAGTGCAAAAACGTTTGGGTTTTTTACGGTCTGGCTGAGAAAATTTTTTTTGGTAAAAAATACAATTTTCCAAAATTTTTTATGAGTAAATTTACACTGGATATTTCAAAATTTTTAAATCTTACTTTGGTAAAGAAAATTTTTGTTTTTGCTGAACCCTTTGGCATTTTTAAAGGAGAAAGTGCTAGGGAAACAAGACGAAAAATAAAAACACTGCGCAAAAGAAAAAACCAAAAAAAATTAAAGAAAAAAAAAAGCCTTTCGACCTATTTCATTTTTCTACCACCCCCTCCCCCATCACACAAAGACGAAAATTTTAAGGGGGGTATAGCTTTGTGGAAAAACCAGATGAAAAAAGTACCAAATACAAGGGAATAAAAACCGATAAAAAAAAAGAGGGGGGGTTTTGAAGGGACAGGGAAAGGGAGAAAAAAGCTGAAACTGGACTGAGGTAAATAATGCGCGTTAGGTGGTGGTTTGTAACGTATTGTGGGTGCTATGTAGGGGGCGGCCATGTATTTCTTGTTTGAGCCAATGGGCAGGGGACCCCTGGGGCGAAAGATGGGTTTCCAGCAGGGCAGTCAAGTTGTCACTTTGTGATTGTAAATGGCCCATGCTTGAATATAATGATGTACGTTTGTTTTTGGATTTTTGAAGTGCAGACGGATGGTTCTAATCGTTGTGGGCAACAGGATCTGGTTTTCCCGAGATGCGCGTTTTGAGTGTGGACTTCTCATTCTAGATTTATGCCGTTCACAGGGATGCATACTTGATTTGCAGCTCTGACGAGAATTTACTTTTATTTTGAAGGTTTTGGGGTCCATTGGATGACGTCTTGTTGATGGGGACGAAATTTTCATTTTGGGTTTTTGGCGGGGAAAAGTCCAGGTGACTTTGGGGTGGTGGTATTGTTCAGTTGGGTGTCATCTTAGTTAACTTGTCCCGTTGGGAAATATGCCGTCTGCAGTGTTAAAGATGATTTTTAAAAGATGCTTTCGGATCCGAAACCCCTTTCGATGTCGTAGAGGGAGGGGAGAGGGGGGGGGAAAGGGAAGGGGAGAGAGAGAGAGAGAGGGAGAGAGTGAGAGAGAGGGGGAAAGGGAGGGAAAGAGAAGGGAAAAAGGAGTTATTACAGCATTTTCCCCAAAAATTTGGCAAGTTCAGTCTTTTCTCGAAATTCGAAGGGAAGGTCCGGGTAAAATTTAGCTGTTGTGATTCCTTCCCTACATATTCTTTGATGAATTTCCTCGGGAAATTGTTCAGGTGTCATAACCTGCACATTATCACTTTATACGCAAAAATTGCATTAATTGTGTCTATGTGCTCAGACTGAGCACAGTGAATTACATTGCATTTTTTTCAGCCTCTCTTTATGAGTGTGAGAAATGCTCTCGCTTTGGTCGAATATATGCGGCTTGAGCGTTTCCACCCTCTGGTGTTGTATTGATGTTCTGTGTTTATATCATCATGTTTATTATTGTTTTTCCTGAAATTTGAATCGAATTCTACAAAACCCACTAATGGAAAAAACCTTTCCTTATATTTTAATGGCATGTCTAATAGCCAGTGAGCCTGGGATGCTTTCTTTCGGATGTGACCCAAAGAATCACTTACTGTCAGTATTTTTTAGTCTGGTGTCATGCCAGAAAAGATTTTCTCTTACGTTCAGAAACGTATCGGTTCTAAAGCTGATCCCACTCGAGTTTGCTCTTTGGAGGGAACACTCAACCTGTTTCTTTGGGTCGCTGCCCTGCAATTCCCATCATTTTTGGAGCCATCATGAAATCTGGACTTTTGGGTTACAGGTATTCATTTGGCCGGGCAAAGATTGGCTTGGTTTTTTTGTTCATTTCATACCTATTAGTGTTTGTGGTTTGTCATGAACTTTTTCTCTGGTACTGCAGGCTGCACCTGCCCTGGATTTCAAGTGGTGCTTCGCTTGAGGGTCGATATGTTTTCCTGAGATCCTACTCAGGAGTTTCTTTGTCATGTGAATTGTCCAGATTTCGGTTGCTCAAATAGTTTCTCGGCAAACTGGAAGGGGTTCTGAAGCAGAAAAATTGGGTTTACTTCTTTTTGCTTTCCTTTTGCTTGATTCTGCTTTGCCGAGAGATATGTTGTGATTTCAGGTCTTCCGAGCTTCTGCAATATTTCTTCTCAATTTGTGAGGCAGTCTTTCATCTTTTTTAAATAAGTTATTTTTTTAAATTTCAGTGCACATCTAGGGTTTGGCGTCTGGTATTTGAGGCATATCTAAATCCATTGATGTCCCATTCAATATAAAACATGTCTCTATAAGACTCTTTATTTAGGCAGGGACATAAATGGATAACAAGGGACTTTCTTGTGTGTGGTGTTGTGTGTGTGTGTGTGTGTGTGTGTGTGTGTGTGTGTGTGTGGTGTGTTGTGTGTGTGTGTGTGTGTGTGGTGTGTGTTGTGTGTGTGTGTGTGTGTGTGCGTGTGTGTGGGGTGTGTGTGTGTGTGTGTGTGTGGTTGTTTTGTGTGTGTGCGCGCGCCGTGTATGTATGTATGTGTGTGTGTGTGTGTGTGTGTGTGTGTGTTGTGTGTGTGTGTGTGTGTGTGTGTGTGGGGGTGTGTGTGTGTGTGTGTGTGTGTGTGTGTGTGTGTGTTTGAGAATGGCAACAAATTATCATTGTCATCGTCATCTATATCTTGACCAGCAGCAGCAACAGTATTTCATCATCCTCGTTATAATCGTCATTTTTAAAGCACCTCTATAGTTTTGAGGATAGAGCGCTACGTAAAAAAGGTTTTTGTTTCCCAGCCCCTCGACTGTTTTAACAACAGACTACTACATCGTGGTGGATGTAGGCAGTGCCGCCGGTTTTGGGGAGAGATTGAGGGGTGATCAGGAATGTAGGATGTCGGTTTTGCTCCCTCCAAAGTTCCTTTGAGTATTTCTGAACAGAGGTAGGGACTGACCAGTTGGTTTGTCCCTGACCAAGGTGACCACCGATGTCATTGCATGGCAGATTTTTTTCGCCTCGTTGAATTTTGTTCACGAAGTCGGTGTTTAGGAAGGGACTGGAATTATCGTTTACTTGTGGCATGGGTTTTGTCAAGCTTGTGTCGATTAGCTTCACATGCCAATATATGTGTTGGTGATTGGAGGGCCTCTTACTTCCTCTACAAGATTGACCTTGTGTGTTGGAGAGTTCCATATGACCAGGGCAGTCAGTATTTCGTCGTTTTTAGTCCTTTTTTGACAGTTTATATAGGCCGTGACAGCCTTTATTTGTTCGTTTGCAGAAATGTGCCTTTGTAGCTGGTTAACGTCACCCACTTCAGTCACCCCCTGTCGTTGTGTCAGCTTTATGGCGCAGTAGTGGGGTGGGGGTGGGGATGGGGAGGGCTGTGTTACAGAAGTTCGGGAGAGCAGTGCTGGAACCTGTATGAATGGCTGCAAGATCTGACAGAAAGACTGTCCCCCTTTTGCTGAAGAAGCCCTGTACCCACCCACCTACCTGGTTTGGTCCACAGTGGCTGAGAGAAACTTGCCTTCGTCTGTTGCACCGTATGTTGTACCCGAGAAAATATTGTTGTCGCCGGCTGCAATGTACGTCAACGATCATAGCGATATTTTCGCAGTCAGTCATTCGTCGGCATATTTATTCCCGCCGGCGACAATACGTGTCAAGTTGCAAGCCACATTTTGTCATATGCTCCAAGGCATACAGTTATGATGATGGTAGTCTTGACGGTAAAACTTTAAGAAGGGAAAGTGTGTGTGCGTTTGTGTGTGTTGTGTGTGTGTGTGTGTGTGTGTGTGTGTGTGTGTGTGTGTTGTGTGTGTGTGTGTGTGTGTGTGTGTGTGTGTGGTGTGTGTGTGTTGTGTTTTGTGTGTGTGTGTGTGTGTGTGTGTGTGTGTGGCAACATGACATTGAAACAAGCAGTAAATGATTTTTCTACAAATGTTTTTAAATCTGCTTTTTAAGGAGGAGAAGTATATTTCTAGCTTACCAGATTTTTAAAATTTTACTCTCTTATTAAATTTAGAGTTCTAATAATAAATTGCCAGTTGAAGTAGATCGTCGATTTGCTATTCCAAAAGAAGGTTATTTTACTAAATGGGGACATGTCTGCAATAGGTGATGAATTAATTTTATCATGGAATATTCATCATAGTTACTTTGCGCAACAATGTTTTTCCCCAAAAAGGATTTTTCTTCGCAAAATCTGTCTGTAATTTTTGTCATCTGATGTCTTTTACTAATCAAAACCAAATGCTTCTATTGCCAATGTATATTAGATTATCTCAAGTGTTGTAAATTGTTGGTCTATGTCAGATTGACTATCAATTTATGTTTTATTTTGGCTTTTTTTTTCCTTTTCCTGTCTTTTCTTTAAACACACCTTCCTCCATACCCAAAAGGGGCAAAAGGAATAAATATTGTATTGTTTTGTAGTGGTGGTGTGTGTGGGGGGGGGGGGGGGGGGGGGGGGGGTAGGTGCGTGCGTGCTTGCGAGATGCGCGCGCGTGTATGTGTGTGTTTTGTGTGTGTGTGTGTGTGTGTGTGTGTGTGTGTGTGTGTGGGTGTGTGTGTGTGTGTGTGTGTGTGTGTGTGTGTGTGTGTGTTGTGTGAATTTCATTGTAAGCCTTGACAATCTCTCTCTCTCTCTCTCTCTCTCTCTCTCTCTCTCTCTTCTCTCTCTCTCTCTCTTCTCTCTTTCTCTCTCTCTCCTCTCTCTCTCTCTCTCTCTCTCTCTGCAGTTTCTTTTCGAAGTTGGGTCCTGCTTAAGAGAGGGTTTATCGCGTTAAAAAAAGACGTCAATCATAGGGCTCAGTTATGAAGGCAATTACCGTTTTTAATTATCATTTCACTAGGTATTCTCTGCTACATATTGCTGTCGTTGTGTGTGATGTTTGTAGCTGGTGTGATTAAAGAGAAAATAATATATGTGCAATGCATGCAAAAGTAAGTTTTCAAAAAATATTGTCCAATCGGAAATTTGCGCGTTTAAAAAACTCATTACAGGGAGTTGACGATACTTCTAAAATGACAGAAAAGAAGGCAATAACCTTATCCTACTTAACTGAGAAATGATAAGAATTTTTCTTCCTGTACATCTGTGTGGAAAAAAAATTTCCCCAAGGTACTTTTTTTAAAAACAATTTTTGCAACGGAGAAAGACAATCCCAGAAGTGCCCGGAAAAGGTCCCATATTGATATTAATCAAAGAAGAATAAACAAATACTGGTTTCAGCAATAAACTGTTGATAGTAACAGATTTGCTGAACGTTTCCCTTGCTTGTAAAATTTTGGTATATTATTCTGAGACCATTTATCTAGGACTGAAAAGTAATTCAATGACCATATGGATTTGAAGAACTAGACGTTAAAATAGGTGTAAAGCATAAATGAAGGGCAGTTGAAGACAAAAAATTTAAGGACAAATTCTGACGCCGTTTTCGACAGGCACAGTCCCAGATTCAGGATCATGAGAACCCAAGGCCAAAAAAATCTCAGGTAGGAAGATCGAATGCGTGCGTGCGTGCGTGCGTGGTGGTGCGCGCGCGCGCGCGCGCGGTGTGTGTGTGTGTGTGTGTTTTTGTGTGTGTGTGTGTGTGGGGTGTGTTGTGTGGTTGTGCGTGCGTGCGTGCGTGCACGTGCCACATGTGTGTGCAGGCGAGCGCGGCGCGTTATTGCATGCATGGATCCGTGTGTCTGTTCCAGTCAACCAGGCATGGACCTTATAGTCTGAAGGGAGAGGAACAAGAGAGACGCAGAGGAGGATGAAAGCAGCAAAATGTCGTAGGTGGCCTATATGTGATCATCAGCAAATTCGAAATTTTGCTTCCTGGATCGGTTGAAAGGAACAAGCAGATTATGGACATTTAGTTTTATGGGGTGAACATTATTTCCACATTCATGATTGTTTGTTTGTGTTTGCCCAAATTTTTCACTGGTATGGCAGTGGCTTAAATTGTAATAAACTATTTACGACGAATGCTTGTGAGAAAATGACTGTGCTGAGCCTGGATCAAAGCCCATCCTGAGCTGTCATTTGAAGGCCATTGGGTTTTCTCTTTGTCTTTTGCCCCCTTATATTGATGGTGTGTCATGTATAGGATACTGTTTTATATGTAATCAGGCCCATACATTTTTTTTCTGTGTAAGACAATGCTACTGTGTCATATTAATGCAGTCGTTATGGTTTCTTATAAATCTGAAGACAAGCGGACACGTTTTGTACACTTTACGTCCAGGAAACAATCACATGACTACATTGATCGATATCATTCCCAGGCTTACCCGAAATACTTCATTACAGGTGTCAGTGCAATTCACGTTGTGCAGAGCTTTTGAAACGGCTTGTTTGTTTGTTTGCGAGGGCGTGTCTTGTATCGAGGAAATCTTGGTTGCTTATTTTTGTTTGGTTTGAAAGTACTTACTTCTGGCAATCAGATATATGTTTTTGTCTCTTTGGATAGTTTTAAGAAAAGAACTTGTTGTGAATGTTTTTTTTTTTGAGTGTTTGTTTTTTGGTATTGGGTCTCTTTTCCACACTGTGAGGTCTTACTGTCTCTTTTTAATTTTGATGGGTTCCAGAATGAAAACAGTTGTAAGTGCATATTCTTTCGGTTATAGAGAATTCAATAGTTGAATAAAAAATAAAAGAGGAAAATTAACTACTGTCAGATATACTAATTGCTGTATTACTCAGTGAGATATTTCATTGCTGTTAGAGATTTTTGTTAAATGTCATAGAACTAATATTATTTGTTTAACAAACAAGAGTAAATCTAATACATACCTACAACTACTAAAGGATGACCCTTTGTTCTTACTGATTCAGACTTGGAAAGGCTGAGGATGAACACAGCATGGGGGATTGGAGTTGACATTGCACAGCTAGGATCGGATGGGGATAACATTAAAAACCCCAGAATTTATTCCTATTCTGCCTGGAATCAGTTCTGACTTCATACAATTAGTTAAATCCCGAGTTTCGTGCAGCTGTCAAAAGTGTTTCAGAAGGAAACAACAGTCTTCAAATTTGCTGTTTGGGTTCTGTCGTTGTTTTGATGGCCATAGAAAACATACTCAGTGATAAGAATGTTTCACGTACTATGATCTCTTCGTGATGTCGCTCCATAGCAAAGCTGGTACAAGGCGGGCTCATTGTCGTGATCTCAGGACAGGACAGCAATCCCCAAGACATTCACACATGACGAGGGAGTCTACAACATAAAGTCGGACATGAAATTAAAATTCTTTTGAAATTGTCATCCAGGTAATAGTGGACAGGCTTCGTCACATCAGTCTACACTGGCAATGAGAGAACGATGAGAGGAATACATATAGGCTTCTGCAAATCACAAACAGGATAGTATACCAAGGTTCCCAAATCATGCAGAGAGAGGAATGCACATAGGCACGGACAGTCACAAGAACACCTGGATTTCAGTTTCAGCTTCATCAAGGAGGCGTCACTGCGTGCGGACTAGTCCATATTATATGCTACACCACATCGCTAAGTTTTGAGACCACATTACGCATGGTTTAAAGCTGACGGATAAATGAATTAACATGTATGTTTGTGTCTTTGTATGTTGGCGTGTACGCATGTGCGTGAATGTGTGCATTTGTGCGCTTTTGGGCATGCGTGCATATGCGCACGTGTGTGGGTGTGGACGTCCACATGCACACATGTGTATATGTGTGTAAGTAGGAGCGAGCGAACGTACGCACACACGTTTTGTGTGTTGGTGTGTGTGTGTGTGTGTGTGTGTGGGTGTGTGTGTGTGTGGGTGTGTGTGTGGTTTTGTGGGTGTGTGTGTGTGTGTGTGTGTGTGTGTGTGTGTGTGTGTGTGTGTGTGTGTTCAGAAGTGCCTTAGGATCAAGAACAAGAACAAGACCATCAAATACAACATGTACGTGCACGCGTACACGCGCGCACACACACACACGTACACATAACAAGAAGAAGAACAACTCCTCCCTCTCACATAAACCCCACGCGCGCGCGCGCCACACACACACACCACACACACACACACACACCCCACACACACACACCACACACACACACACACACACACACACACACACACACACACCACACACACACACACAACACACACCCCACACCCACACACACACACACCGACACACACACACACACACACGCACACACACAAACACACACACATGCACACACACACATACACACCACGAACACACTCACCTCTCTCTCTCTCTCTCACACACACACACACACACACACCCCACACAACACACCACCCCACACACACACACACACACACACACACACACCACACCAAACGCTTGCACACACATGTCCGTGGACTCTCTAATTATCTCGCTGGCATTACCCCACTGATGAACACACACACACACCCACACACACACACACACACACACACACACCACACACACACCACACACACACCACACACACACACACACACACCCCACACCCCACGCACGCACGCACGCACGCACGCACGCACGCACGCACGCACGCACGCACACCACATACACACACACACGCATACACACTCACTCACTCAAAACACACACACACACACACACACACACACACACACACACACACACACACACCACACACACACACACACACACACACACACACACTCACACACACCCCACCAACGCTTGTACACTTATGATGTCAATGGACTCTCTAATTAACTCGCTGGCATCACCCCACTGATGAACACACACCAGCGCATACACGTCTACAGTATGTGCTGGGGGCCCTGAGAGATTCAAGTCTTATCTCAGGAACACCTGAGTAGAAATGTATAACTTTTGTTATAAAGTTAAGTATTCTTAACATAACTTGAAACTATATCAATCTGTGTGAAACAAATAAGTAACGTGTACCATGATTGGAGAACTTTGTTCAATAATTAGTGACGGGTAGTAACATAACTATTTCTATGAAATTTTAGACGCATGTTTGTCAGTTTCTTATCATTTCTGTCTTCACCATTTTCGTTCCTCTTACTTGTTTTGTCGCCATGGATTTCTTTTGAGCAGTGTCCAGAATATTTTCCTGTAGTGAGAACCCATGGTATAGTAGATAACAATGTTGAAAGTAGCGTTAGTAAAATGAATACTTCAGCAATCCATAGGACAGTTAAAAGATGTTTTTGATTTCGTCGTCCAGAGTTCATTTCTGGAAAAAAGATCGGAACAAAGCGACTGAGAGCGTTCGGAGACGAGCAAACAATGAAAAAGATGGAGTTACCAACAAGAATCTTGGTCAGGGCCAGTTCACGAGGAGACAGTGATGACGAAGTTTGTGATCGCCATGACATGGCCTGACGAAGTTTCAAATCGTCATGATTGTTGTTACTGTCACTGTGATCATCACGACCCAGGAAGGCCAACACCAAACAAATAACTTTCTAGATTATTGACGAGCTGTTCATGTGCTGTGTAGAATCTTCCGTCGGTGGGTGTAAATCACAGTCTCACCTGATATTGGATCATACACACAACCAACACGATATCGAAAACTTACAATGAAAAACAAACCAAATATCAGGACATAACTCAGAAGGATGATCACCATCATTGTTCTAGTGCGTAACAAACTGTGAACTTTGAGTGGATTAAAAACACACACGCCCCTCTCTGTAGCAATGATGGCAGGGGAAAAATTTGTGATATATATGTAAACGAAAAGGTAAATAGTTGTGAAGTTCACGTTCACTAAAAAAGTTTGAACTGGACCAAATCTTTCCTTTGTAGTGAACTGTATAAATAGTTGTTCACCTTCGAGCAGCATCCCCGTTGCCAAATACATACCATCAGAAAAAGACAAGGCAAACAGACACAGATTGACCGGTCCCTCAGTCCCTGCTTGTAGAACACAGCCATGTTGATAACGTTAGCTGGCCCCCCAATCAGGAATAGTAACCAAGCACTTTGTGTTTAATCATGCGCACTGTGTTTTCTACATCTACGCTGACAATGTTATCAGGATTATCCCAAGGCAAATACTCCAGCTCACTGAATACAACTGGGATGCAATCTTCATGAAGGATATGTTTTCCATCACGGTGTGCTGAGCCATAACATGGATGGTTGCATTGTCAGCCATTCTCACAAGTTTTCAACGTGACGCTATCAAACGTGCATGCCATTTATATTGTTTTCATATTTCCACAAACAAAATATATTCACACCGACCCGGGTTCGTGTTTAAGTTTGCAATTGTTGTACCATTTTAAGGGGGGAAAGTTACAACAATTATCAGTTCTGCAGGACCTTTAAGCAGGAATACTTTTAACAAAGGCCGTTTTAGATATGTGGTCTTGGATATTCAAAGTATTTTTAAAACATGAACACACTGAATATACATGTTTTCATAATTTGCGTGACACTACGTATGACACATATATCTCCCTTATTAAGAAGTCTTACGAAGAAATACAGACATACGTTTAATTTGGTCCCCGTTTCTCTTTAAGATTTAATCAAGTGAACAGTTTTGTTTAAAGAAAATTCCCCTCGGTAAAGTTTATTTTATGATAGAATCAAACCAAAAATGTAATCTAGGCCTCAACAGAGCTTACATTATACAACATATCATGATCTACGCTCTGCAACAACATGCAAATAATAGACGATAAGCGTGTTTTTTGTAAAGGTACTGGAATGAAATTAAACACAATTTTACTGACAAAGTCATGGTCATTTTCGGCAATGTTTCTTCGAATGATGATCGTGATTTCTAATATAACAAAGTTTAAGATCATTTTGCATGCTTGCATTGAGTAAATGCTCTCACGAAACAATTTACTTAAAATTTAAAAGGATTTTTTTGCAGAATTCCATTAGATTTCTTATTTTCCAAATGGCAAGATCATAGAATTTTAATATACTTTCCTAAATGATTTGAAAATCTCAGGTTGTTGTGAAATAATAGGAACATTCTAAGCTGTGAAATAGAATGAAAACACTTGTGAGTAAATTACGGAAATGAAACTTGCATAGTGTCAGATGGGGATTTTTCCTTTCTGTCAAAGAACAATATATAGTTGAGAATGAAATGGGTGCTGTACAAAATAATACATGCAGATTATGTTTTAGACAAAGAGGTATAATTAAACATGGCCGATGGGATTGCCATTACGTTCAGTCGTTGTAAAAAGACTTTTACTCTCACGGGGGATTGTTTTCCCGTATAGCAAAGCATGACAAAGGAATAAGAACTGCAAGTACTGATGTACACTTTGAAAATTATCGTTGGCCCTCAATGTCATTGTGTTATCCAATAAACGTCTATGATTTCACACTTTTTCATGTGTCGTGATTCAGATGAATAAACAGAATTTAAATGATATCAAAATTACATTGAAAGTTATCATGATTATAAACAGAAAGGAATGGGCCTCAATTAGGGATAAAGTTGTTCACACTTTGTTTATCACCTCTGAGTCCTTCCTTTTGTGCATATTGATATGAAATGCTTGGTTACGCAATACGTCAAATTCTGCAAAGATTTTTTTCCGACTGGAAATAAAGAGGTGATTTAACTGTTTCTAGGCTGTGCTGCCAAACGAAAAAAAAAGAAAAGAAAACCTTTCCTCTTGTCTTTTTAAATGAACGAACCATACGATGAGAGGAAATTTAGAGTTGTTTTTAAAACTTTTTGTTTTTTAGGAAACTGTGAAACGTGATATTACGCTGGAAAACAAATGACTGTAGTACTTGGGTATCATATTTGGATCTACTGTGAACTGGACTCGATATATGGAAAACGTATCAAGTAAAGCACTCAGACCAGCAGTAGGAATAAAGAAATTGTACTTCAGACTTACAAATCTTGCAGCCTGCACTGTCTTCAAAATCTTCGACACAAAAATGACACCTATCTTGTCATATGGATCTGAGGTGGGACGTTAAGAAATGTGGCGTAATTGAGAAAGTGCACGTTAAGGTATGCAAAATGGTCTTGGGTGTTGGACGGATGTTAGAGATACGTTTGCTCTGGGAGAATGCGGTAGATTTCCTCTATACATTGAAATGCTTTCCTGTGTGGTAAAATACTGGATCAGCCTGCTTCATATGGAAGACGATATAATATATCCAAAACAGTGCTATCTGATGTTGTTTAAACATGATTGAACTGGTTGAAAAAAGGATTTT
>CM031604.1:58895066-58942566 GCA_018398815.1 Conus ventricosus | reverse complement strand
TTAAAACAACAACAACAAAATACTAACCAACTGGACACACAATAACACATGTAAAAAATCAATGCACACAACACAATTTTAGTTAGATTCAGAAAGGATGTATATACATTAGAGGCAACAGCAGGCAATTCTTTCATGCATTTTTCATTACCAATCACTTTCCCTGCAAAAGAAAGAAAAGAAGAAATAAAAAATGAATAGAAATAATAATAAAAATAAACAGCGTGAGTACGGGCATATTCAAATCCTTTTTCAAATGCTTCTGCTACAGTCTCTGAATGATTACACATGTGACAGTCCACAACTACAACAGTCCCTTGAGTCTACCACTGCAGACTAACTCATGACCAACAGTCTCTGTCTCTTGGTGCACGCCACCAGTTACAAGTCAAGCTTCCTGTATGAAACCAGGCTGGTAGCTGAGCCGGTGAGGTTGCTTCACTGGACGCCCATACCTGGTGGCGAGAGGGTCAGGGCTGTCTGGCATTGCCGAGGTCGTGGCAGTGGTTGAAGGCACAGCTGCTGTGGCCAAAGGGTGTGGCAGCGTTTGAGTCTGCCGTGGCTGTTTTCTGATAAAACGCCGGTTTGCGACGGTAGGTGTTGCCGTCATCTGTCTTCAGCAGGTATGATCGCGGTGCCTTGCCGCGCGCGGTGATTCTGGCAGGCTGCCAGCGGTCTCCGGGAGTGAGTTGCACGAACACTTCATCTCCGGGCTGGAAGGCGGGGAGGGGCCGGCTGCCACGGTCGTAGTAGTTCTTTTGGCTGGCCTGGCACTGGCGGCGCCGAGCCACCACAGTCTGCGGGTCGACGACTCGGGGCTGTAGCTGGCGGTGGGTGTCGGGCAACACAGAGCGCAGTTGTCAACTCTGCAGCAGCTGTGCCGGGGATGCCAGGCCATCCACAGGGGTATTGCGGTACTCAAGGATGCTGAGCAGCGCGGACCCTTTGCCCGCCTTGGCTTTTTCCAGGATGTTCTTTGCCACTTGCACATATTTTTCTGCCAGGCCATTAGACTGTGCATAGCGGGGGCTGGTCGTCACGTGTTGTATATCCCAGTCTCGGTGAAGCGGGCAAATTCATCCGAAGAGAACTGGGGCCCGTTGTCGCTTTTGAGAGTCTCTGGGATGCCGTACCTTGCGAAGTGAGTCTTCAGCTTTCTGACCACAGCTGCAGTTGTTGTAGTGGTCAACTCATCGAGCTCGAAGAAGCGGCTATAGTAATCTACGGTTACCAGATAGTCTTTTTTGTCCCAACAAAACAGGTCCACTGCCACTCTTTGCCATGCGCGTGATGGTATCTCGTGAGGTAGCATCGGCTCCTTGGAATTGGACGGCCGCCTCTCGTTGCAGACGGCGCATGCAGCCACAGTGCGTTCGATGTCCACTGCCATCCTGGGCCAGAACAGCAGCTGGCGTGCGCGCTGAAGGCACTTCTCCACGCCAAGGTGGCTGGCGTGAACCTTGGTCAACATTTCGGCTCGGAGCATCGCGGGTACGAAGATTCGCTCTCCCTTGAAGATGACGCCCTTTATGAGTGAGAGTTCGTCCCTAAAGTTCCAGAAGTCTTCCGCGCTTTTGTGGCAATGCTGGCGTGAGTCGGGCCAGCCGTCCGCGGATGTATGTCAGCACCACGCTGAGGTTCGGGTCGTCGTTAGTGGTCTTTCTGATGAGCTCCATCTTTTCGTCACTGACGGGCAGGTTTTTTATGATGACATGGATCTGCACATCCATGTCTTCAACAGTGTCCAGGGGCTCAGGCGGTAGTGACTTGCGAGACAACGTGTCAGCCACGGGGATCTGTTTGCCTGGTACGTGATCAACTTTGATGCTGTACTTTTGAAGGCGAAGGAGCATACGCCGAAGACGTGTGGTGCTGATGCCAGGGCTTTTCACAATTGTCTCTAGAGGTTTATGGTCGGATTGGACAAGGACCTCACGCTGGCCGTATATGTACTGGTGAAATCTCTCGCATCCGAAGACGATGGCATACAGTTCCTTTTCTATTTGTGCGTAGTTTTCTTCCGTCTTGTTTAAAGACTTGGAAGCGTAGGCGATGGGCTTGTTGTCCTGGAATATGGCTGCACCCAGGCCGTGTTTGCTAGCGTCCACTTGCAGGGTGATCTTCTTTGCTGGGTTGTAGATGGCGAGCACGGGATGGCTGGCCAGCGTGGACTTGATGTGATCCCATGCGGTCTGCTGGGGCGCTTCCCACACGAACTCATTTTCGTCCTTCAGCAGATCACGTAGCGGCTTAGTTGTTTCCGCCAGGTGGGGGCGAACTTTGACAGGTACGTCACCATGCCCAGCATTGTCTCCAGCTCTTTGCGGTCCGTTGGCGGCTTCATGTCTTGCACAGCCTTCACTTTTAGCGGGTCGGGTTTGATCCCATCAGAGGAGATGATGTGGCCGAAGTAGTCAACTTCTTGCACGCCGATGATACGTTTATCTGGGTTCAGCTTGAGGTGCCGCTCTGTGGCTCTGTCCAGTGTGGCCTTGAGGTTGCGGTCGTGCTCTTCCTTGTTTCTCCCAGTCACTAGCAGGTCGTCCACCAGTGTGACAACACCCGGCACGCCCTCAAAAACCTCGTCCATTTTTCGTTGGAATTCATCTTGGGCGCTCACCAGGCCGAAAGGCATGCGTAGGAAGCGGTACCTGCCAAAGGGCGAGTTGAAAGTGGTCATGTAAGACGCCTTGCTGGACAGCGTCATTTGCCAGTAGCCACTTTTTGCGTCTAGTTTACTGAAGTATTTTGCTCCTGGAATCTTGGCTAGTGCATCTTCTAGGGTTGGCGTGGCGTAGTATGGCCGCTTTATTGCCAGGTTCAAGTCTTTTGGGTCCAGGCAGATGCGCAGCTTCCCGTTGGTCTTTTCCACCACCACCAGCGAATTTACCCAGTCAGTCGGGCGCGTGACCTTGGCGATGACCCCTGCAGCTTCCATGGCGTCCAGCTCCTTCTTCAGGCGTTCTCTGAGTGCGTGCGGCACACGTCTGGCTGGGCGCGTGGACTACGGGTGTGCTGTCTTCTCGCAGGTGGATGTTACTTCTCCCTCCAGGCTGCCCAGGTCGTCAGCGAACAAGTGATTGTACTCGTGAAGTACGCTCTCCTATGTCAGTTCTGGTTGGGCCACTGTCAGCACCATCTTGATGATCTGTAGCTGCAGCGACGCCTGGAGCCCCAACACTGGCTGCGAGTGGCCTTTCGTCTCAGCCACATAGAACATGCCTTGGTAGTCATGAGCCTTGTAGGAGCATTTCATGGTTGTGACACCCTTGATATTGATGCGCTGGCCAGCGTACCCGTACAGGCCAACTTTACCAGGCTGGAGTGGTGGCGGCGCAGTCATCTTTTTGTAGATCTGATGGGGAATTACGTTCGCCTGCGCGCCTGTGTCGACCTTGAAGCGCAGAACGTCACCTGTCTCCATGCGGATGTTGACGTAGGCGGTGTCGGGATGGTCTCTGCCGTCGGCGATGACGTCGACGTTGAGGGATGAATTGAGGTCGTCTTCTTCCTCCATTTTCTCCACCTGATGGACGGCTCGCTTGCGTTTGGAGCGACACACTTGGAGAAATGGTTCTGTTTGCCACACTCCCGGCATTGCTTGCCGTAGGCTGGGCATACCCTCTTGCTGTGTCTCTGTCCACAGTTATTGCAGTCATATGTGTCACTGCTTTGGTGTGGCCATCGATCTTTACTGCTGGACTCCATGCGTCTCTTCTTGATGACGTCTACTGCCTCTTCTTTCTGCATGGCCGCCAGTTGCTGCTTTGTTGCTTCATGCGTCACGACAATCTCGATGGCTCTATCCATGGTAAGCTGGTCTCCAGCCTGCAGCAGCTTTTCTCGGGCCTCTTGTGATAGAATCCCGCATACAATGCGGTCGCGCACCATTTCCTCAGCGTCTTTGTATGCACAGTCCTTGACAAGGGTGCGGATGTCGGTGAGGAATTTCTCAAAATGTTCCCCTTCTTGTTGTGTTCTGTTCAGAAACAAATATCGTGCGAACAGGGAGTTTTTCTTGGGGGTAGTATGCTTCTCAAAGTTCTTGCACAACACCTCTAATTTGTTGCTATCTTCAGATGACAGATTCCATGTGTTGAAGATTTCTCTTCCCTTCTCTCCTGACCAGATGAGCAGGTAGGCGCATCGTTCAGCTTCTGAAGTCTTGTGCAGCGGTCCAGCAAACATTAGGTTCACATGCTGCTTGAATTTCCGCCATTCCTCTTGAAGATTTTTCGAGTCCCAATTCAGGCTTGGATTCTGTAGAGATGAAGCCATTCTTCACTGCTAGGTGCGGTTCGTTTCCTCTCTGACACCATGTAGATGTAGCCAGGGAGAAAGTTATAACATATCGATGATACTGAACATAGAGACCAGGCACGCACTGTCTTCTATTTAAATCTTTAATCTGCGACCTTTCCTTGACAAACATCAGGTTATGTATCCGGTAAAAACAATTCATTCAGTGGCTACATGACTGAGCTGCAAATCACATGGTTGTAGCTTGGGCCAGAGTGTGCTAAGGCATGTGTACTGGCGAATAGTATTCACAACTGACTGCATGTGTGTGTGTGTGTGTGTGTGTGTGTGTGTGTGTGTGCGTGTGCGTGTGCGTGTGCGTGTGCGCGCGCGCGCGTGTATCTGAGAGACACATGTTACATTTGGAGCTGCTGTGATGCCCTTAGGATAAGGTAAACCACGTCAGGGGCAGGCAGGGGTGACGAAGAACAAGGACTGGGTCTTCACAGGTTATACTGGTATGTGATATATTCAGACATCAGACGTTAACGCCAGTATTCTATGACTGGTTGTGGAGATGCTCATGGTAAGGCTATCTAGTATTAAAGAAGACGTTTTCCTCAACGGTTTTGCAAGGCTGCCGCCTCAATGTGGCGACTTTGATCTTCAGTTGTTTTGTCAACAGATTCTATTATCCCAAAGTATCAGGTTTTATTAGCATATTTAATCTCTGTCAGTCTGTGACTCATCCTATTTACAACCAGCCGTGGTCACATAGTCGATTGTGTGTTACATCCAGTCGATTTGTGTCTCCTTAAGTCTACTGTCATTGGCCACTTTCTCTCCTCTGACTTTCACAGTGTGACGTGTCACCTAAACCTCATCAAACCTCCCTTCCCTTATGCATATAAGAAGGTGAGTATGCTTCTGTGTGTAAAGTTGATCGTGTTTGTCTGGTCTTCCTTCTGAGCGAATTCCTAATGAGCTGTCCATTGTCCTGTGGGCTGTGGCACGGCAGATATGCCCCTCCTACTCAGTGCCTGACCCCTCTTTGTCTCCGGTTGCCTCAATGCAGCATTGTTTGACCAGAGCTGTTGGAGGCGAAGCTAGAGAGGATAAGAGATGAAAGACCCTAGTGTGACACTGACTTGACTGCTAGTACGCAAATTTTCCAGGCAAGAGAACTATAAAAATGTCTGTTCTAGCCCATCCACCCTCAACCAGTTTCGGGTGGATGACTCTAGAACAGACATTTTATAGTTCTCTGACAAGTACGACTTCAAAAATGAATTAAAAATGATAATCCATCACACATTTTTTCAATAAACAAAAAATAACGACCCTACAAACAAACATACTGTTAGGTTTTATCCGTTTTCAATACTAATTTACTAAACTTTTCAGTTTTTAGTTTTTGCTTAACCCTTTTGGGTTTTTCCTGATCATTTCAATAACATCATTTTCGCGCAAACATTCTTCAAATGCGTCTCTGTCTTTCATGTGAAAAAAAAACTACAGTCTTTAACGTTCTCTAAAGTCTTTTAAACCGAGTTATATTTTTGACATAAAATCCACACACTTATCCCAGCATGTCTTCCACTGAAAGCCAGTTTTGACAAAGAAATTTTTTTTTAACATGTCTCGTTCTGCCGAACAGTCATCTATAATAAATAGTGTCTGCGTCCTTTAAACAGTTTATAAAAGTATTCTAACCACTCACTCAATTTATTGCTAGGATCAACTAAATATATGTTATCATCTGCCATATAAACCTTCTATCATGATATGCTTTGTTAAATTCAAGTGTTGGACAGAAATCACAATATGATCAAAATTATAGCGATAAACTGTTTGTATTAAGCTAGGAAAAATATTGTTTTTCCAACAGCCAGTCTCCCCACAAATCAATGAACAATGAGGAGTTTTTGTCATAAAGTTTACTGCTCCATAGTTTTTAACAAAATTTAATCTAATCCAGTTATTATGTTTATCATACCTCTGTCAAAACATGTTCAGAATAAAAAAACCCTATAAGCCAAATGTGTAAGATTAATCCAATTCAGGTCTGTAAGATTGTTTCTATTTAGACTAATATTGATTTTTTTTGCTTGTTGTTATGACCTTAATATCCTCACCATTGTGAAGAATAAACGACGGTAACTTAAGACTGTCAACGTCTAAGTTTTGCCAGCTATTTAGAATTCCTTTTAAAAGGACGTCACTAACGCCCACAACCCCCATCCCTCTCCACATCTTTAAGACAGAAATTTCAAATATCATTGTGAACGTGTCTCCTAATTTCATTTGTGGAATGAACTGTAATTTTGTAGAAGCATCTTTCAAAACTGATTTCTTTGTGGAGGATGTACTTTTTTATTCCCATACGGCTTTATTTCAATCTCTTCCGACTATTGTCCTCTGGCATAAGCTTACATGTAAAGGGCCAGAGTTGAATGCTTTTCTAAAACTTTTTGGCGGTCAAAAAAATGTAAAATGGGCTTTTTGAATTCAAATTTTATGTCCATTCTAATATGGTTCTAAGTGCCATTTGCTGTCGGGTTTTCGAACTATTTTATTTTCCCATATGGCCGGCATTATTGCTTCTACATTGCGCAGTTGTTCTAGTTTAGGAAACCTTTTGTTGTCGCCTACTTCTTTGCGTTTATAATCACCATCTTTAGTGTACTCTCAAACCCATAAAAAGCGCCTATCTCACCATTCTGTTCAAAGTCGCAACGTCTGCAAGGTCTTTTAATTCTAAAGTTATACACCTCACAGGCGCAATGTAACTCCCGATTCTTCTGGCCCACGCGCATTTTTTAGTACAACTTATTATTTTATTTCCCAAAACAATGTGCAGGTTATCACATTTTACGATTTTTCCCCGTTTTGTCTGCGATTTTTATTTTAAATGATCCGACCCTCCCACAAACTAATCTTTAAACTGAAAATTAGGGAATTGTATAATTTCATAATCGAAATTATGCAGCCTTTCCATGACGGAAGAGCTCTTAAAACAGTTGGGGGCCCTTTCCCATCATATAAGTTTTCATCAGTGCTCAGCTCATCCAAATGAACATAGAGTAATGAATGTAATGCAAGATCGAGCGGATTTTCCCCCTCATAAGTAGTTTTGTTTGGCGCAACTCAAAAAACTATGAATGGACCGATCGGCAGTTGTAAAGCCTAACATTTTAGCTAGCTCTTTATAAAAATAGTACCCTATTTCTTCTTCTTCAGGCTTAAAGGTCAACTTTGTTTTCAGATTCGCATTGTTAAGTTTGAGAGTAATGTAAAAGTTACTCATTGCTTCTTTTAGTGAGCAAAACCCGTAATAACCATCGGGTATGGTTAACTGGCTAACTAATTGTCCTCTATTATTAACTTTTTTAATCTTATTTTTCTCCTTGGATTCGGTTATATTAAACCATACGACTTTGTAAAATATTTCATGAGTGCAACCATTTTGGCTCCGCAATTGTTATCAATAGCATGTTCTAAAAACGAAGGACGGTCTTGATTGTTATTGTTACAAACATTTTTAAACGAAATAAAATGAGTGCATTCAAAATATACTGATGCAAAATATTCTGTTGGGCCGCACTACAATCTTAAAAACATAACAACTGATACTCTTGACATTTCTGTGACTCGCTGACACCTTTCAATTTAAAGGTTAGTACTCCATTGAAGAGCTATCTTAACCCTCCTATTAAAAAAGACTACATCCCGAAAGTGTGGTTTAGTCATCCGATGCAGTTTTATCAGAACCAGTTAAAACTTTGCTGTTTTTGTGCATCAACCGGGTGTGGAGTGTCGTATGTAATCATTTAAATCATCCTGATCCTTTGGTGAGGTCAGTGTATAGATTTCATTTTTATTACACCTTCAGACGTATTTAGACTGAACTGCAAGCGCCTTTGCCAAAGGGACAAACCGTTTAATCCATTCAGCAACAGAATAGACATGAAGGTTTTTGAAAGGATCTGTAACGAATTCATATTAAGGTCAAGACAGACTTTAGACAAATGTTGGATCTTAATCATGGTAAAGGCAACCCTTATTTTTGGGGCGTGAAACAAAAATATAAACTATGACTGGAATCCCCTTACACATCTTTCTCTTCAGGCACAGCTGTTCACCTCGGTCCATAGAGCAAGAACATAAAACAGCATGGACAACATTTATCTTAGACGCTTCTAAGGGCCTAACTAAAGCAGGAATAGAACGAATAAACGACTCTGTTCGTACTTTGGTTGGTGTTTGCTAGGTTCGCAAGCACAAAACGAGATCGAGCATAACAGATCCTTCTACTGGCTTTGACGCACAAAACAATACTTAGCAAATTTAGAGGACGCCATTAATTCTACAGTTGATTTCCCTTCAAGTATAAAAGGTACCAAAATGTTTTACATACGAAAAGATCGAAAGTAGACTTTGCTGTTGGAAATGGTTTATACATGCTGCCTTCTGACCTCAGGCTCCAGATAGGAACAATAATAAACTACAATAATGAAATCCTTGTGGCAGGTAATGAACAGAAGGTCGGAAAAAACGAAATAAATTCTGAGCCCAGTAATATTGCAAGCAGTAAAAAAACAAGATGCCCCCCCAAAAGAATAAGCCATCCAATCCCCGTGGTCCAAAGCCCGAGACCGTGAAGTCAAAAAAATAATGCCATGAATATGAAAAGACAGCACTTGTTTTGTATTAACTGGCCTAGGATTACTTGGTTTTTAAATCTACAAAAATTAACCCGATTTTTAAAGAGAACTAATGCCCATAGTGCTCGGCCATAAGCCAACTACTTTGCTTACAGTAGACAAAAGCCAGCTAACGACCCCCCCTAATATACCTGGTAAAGAGTCTATAGCTTTAGGCTAATTTTTTAAATAAATCCGCAAGATGATCAAGCTGTTTTTTAAACCCCACGATTTATCAAGGCGGTGATGGAGGCGATGGCGGTGGAGGCACGGGGCGTTGTCCGCCGCCGCCTGTAATAGCCATCACCAGTGTACTTATTGCAAATCCTAAGGCCGTTATAACGCTTACTAATGTGACTCCTTGCTCTCTAAACAGTGTTCTTTTTTCTTTGCTAGCGTTGTGTTTTCATATAAAATTCTTTGGATAGTTTCCTTATTCTGCTCTTTGAGTTCGTAATTGTTCTCGGTTAGTAGACAAAACTTCTAGTCTTGCTGATCTTTCTTGCTCAAGATCTTTTGTCTTTGGGCTATTCTTTCTTTAATATCATGCCCTAAGTTGGCGTCATCAGCCCCAACGAGTTTTTCTTTTCTCTTTTATATGCTCATCTAGTTCACCTAGTTTTGCTAAATTGTTTGTTAAATTCGCCTCTGATGCTCTAAAAGCATGATCAAGAGCCGCTATTTCTCGCATGGGTAGCGGGAATCATTAATTGTTTTTAATGCTGTTTCTTCGAAAAACTGGTTTCTGCTTCTATTAATTCACCCGCTTTTGGGACTTAAATCTTTAAGTTCCATGTTTTTTTATTTGGTTAGCTGTTGGAAGTTCTTGAAAGTGTGTTTTTGAAGTTTAGCAACTGCATCCCTATCTAATTTTGGTTTAGCAATGCCAAAGGCGTTTTTTGTACGCTCGCAGGGATTTCTTTGTCAAATTTGAACCCACAGCTAAAAACTTTAATGGGGTCTCGTTTAGTTGTAAGCGGGAAACGCGTTTGTCCTTGGTGGGTTTCTTAAAAACCAAATGGCCATCATCTTCTCGTTTCAAAATCTTTAGGGTCTAAAACTTCGGGATGGTTTAAGGCCTAAATTTTGGTACAAGATCTAACATACTTTCTGTTAATTCACGCCCGCATTGAGGCTCTGAGCGATGCTGTGCCATTTCACTCATGTCGTCTCCAGGAATCAGGAACATCATAATCTCATTTTCTCTCCCTTCCATGTTTCTTTAATAATTAACTTTTTTTTTGTTTTATAAAAAATTGTCACAAGCATATGGTTCAATTCTTGACCCCCCCAAGAAGATTGAAAGAGCCCTTTGGCGGAAGGGAAATAAGCGGAATATTACTGTTTCCAAATAATCCTCTACTATTGATTCGGATCAATTCTTACTGTCAAATTTCCAGACCTAGGAGCGGATGAAGTTTATTGTTTCCAGGTTCTGCGCGACTTACTTTCAAAATAAAACTCGATTCAGCAACAGACATAAACAGACAGTTTGTCCAGAATCTGGGACGGGGAATCGTTAAGAAAATTTCTATAAAATTGAGGGGCAAGAAAATATTTTTTACATAATGCAGAATATTTTTAACCTTTTTCGATCTATGGCTAACCCAGAATGAAAGGAATGATCTTGCGTTTCAAGGATCGAAAATAATGAAGCACTAAAACACAGAATAGGCCCCTGCAGATGCTAAAGACGGCAAAAAGTATGTAGCTGTAAGTTATGCGTATGGAAATCGCTTTTCCATCCCTTGGATTTTGAGTTGTTAAGTGCGCATGCCCATACTTTCAAGGGCATTAAAAGACAGATTGTCATATGAACTAACTTTTAATGAATACAAACGTTTATCAGATCATCAGACACCCAAGCAAAGTACAGTATTTCTGACATCTCGTTAGAGTTTGACATTGTTAGCAACCCTCACTTAGCAAGGCTGATTGAGCAACAATATCAGTCAAAATTAGCAATATTTTACGAAAGAGTGATTCCCATTCTAAAGATACTAAAAGCAGGGCGGACACAATATGGAATTTTAGTTTTAGTGTCTCAGCAAGATCGCTCAAAGGTATTTTTATTGCTGTGCGAAGATGAAGAACCCTTTAAAAGACAAACGAAAAGTTTCTTAATTTCCCAAAATAACGAAAGTACAATGTTCAATTGAGGGTAGTCCTAACCAAATCTACGCTAGCGGGCTTAAACCTTATCAGCATTTTGATGAAAAAAGAAAATTGTTCGGAGGCGGGAGGCATAGAAGTCCACAGTAGACCTTGTGTCTAAAGATCTCCTCTTCACAGTGTTAGACTCGATGAATATTTTTAAAAACGAAATACGGTTTATGGATTGACCTAAGGGGAACAGAGGATAATCAGTTACATGGAAGTGGGAGAGCTGTTAGAGACGTAATAAACATTCAGATTTACAAAGAAAAAGATGACGATAAACCGCTTAATGTTTCATTTGTTTTTAATATTGATGCGCAGCTGAATATTCAAGATAACAGATTAAAAGATATACATTTCAAATTATTTTTTTATTTTAAAAAAAGCAGTTGTTAAGCATTATCCAAAAGTACCTACAGCGCCCCAGTCGCCTAAAGAAGAGATAGTAGAAACCCCTGACATAAAAACCTTCAATTAACAAACATTTCACAAATGCAACAAAAACTAGAGCAGGACCTTTCAAAATACAGCAAAAACCAAACGAAGGTATTCTGCTGCCTTTAATTTCTGTTACATATGTTAATACTGGAGCATCAACTATAAGTGCTCTATCAGCAGGAACAAGTGTTGGTCTCTTAGCAACAGGGGTCTGTCACCCGCGCTTTACCTCTAGGTGGTTTGTCTTTAGCTCTGGCCTGTGTTTATTTGCTGTAAATTGCTGCTGGCAAAAAAATTTAAAAACTAAACTCCAAAAGCACACAGCTTGGTTCAACTAATAACAGCTAAACTTAGTTCGTTCAAACTGATAATAAATAAAGCACTAGTTGACTCAAACATCACGGTGAAGAAAATTTTGTCGTTTACAGGCCCATTTTGATGACTATAAAAGACAAAATTGATCTTCAAAAAAGGCAAGGGCAAGTTTTTCTCAACAGCGAGACAACCCAGCAGATAAAAAGGAATGTTTAAAAAAAAGTACGAGACATTAAACTCTGTTCTAAACAGCTAACATTAACAACGTCAAATGGCGTTTATACTTTAGTTTATGATTCCAAGCACAAAAAGACCGTTGATATTGATTCGATTAAGTATTTTTTTTTTAATTTAAATTAAAAAATTTGAGTTAGAAAAGAAAACTCAACATGGCTAAGATATATGGGAAAGGGCCGGACGAATTGTTTGAAGGAATGCTTAAGGGAGAAGCGTTTATCAAAAGCTTTTAAAAGATATTTATCTAGAAAGTCATTGACCAACAAACGTACAGGCAAGTGTTGTGCATGCTATTTCTCAAGTTCCCGGTAAACTAACAATAGACCCGCCAGTTAAAGTAATGTTAGCTGTTTTAATCGATTATATAACAATAAATGAAGAAAATCTAGAAGTCTGGGTCTCAACTAAACAAAAAGGGTTTTTCTTTCTCATAATGAAATTAACACCTGGTTGGGCAGACCAACTGCTTACACAGTTTGATGTGGCCGCTGAAGAAGCCAAAATGGAGGCTCTGGTTGGCAGAGGGCGAAGTCCTTAGAGATCAAGATTAAAACAGGCTAAGTATGAGCCGATTGTAGGCAAGTCTTACATTCCACTACCTCCAGCATTAGTCGCAAAAAGAGCAGTTCTAAACATAAAGAATTCAAAACAACAAATGTTTCATGTGGTGTGTTTTTTGCAAGGCTGCATTAAAGCCCCTAAAACGCAGAGAGAGTATCTAACTATGAGCTTACAAACAATGATCTTAATTTAGTGGAATATCCTTTCCTGTTAGCGTGGACAAAATTGATCAGTTTGAAGAACAAAACAAACCAATAACTGTTAATATCTACACTGGTCTGGGGAAACAAATTTGGTGCCTATTAGAGTGTCTAAAGACAGCCCCAAAAATAGGTGAACCAGACAAAAAATCATGTTGACTTACTACTGATGTTTTCGCCAACAGGGCTACCCCATTACACATTGATACGAACAATGAGTAGATTATTGACGCATACTTCAAAGCAAAAAAATAAACAAGAATTCTGTAGAAAATGTTTAACAAGAATTCCAATCTGTTCCAGCCGCGCTTGAATATAAAAAAAAAATTGAAAAGTTCTGTAGACTGTAATACAGAACTAATTACACCACCACCTGGATCTAAAGTTTTGTTTTAAGAACTGGAAACGGCTGCAAACGAGTCCATACGTTAGTTTACGCAGACTCGAGTCGCTTATTTTTTCCCTATGAGGGGCCAAACCCCCCAGAAACTTCCAAAAACAGTCGAGTAATCATCAGATCTGTTTATTTGCCTTCATTATTGTCAGGTCGGATGGCGTTCATTTAAAGCCAGAATTATATAGAGGGCCCAATGCGCAAATACTTCTTAGAACGCATGCAGCAAGTGCGTAACGCCTGTTCTAATAATCTAAAATTATCTGAAATCATAATGACGCCTGAAGACCAAGAACAGTATGACTCGGCCCCACATTGTTGGATTTGCGGTTTAGGCCTCTCATCAGACGCAGAGAATCCAACAGTAAAAAGACCCTGATCACATTAGCGGAAAGTTCAGAGGAGCAGCGCACAGGGAAATGCAATCTTCAACTAAAGTTTGATCCAAAGACTGGAAGCTGCCCATCTTCTTTTATAACTTGCGAAGGTTACGACTCTCATTTATAATGGGAAGCAGTAACCAGCGACTCCAGGGTGTCATGCATTGCAAGGTCATCAAAAAGTACATGTGTTTCACTATAAATTAACATGTCTTTTTATGAATCTATGCAAACACATGATGGGATCATTAGAGGCGCTGGGTATGTCCTTAAAATCCTGCCCAATAACAGAAAAATATTTTGACCCAACTCTTGTTAGAAAGGGCGTTTACCCTTATGAGTACATGAACAGTTTTGGGAAAGGTTTGACGAAGATGCACGTCCCCCTAAAGATGCGTTCTTTTCTAGTCTTAGAGGAAAGGACATCAGTGATTCTGATTACCAGCATGCTCAAGAAGCATGGCAGAAGTTGATTTTTAAAACGATGGGAGACTATCATGATTCTACTTGATGGCTGACGTTTGTTTGTTGGCGGACATTTTTGAAAATTATAGAAAGACCTGCATGAAACATTATAGCCTGGATCCCCGGCATTACATTTCTGCGCCCGGGATGAGTTTTGGGATGCTTTTCTTAAAAGATACTAGAGTATAGATTGATTTTTTTGTCAGATTTACAATGATTCAGATGATTGAAAACGGATTGCGTGGAGGAATTAGTATGGGCGTCGCATCATTACTGAAAGCAAACAACAAATACTTGGACGACTATGATCCAAGTAAAAGGTCTAACTATCTCATTTTATTTAGATGCAAAACAATCTGTATGGTTGGGCTATGGCGCAATCACTTCCACTACGCAACTTTAAAATGTACACTGGTGGTATTAAAAACATTCAAGAATTGTAGAACAACTGCATACTCTTACAGCTGATCGTAAAAGAGGCCTTATTCTAGAAGTTGACTTAGAAATCCCATGAACTCCATGACCTACTAATGACTACCCATTGCAGCAGAAAGTCTAAAGATGAATCCAAAAGAGCCACCTAAACTTGTGCCCAATCTTCGAGGCAAAAAAAAATTATGTCTGTCATTACAGACTTCTGCAATTTTATTTAAGACATGGGTTGAAGTTGACAGCCCTTCATCGTGTAATTGCTTTTGATCAAGGGAAAAGTTCATGAAACCATACATCATGAAGAACACTAATCTTAGAACTAAATCCACAGATGCTTCAGAAAAAGACTTTTTCAAGCTGAAAGAACAACACTGTTTTGGAAGACTATGGAGAAATCCGCACAAGCGCAAAGATGTCAGATTGGTCACCAGAGAGAACGAAGCAATTAAGCTGACTTCAAAACCTAATTATCAGGACTTTAGAAGATTTCATGATGGGCTTTTTGGCATAATGATGAAAAAAAAGAAAGTCAAATTGGACAAACCTGTATTTATTGGGTTTACTGTTTTAGAATTATCAAAGCTTTTGATGTTAGAATTTCTTTATGACTACTTTAAACCCTTGTATCCAGAGTCCAGAGTGCTTTACACAGATACAGATAGTTTTGTTATAGATATCCCCACTGAAGACATCTATAAAGACATGGAAATAGAAGTGGCTAAAGGGCATGCGGGATGGTATGATACATCTGATTACCCTAAAGATTCGCCTTTACATTCATCCGTTAATAAGAAGGTTTTAGGAAAGATGAAGGATGAATTATCTGGAGGGGTGATTAAGGAGTTTATTGGTTTAAGGTCGAAAATGTACAGTATTTCGAGCCAGGAGAAAACCATTAAGAAAGCAAAAGGAATATCTCGCAGTGTTGTGCAGTCAAACATATCACATGACAACTACAAAGAAGCATTGTTTGACAATAAGACTTTTCATCATGACAACGTAAAACTACGATCTAATCTACATAAGATCAACACAACTGTTGTAACAAAAAAGTCATTAGATAGAACAAACACTAAACGAGTATTTGTTAAACCAGAGTTTTCATATGCAATCGGGCACTGGAGGGCCGCATAAACAGGAGGGTTTATATTTTTCATCAACTTTTATTATAAGATCAATCATAGCTTCATCCAGTTTATCTAATTCTTTTATCATGTTTGCTTGATGTGCTCGAATTTTTTCTATTATTTCAAGATATTCTTTTTCCCAATTTGGGATTTTGGATTGTAGGTGATCTGGGTGGTTTAGCATGCATTGATTACTCTTCACAAATGTTCCCCTAATAGCAGAACACGCATTAAATGATTCCCGTATCATTTTCAAGGTCTCTTCCTTTACCATTCTTGCTTCGTCCTGAGCTTCCATTTTAGACTCAAATATATTTATGTAAATTAAAAATTAATTAAGCAACTGGAACTGTGTCTGGTGGGATTATCTGCAGTTCTTCCTTCACAAAAGATCTTTGAGGAGCTGGTTGTTTTGTTGTGTCAGTTTCTCGTAAATAATACACGGGCGGATTCATTTTTACAATTCTTTTTATTTCATATGGATCAACACTCCAAACTGGATCTGTTGCCCTGATGCGAGTGTCCCCTTCTGCTTCCCCAGGTAAATAAAGGTACCTTACTTTCAAACCAAATGGTAATAGTTTGCCGGATGAACTGGCGTCTCCTTCAACAACATCTATTGTTTGTTTTTTAATTGCTTGTACTGGTTTTAGCCTGTTAATTTAAATTCTTCATTATTCATTGCGCGCAAAACTGAGGGCAGTCTTCTAACCCATTCTGTGTTGCGAGAATTGTCAATCAGCTCTCTGTGATACTGGTAGGAAAAAAGTCTTTCGGATAACTGTTTGTTAAAGTTTTCAACTAAAGCCTGTGATCTGTGAACTCCTGGGATGCCTCTTTTAATGGTAACTCTATGTTTTAACAATAATTGATTCACTCGACCTTTAAATTCTTTTCCATCATCGACTTGAATCATGCGAGGATAAGTCAGCGGGCCCCGTTGATATATCAGCTGTATGGCAACAGCAACAGCAGAAGCACTCTTTTGTGCTAATGGTTCTGCATCTTTGTATCTTGAAGCTATGTCAATGACTGTGAGTGCGTACTTAAATCTTTTTCGTCTAATCGTATCATGGGGTAAATATAGAAGGTCCATTTGATGGGTGTCGTTTGGTATTGTATTCACAAAGTGTGGTCTCTGTATTCGTTTAGGTGCAGGTAAATAAATTTGCCAAATCGCTTGTTTAGATAACCATTCCTTTGCTGTTTGTTCACTGACCCCCGCTGCTTGGCTTAGCTTTTTTATTGCCGTGATTCCCTTCCAATATCCTTTTGGCGAATAATAGATTTTGTTCATTTTTATTCAGCCATATTATGTGCAACAAAATACACAACGGTCATACCAAAGACGATAAACACGATTTCTTGCATCTTTTGTTTTTCTGATGGTTGATAAAAGTCGCTGAATTTTGGTGGGGGCAATGTCTCGATTGGTTTGCCTGTTACAAGATAATATTCTTTTATTGCTTGATCAACATCTTTAAATGTGTAAGCTGCATGTCCCTGTTTTTTCAGTTTGTTGTTAATAAAATCTAACTGCTCAATTCTCTGCTTTTCATACGCAGCTTGTGCAGCTGCTAGTTGCTCCATAGCTTTGTTATGTCTTTTTCTCTCGCCGTCATCCCGCAGTTTACTAAATGCGTAATTACTTCCGCTAAAAGCAAGCGCATTAACCACAGCGCCGCCTATCATCATTACGAATGAAGCCATTTTTATAAATGTATTTTTTTATTTTACATATTTATACTGTCTGGAATTATTCCTTGCTTAACTAGAAAATCTTTCGTAGCAAACGAAGCTGCAATGATAGCAATTAGCTTTGCTGAATCCTCAAAGTCTAGTTTGCCAAGATCTGCTGGTTTAATTTTTAACAAGCTTTTACCAAGCATTGTGTATCCTATACTTAGACCGCCAATAACAGCAGAATGGTAAACAAGATTGGTAACAGTCTTTTCGGCGCTCATTTTTAAAAACAAAATAATAATTATATTTAGTAATAAAACATGAACAGCGACGATCTACTACAGCTACAGGGCAGCCTAAACCTTCCTGAACTTATGATTACAAATGTTGATGAGCAAGCTATTATGCCCAAAAAGGAAAGGCTGTATTCTTTGGCAGCATGCGGAAAAACAAAACAGTTCCTTGGAAATGAATTCAGCATAGAACAGATTCAACAAATGTCGCCACAAGACATTGTAAAGTATCATAACAGGTATGAAGCGCAACTAGGGTCGAGAATGGTAAAAAGTGTCGGAGAAACAGTTCTTAGTTTGTACACTAAACTAGTCAGTAGATTTGCTCCCATTGATTCTGAACAAGACTTTATGTATGATTTAACGCAGGATCCAGTTTTAACAAAGACATTAAAGTCTCTAGGATGTGATCTATACTACAAATTTGGAACATTATTGTCGCCGCTAATCATGGGATTAATTACTTTAATATATAGATTTTATTTCCCTTAAAAATGACCGAGCCAGAAAATCAGCAGAATCAGAAAACATTGAATCAGGTGGTGAAAGTAACCAGTAAAAATCCTGGGCGTGTTGCAGCAGGAAAAAAATAGCAGAGTGGAACAAACGAACAAAATTAATGTTACAATCACAGAATGAAAAAGTGCCAGAGCTGCAGCCAGTTGTTTCAATGCCTGCTTTAAAAACGCCAGAACAAGTTGATTCAAGGTCTACAACAACAGGGTTGCCTACGCCGCCAAAGTCTTCATATTTTCTTAAAGCAATTGTCATTTTTGGCGGCATTGCTGCTGGGGTGGTTATTACGTTATAAAATATATAACAAAGACAAAAACCAAAGCAGTCCAAACAATCTCAACCACTAAATACAGAAGTCGAACACAAAAGTATGCCAGCCCCACCAACAACAAAAGTTCATTTTGATCCATTTCAGATGCAATAATACTTTAAGAACTTAATAAATAATTATAAGTTAACTTGAATAAGAACTTGGCTGTACTTAAAGGATGACTTAATTACAATCTTGAGGTGACTTAAGTCAAGAACTTGAGGTGACTTGATCAAGAACTTATTAAGAACTTGATGTGACTTAAGTAGAAACTTAAAGGTGACTTGAGTAAGAACTTGGGGGTGACTTGATTAAAAACTTAATTAAGAACTTGGGGTAACTTGATTAAAAACTTAATTAAGGACTTGGGGTGACTTATAGCATGATCTGGATCACACACACGCACATACGCACAGAAATCATTCACACAATAGATGGGAAGGTGTGTGGGGGAAAGTGAGGGGCTTTTTGTGGTTCAACTTGAACGGCGTAAATTCGAGACAGCCGCTAAAATCACTTATTAGAGTCCTGAATCAATAATCCCAAGACCTCTTCAAAGTTCTCTCAGCGGCCGTCTGAGACAGCCTTTAAGCAGGTGAAGGGAGTGTTGACGCCGCTCCAGTAGGCGGGGTAGAGGCGGGCTTTGTAGGTCAATCGGCAGAAGCTGCCGGTTGGCCCAGTTTTGTTGGGCGCTTTCTGGCAGCCAGGCTAGTAAAACTACCGCTGTGGAAGTGACTCAATTACTCCCACCACGCAGGTTCAAGCACGTCATGTGTATCATGCCAGAACGCTTTAAAGTTGGGGTTGGATTGCATGTATTTCAGAATGAGTTTTCGTTTGCTGTATAACTCATTGAAAGAAATCGCGAGTTTGTGAAATTTTGGATAAGAATAGAAACAAAATGACACTTCAATTAGTCTTCTTACGCGAGTTGGCTCAACCAGCAAATCTTCTTTCAGATAAGACTCCCAGTTTTTTTGTTTTTGACCGTTTCAAAATTGTCTTTGCTTTCTGAAGCCAGTGTCCTAAAAAAGAGCTTGGGAAAGAGATTTCCTTTCATCATCTTTCACTGAGTAACAAGCACTGTGCAAGAATGGAGTAATTTCTTGAATACTTTCAAAGGTTTTGGTTTTATCAAATGGCTTTGAAGGCAGCTCACAAAGCTGTGTTTTCAAATATTTGTCAAGATCTTCAACTGATAGTTCCGTTTTTTGTTGGGGGAACAAAAACAAAATGCTTCCATTTGGCTTTGAGGGAGGAGAACAAGGCTCGCCGCTCAATTCTTTCTCAAAAAGTTTGTCATGGCCTCATGATAAACAAGGTGTTTTTTCACAAGATTAGTCTGTTGATCAGAAAGTTTTTCTTGCGAAGATAACAACAGTTCACACATTTCTTGAGTAGTATTAGTGTCACTTCCAGCACTAACAGAACGCATTGAAACATCACTATCCTGACTCGCCATGTTTTAACCAACACAAGTTCTCTCTCTGATTCTGTAAAGAAATGCTATCACGCCAGCATACATCCACACAGCGCAGCTCTCAAATGTAAAATGGCGTCACCTCTGTCTTGTTGCTATCACAAAAAAAGTCATGTGATTTAAGCCGGCAGTTGATTGGTTGAACGCGCGCACGCAACACTCGGCCCATAGCATTAACAACTAATTGCATGTGTGCTGTGTTCTGTGTAAACGAAGCCCTCTTGTCTGTGACAAGGCGTAAGCCCCTAGCTTAGAAGAGCATAAATTAAGTGATCGGATGTCAGCTTAATGGCAGCCCTCTATATCTCCACCCCTGCCCCGTGTCTGTCTGTCTGTCTGTTATGCAAAGTTTTGTAAAGATATAATGTCAGTAGAAACTAGCTAGAATAAGTGTGTGGATTTTATGTCAAAAATATAACTCAGTTTTAAAAGACTTATGCGTGAAAATGATGTTATTGAAGATAATCAAGAAAAACACAGGATTAAGCAAAAACTAAAATCTGAAAACTTTAGTAAATTAGTAATGAAAACGGATAATCCTACACAGTATGTTTGTTTGTAGGGTCGTTATTTTTTGTTTATTGAAAAAATGTGTGATGGATTGTCATTTTTAATTCATTGTTGAAGTCTTACTTGTCAGAGAACTATAAAATGTCTGTTCTAGAGTCATCCACCCGAAACTGGTTGAGGGTGGATGGCTAGAACAGACATTTTATAGTTCTCTAGGCAATTAAAATTAGTTTATTCAGCTCCCATACTACCTGAATAAAATGTATGTAGAAAAGAAAAAAATAGCTTGCTGGCCTTGTTGATAATACAAAGTCCATTTTTCATTCATCAAAAATCTTTGCGTGTGCCACAGCCATTCAGTTGTTTGCTGTGACAAAAAATCTACTTGGATTAGTAAACAGCAATTCCTCCCTACAATATTCTCTGTGAATGAACTCCCCCAGAAATGTTCAGGTTTCATTACCGCACATTAACACTTTATACGCAAACAAGATCTGTCATTACACAGTGTCTATGTGCTACAGAACGTGAGTACAGTGAATTTGCATTGCATTGTTTTCAGCCTCTCTCTTAGGAGTTTATGAAGAAAGTGCGTCTCCACTGTTGTCCAAAATCATGCGAGCTTGAGCGTCTTCCATCCTCCCTGTTGTCTATCCTGATGTTCTGTTGTTTCATATAACTCATGTTATCGATTCTTCCCTGAAGTATTAAAACGACAATCCTACGAACACGTACGGAAAAAAAAACTTTCCTTTTATTTTAGTGGCATGTCCTGGTATGTCCTGGCATGTCCTGGCATGTCCTGCATAGCCAGAGACGCCTGGGATGCTTCCTTTCTGGACTGACAGATTTACGTACTCATTTTCTGTCAGATATTTAGTCAGTCTGGCTGTCATGACAGAGAAGATTTCCCCTTAACGTTCAGAAACGATATCGGTCTAAACTGGCTGATGCCACTCGAGTTTGCTCTTTGGGAATGAACACTCCACAGCTGTCATCCATTTGTCGCTGACCTGCAGATTCCTCCATGCTGCTCATATCATTTTATGGAGCCACTCATGAACACTCGGACATTTGTTCTACAGCAAATATTCCATTTGGCCCGGGCAAAGATTTGGCTCAGGCTATCTTGATGACTTTCATACCTCATCTAGTGTTTATGGTTTGTCATTGAACTTTTTCTCTGGCACTGCAGGCTGCACCTAGCCCTGGATTTCAAGTGGTGCTTCGCTCTGAGGGTTGGAATATGTTTTCCTGAGATCCTACTCAGGAGTTTCTTTGTCCACTGTGAGTGTCCCGAATAATTTCCTGGCAAGCTGGGAGGGGTCTCTGAAAAGTAAATTGGTTTTCGTCTTTTTGCTCCTTCTCCTTTTTGCTAATTCTGCTTTGCCGAGAGCAGTATGTTGTGATTTCAGGTCTCCCTAGAGCTTCCACAACCTTTTCGTTTCAACATGGAAGGCAGCCTTCATTTTTATTTAAAATTGAGATTATTCTTTGCCTTTCAGATTCTATTCATCTCTTGCTAGCGTCTGGATGTTTGTGGCGATCTAAACTTCTATATAATGGACCACTTACTATCAAACATGTTCTCTATAAGAACATTTTCATTTTTGGCGAATGATACATTAAATAGAATGCACAATGGACCTTCTTCACATGTCTTTTGCACTTATACGATTTTTTTTTCAGTTAGTGCGCATGTAACATTGTATGCTATATTGTACAAATAAGTGCTGACAGGCATACCTCTTGCCTTTTTTGTGCATAATTTGTTCAATGCATTATGTGTGTGTGTGTGTGTGTGTGTGTGTGCGTGCGTGCGTGCGTGCGTGCGTGCGTGCGTGTGTGTGTGTTGGAGATTTGGCAACAAATTACATTATCATCGTCATCTATATCTTCAGCAGCAGCAGCAGCAGCAGCAGCAGCAGCAGTTTCATTCTTCAAGTTATAATCGTAATTGTAAAACACCTTCAATAGATTTGTGGATAGAGTGCTACGTCAAAACGATTTTGTTTGCCAGCACCTTGACTGTTTGAACAACAGACTACTACATCGTGGTGGATGTAGGCAGTGCCGCCGGTGTTGAAGAGATTGAGGGGGTAATCAGGAATGTAGGATGTCGGTTTGCTCCCTCTCCACGTCTCCTTTGAGTATTTCTGAACAGGGGTAGGAGGGACTGACCAGTTGGTTTGTTCCCTAACCAAGAGTGACCAACCGATGTCATTGCATGGCAGATTGTTTTCGCCTCGTTGTTGAATTTTGTTCACGAAGTCGGTGTTTGGGAAGCGACTGGAATTATCGTTTACCTGGCCATGGTTTTTGTCAAGTCTTGTGTCGATCAGCTTCACATGCCAGTATATGTGTTGATGATTGGAGGGCCTCGTACTGCCTCCACAAGATCTGACCTTGTGTGTTGAGAACTCCATATGGCCAGGGTCGTCAGTATTTCGTCGGTTTTTTTTTTTTTTGGCCACCTATTTTTGACAGATTATGCAGGCTAGTGATAGCTTTTATTTGTTCGTTTGCAGAAATGTGTCTGTGATAGCTGGGTAACATCACCCACTTTAGTCACACCCTGTCGTTGTGCCAGCTTTATTCATGACGCAGGAAGGGGGGGGGGGTGTCACCGAAGTTCCCAGAGCAGTGCTGGAACCTGTATAAATTGGCCGCCAGGTCTGACACAATGACTGTCTCCCCTTTGGTGAAGAAGTCCTGTGCACCACCCACCTGCCTGTGTTTTGTCCACAGTGGCGGAGAAAACTTGCCTTCGTCTGTTGCAGCATATATTCTGGCCGAGCATATATTGTTCTCGCTGGCTGCAATATAATTAACGGTCATGGCCATATTTTCACAGTCGCTCATTCGTCGGCATATTATATTGCCGCCGGAGATAATACGTGCCAAGTCGCACGCCACATTTTTTTCACTATGCTTTAAGGCATACCATAATGATGTTGGTAATGTTGACGGTAAAACGTAAGAAGAGAAAGTGTGTGTGTGTGTGTGTGGGTGTGTGTGTGGTGTGTGTGGGTGTGTGTGGTTGTGTGTGTGTGTGTGTGTGTCCATTATTGTGTGCGCGTGCATGCGTGCGTGCGTGCGTGCATGCGTGCGTGCGTGCGCGTGCGTGCGTGTGTGTGTGTGTATGTGTGTGTGTGTGTGTGTGTGTGTGTGTGGTGTGTGGTGTGTGTGTGTGTGTGTGTGTGTGTGTGTGTGTGTTATGTGTGTGTGTGTGTGCGTGTGTGTGTATTGTGTATTGTGTGAATGCACTGTGAGCCTTGACAGCTCTTCTCTCTCTCTCTCTCTCTCTGTCTCTCTCTCATCTCTACTCTCTCTCTCTCTCTCTCTCTCTCTCTCTCTCTCTCTCTGTGTGTGTGCGGTCTGCAGTTCCTTTTCTAAGTTTTGTCCTGCTTTAAGCGAGTTCATTGCGTTGACACAATAACGTCAAAATCATTGGGGATCAGTTATGAAGCGAAATTACCGTTTCCCATTATCATACACTAGGTATTCTCTGCTACATTTTGTTGTCGTTGAGTGTGATATTCATGTATCTGGTGTGATTAAGGAGAAAATACTATAAGTAGTGATTAAGGAGAAAATACTATAAGTGCAATACATGTACAGTAGTGTACAAAAACATATGTCGAATCGGAAATGTTGCACGTAAAATACTCATTACAGGAGTTGATGATACCTCTGAAACTAGATAGAAAAAGAACGAAATTGCCATTATCCTACTTAATATGAGGAATGATAAGAAGTGTGCTTCCTGTACACCCGTGTGGAAAAATTCCCTGCGGTACTTTTTATATTTTTTACAATTTCTACGACGAAGAAGGTCAATCCCAGAAAGTGACAAGAAAGCGTCACAATATTCATATTAATCAAAGAAGAAAAAAACAACAACCTACTGGTGCGGCAATAGACGTGTATAGTAACAGATTTTGCTCAACGTTTCATACGTTGTAACTTTTGGTATACATTCTGTGACCATTTTTCTAGGACAGAAAAGTTTTTCAATGACCGTTTGGATTTGAAGAACTAGACGTTTAAAAATCGGTGTAAAACATGAATGAAAACAGTTGAAGACAAAACAAGTATTAGGACAAATTCTCACGCCGTTTTCGACAGGCACACGTCCACAGATTCCAGGATATCGAGAACCCAGCGCCAATAAATCTCAGGTTGGAAAGAGAGAGAGAGAGAGAGAGAGAGAGAGAGAGAGAGAGAGAGAGAGAGAGAGAGAGAGAGAGAGAGAGAGAGAGAGTGGTGTGTGTGTGTGTGTGTGTGTGTGTGTGTGTGTGTGTGTGTGTGTGTGTGTGTGGTGTGTGTGTGAGTGTGTTGTGTGCGTGTACGCGGGCGTTTGTTTGTTGTGTGTGTGTGTGTGTGGTGTGTGTGTGTGTGTTGTGTGTGTTGTGTGTGTGTGTGTGGTGTGTGTCCAGTCTACCAGCATAAACCTTATAGTCTGAAGGGATAAGGAACGAGAGATATACAGAGAGGATGAAAGCAGCAAAATGTCGTAGATACCCTATTTGTAATTATCAGCAAATGCAAAATTTGGCTTCCTGACAACGAAAATGAACGAGCAACGAAGCTGAAGTGAATGAAGATGAGTGATTACTCGTTCATTTTCGTTGTCCTGAGCGTGTTGTATCTTGCCTGCAGAAGACATACGTTTGTCTGGTTTGTCTTGTGATTCATTTGTCTGCGTTTTCTTGGCGGTTCGCTATTAATTACATTTAAAATTGTGTTTATATTTCAGCCTGCAGTCGCCTCACTTTGCAACTACTTCATACACTTAGTTAAATCCTGAGTTCCAGTGCAGCTATCGGGAGCGTTTCAGAAGGAAACAACAGTGTTCACATTCACAATTTCGAGTTCTGTCGTTGTTTCGATGGCCATAGAAGGCATACTCAGTGATACGAATGCTTCACGTACTATGATCGTTGATTCGCATGTTAGTGTGTGAAGCATTACATACACTGTCACGAATTTTCCTGCACAGGATGTCAGGGGATTATTCAGCACAAGCAGTGTCTCCGCCTTCTGGAATTTCTTTGCCCGTAACTTCTTTTGTGTGTCCCTTCTCTGACACTGACTTTCCATAGAATGCCTTGGTACTGCTCGTGTTCTGTTTTTTCCCTTTGTGACCCATTCTGCTGTCTTTTTTTTTGTAAATTCTTTGACATTTTTCTTTGGTCACATTTTATACCATGCAGGCGTGTGTATGTGTGTGTGTGTGTTGTGTGTGTGTGTGTGTGTGTGTGTGTGTGTGTGTGTGTGTGTGGTGTGTGTGTGTGGTGTGTGTGTGTGTTTGAGAGAGAGAGAGAGAGAGAAAGAGAGAGAGAGAGAGAGAGAGAAAGAGAGAGAGAGGGATAGAGACAGAAGACAGACAGACAGACAGACAGACAGACAGAGAGAGAGACCTGCCGACTAGGTCTCGATGATGTGCACACTGTCCAGAATACTATCCATCCTGCCCTCTTGTGTTTTCGTATTAGCCATTTTGTTGTTACATGTATATAATGCTCTATGAATGGCGACATGTTTTTCCCTCTCAATTTCAAATATTTTGAGAGCTGCTTGATGAAATCATAGCCTGGCGAACCTACAGATTCTGTGATGCAACCTTTATGGCGAGGATTTGGCTCGGAGAAGCCACTGGCCATGTTTTCTTTCAGCTGTGACCTCTTTGGAGCACGTCCTTTTATTATCTCGTGATACTGCTGGCCGTGTATCAATATATTTACTGGACCCAAACAGTTTTGCTTGCTTTTGGGGTAACATTTCATTCCTTCCAGAGGAGTAGCGAAATGTACAAAAGAAAAGAAACAGACAGACACAATCGATAGTGCGAACTCATTCTGTCATTTTGTCTGACAGTATTCGGTGCATCGTAAGCACGGAGGAACGGCGACGACATAGAACAAATGCCTGTTTTTTTAAGTTTTGTTCTTCCTACAATGCTTTGTGGTTGAGCATGCTCTAAACTGACATAAATCGCAGTGTAATAAAAAGAGCACTTGCGTCACAGATTACACATGACACTACACAGTCAAAATAGATAGAGATCGAAGGGGAACAATTATGCTAAGAAATTTCACTTTATAACAGCTTGTAAAGAGAGCAGCTGATCCATTCCCTTCCTGATGTTGCTCCTTAGCAAAGCAGGTACAAGGCGGGCTCATTGTCGTGATCTTAGGACAGGACAGCAAGGCCCAAGACATTCACACCTGACGAGGGGGGCTACAACATGGAATTCGAATCCTTCTGAAATTGTTACTCAGATAATAGTGGACAGGCTTCGTCACATCAGTCTAGACTGGCAATGAGAAAACGATGAGAGGAATATATACAGGCTTCTGCAAATCACAAATAGAATAGTATACCAAGGTTACCAATTCATACACAGAGAGAAGAATGCACACAGGTCACGGACGGCCACAGGAACACCTGAGTAGAAAGGTATAATGTTTGTCGTAACGTTAAGTATCTTAACATAATTTCAAACAATATCAATCTGTGTGAAACAAATAAATAGCGTGTGCCATAATCTGAAGATCTGTGTTCAGTGAGACGGGTAGTAACATAACTATTTCTGTGAAATTTCAGACCCATCTTCATCAGTGTCTCCTTATTACTTTCTTCACCATTTTTGTTCCTCTTGCTTCTTTTTTCGCCATGGATTTCTTTTGAGCAGTGTCCAGAATGTTTCCCTGTAGTGAGTACCCATAGTATAGTAGATGACAATGTTGAAGGTAGCGTTAGTACCACTGAATACTTCAACAATCCATATACAAGTTAAAAAGATGTTTTGATTTCGTCGTCCAGAGTTCATTTCTGGGAAAAAGATCCGAACAAAGCGACTTAGAGCGTTTGGAGACGAGCAGACAATGAAAAAGATGGAGTTACCAACAAGAATCTTGGTCAGGGCCACTTCACGAGGAGAGATTGACGACGAAGTTTTAGATCGCCATGACATTGCCTGACGAAGTTTCACAATCGTCATGATTGTTGTTACCGTCACTATGATTATCACTACCCCAGGAAGGCCAACACCAAACACGTAACTTTCAAGACCATTGATGAACTCTTCATGTACTGTGTAGAATCTTCCTTCGGTGGGTGTCATCACAGTCTCACCTGATATGGGATCATACACACATCTAACACGATATCGGAAACTCACAATGAAAAACAAACTAAATATCAGGACATAAATCAACACGATTATCACCATCATTGTTCTAGTGCGTAACAAACTATAAACTTTGAGCGGATTGAAAACACATAAGCACCTTTCTGTAGCAATGATGGCAGAGAGAATTTGTGATATGTATACAAAGGGAAAATAAAGAACTGTCAAATTCGTGTTTACTAAAAACGTTTGAACTGGACCAAACCTTTCCTTTGTAGTGAACTGTAGCGCCAGTTGTTCACCTTGGATTAGCATCCTCATCGTCAGATACATACCATCAGCAAAAGACAAGGCAAACAGACACAGGTTGACCCGATCCTTCAGTCCCTGTTTGTAGAACACCGCCATGTTGATGACGTTAGCTGGCCCACCAATCAGTAATAATAACCCAAGCAGGTTGTTTTTAACCATGCGCACGATGTTTTCTACATCTACACTGACAACGTTATCAGGATTGTCCCAAGGCAAATACTCCATCTCACTGAATACACCTCGGATGCAATCTTCATGAAAGGATATGTTTTCCATCACGGTGTCCTGAGACATAACATGGATGGTTGCATTGTCAACCATTCTCACAAGTTAAACGTGACGCTGTCAAACGTTCGTGCCCTTTTATATTGTTTTCACATTTCCACAAACAAAATGATTATATTCCCATCGACTCAGATTCCTGTTTAAGTTTGTAATTGTTGTACTAGTGAAAGGGGGGAAAATGTTACAACAATTGTTAGTTCAGCAGGATGTTTTAAGCATGAATACTTTAACAAAGGCCGTTTTGGATATGAAGTATTTTAAAACATGAACGCACTGAAAATGCATGTTTTCATTAATTACGTGTCACTACTTGTAATACATTTATCTCCCTTATTAAGAAGTTTTACAAAGAAATATAGACATAGGTATAATTGCACATTGGTCCCCGCTTCTCTTTAAGATTTAATCAAGTGAACTGTTTTGTGGAAAGAAACTGTCTTCCTAGGTAAACTTTACTTTGTGATAAAATCAAACCAAAAACGTAATCTTAGCCTCTAACACAGCTTACACTCTGCAACATATAATGATCTACGCTCTGCAACAACATGCAAATAATAGAAGATAAGCGCGTTTTTGTAAAGATACTGACAGGAAATTAGTCATGGCCATTTTGGGCAATGTTTATTCGAATGATGATCGTATCTAAGCTAATATAACAAAGTTTAAGTGCTTCCATGTCTGAATTGAGTAAGTGCTTTGACGAAACAATTCACTTGAATTCTAAAAGGAATTTATGCAGAATTCCATTAGATTTCTTATTTTTCCAAATTACAAGATCATAGAATTGTAATATGCTTTCCTAAATGATTTGAACATCTCCGTTTGTTGTGAAAAACAGGAACATTTTAATCTATAAAACAGAATGAAAACACTTGTGAGTAAATTACGTGGTGTTAGATGAGGAATTTCCCTTGGTTTCAAAGAACAATGCATAGTTTAGAATAAAATGGGTGCTGTACAAACTAATATATGCAGGTTATGATTCAGACAAAGAGGTATCACAAAACATGGCTGATGGGATTGTCATTACGTTCAATCGGTGTAAAAAGACTTTTACTCTCACGAGGATAGTTGCAGTATAACAAATAGACATTTAAACAAAGGAACTAGAACTGCAAGTACTGATGTACACTTTGAAAATTATCGTACCCTCATCATCAATGTGTTATGTAATAAACGTCTATGTTTTCACACTGGTTCCATGTATCATGATTCAAAGGAATAAACAGAATTCAAACGATATATGGATTACATTGAAGGTTTTCTTGATTATACACGGAAAAGAGTGGGCCTCGATTAGAGATTAAGTTGTTCACGCTTTGTTTATCACCTCAGATTCCTTCTTTTTGTGCATATTGATATGAAATACTTGGCTACGCAATACGTCAAATTCTGCAAAGATTTCTTTTTTCCGATTGGAAATAATGAGGTGATCGATTTAGCTGTTTGTAGGCTATGCTGCCAAGCGGGGAAAAAAAAGAAAAAAAATTGAAAACCTTTCCTCTTGTATTTTTTTAAAATGAACGATATCATACGATGAGGACAATAGACATATATAATGAGAACAGCTGACATATGCTACGTGCTATTTTCAAGAACGTTTCTATTTCGTTAAAGCTCTCATTAAATGTTTCACGCATTGTGTACATCCTAATGCAGCTGATTATGATACAGGTAAGACAGGAGGTGCAAAAATGTAGTACAGAGGTCGGGTGTGAGTGGAGGGCTGTTAGTGGAAGCAGGGTATCGGGCGCTGATACTAATTAAGTGTTGTCACAACATGTGGTGTTCCATTCGGAGAGACCTGTGCAACGCACCTACATGTGTGCAAGTACTGAAAATTGTTCTGCATAGGTGATCGCCAAGAATGATTATGAACACACACACACACGCACGCACGCACGCACGCACGCACGCACGCACGCACGCACGCACGCACGCACGCACGCACGCACGCACGCACACACACACACACACACACACACACACACACACACTCACTCGCACACTCACACACACACACACACTCACACGGTGCACAGTACGCTCGTGGCAAGAGGACGTATCCTGCTTTTGCTCTGATTGTACTGACTGAGTTTAACTGATTTTTGTTGTTGTTTTTTTACCTAGAAAAAAATTCACCTGCGCTGTCAACAACAAAACATCACGCATTTCGTTGCTGTCATTTACTCTCACAATTTCGCCAACATAAGTTTAGTTTTTCAACAAACAACATCGACGTCTGTTTGTTTGTTTTCTCTGCATTATGCCTAGCAGTCCAGTATTTTTTCAACCGACTTGTGGCAATTTTTACTGGACTTTCCAAACTTTCATGTCGAAACGTACAACTGAGAAAATAAAGTTTCAATGAGTGATACGAGTCGGACCGAAAGTGACAGTGGTGATCGTGTTGCTGGTGTTGTTCCTGCTCCGGTGTGGGGACGTGGAGCCCCATCCAGGCATCAGACCGAGGCAGGCAGCGATATCTTCCAGTGGCCAGCACCTTTCCAGCTCTCGTGGGGTCCGTGGAAGTGTGTTGGAGGTCACGATTTCCCATGTGGTCAAAATGTTGACGGCGATGAAAAGAGAATGGAGGAAAGAATCGAAGGTCTTCAGTCAACGATGCAACAGCACATGGAGACATTTCAAACTGAAGTGGAGGAAATTAAAAAAGAAAACAAGGACTTGAAAGTGAAAGTTGAAAGGCCAGAAAGCAAAGTGGACGATCTGAGGGGAGGAGCCGTCGTAACAACTTGATCTTTCATGGGATTCCTGCTCCCCAAGGAAAAGTGGAACTGTGTCAAGGAGGTGGCAGTCACCCCGTCCCATCATTGTCTGCTTCAGTAATTTTAAAGACAGAAACGGGTTCTGGCCAACTGCAAACTTCTGAGGGAAAAGAAATCCAAGGTGTTTGTAAACGAGGATTTCACCCCACGAGTGAGAGAGTGGCGTCGCCTGCTAGTACCGTTCCTCAAGACAGCAAAGGCGGAACAGAAACGCCCCTTCCTCCAATTCGGTACACTGATCATTGATGGACGGGCCTTCGTGTATGACACCACCTCCCAGAATGGTGTAACGGCAGGAAAAGAGCTGAAGGCCCGCCGACCCCACGCCCAGGCAACCTGAAGGAAGGATTCCACTTTGTTACCTCCACTACGTGATGTTAGTGACGCAGTGAACAATGGGCACACGATATCAGGGTGACACCTCTCACACAAACAAGCAGCGTAAGTGATGATGACATATCAGATAATGAGCAAACTCAAAACACAATAATCAGTGGTATAACGACAGATCACTCAGAAACTAATATCAAGCAAAAGGATTGTGTGTCTATAGCAGAGGCTGTATCAGTCACAAACCAAACAGAAAGTGAGGACATAACAAGTAACTCCTTGGATCTCGAACTTCCTCATGCACGTGATCACTCACTGTTAGAAATAATGACATAGCATATTCAGGGACTTGCCAGCAAACTAAAGAATATGCCATGGAAATCCTTTGTGAAAAGTATATCTTTACATTCTCGGAAATTTGGTCATGCAAACAAAATGTCATAAAGGCAGCATTTCTTGATTATACACAGTGTTTACACACCTCGTACGCATAGATTAAAATGTGGGGTTGTTATGTGTGTACAGAAGTCAGTAGATTTACATGTGACACGGTGATTGAAGTCAGCTGAAGATTCCTTTTTTTTCTTCTAAAGATTGGTACGTCCGTATTTCATTCTTCAATTAATGTATTGGTGGGTTTTGTGTATGTTCCTCCGGAAAGATCTGTTATTTATGATAATGATAATGAGGATAGAACTGAGAAATTGAGATTATATGTCAGAAAAAATGTACTCATACCCTGGATGTTATGTGGCGCTTTCAGTGCTAGGACATCTGGACTTTCTGACTTTGATACGAATGATGAAAATGAACATGTCCCGTTATTTAAAGAATTAGACGAACTATCAGTTGAAGGCCCTCACAATAAACGGAAATCTAAAGATTCAGGACTTAATAACATTTGACAAAACCTTATTGAACTCTGTAAAGAATTTGACTTAATATTGTGAATAGTAGAACTACAAGTGACAACGAAGGTGAGATTACGTGTGTAGCAAATAGGGGAAAGAGTGTTGTAGGTTATTTCATTGTTCAATTCCATTATTCAAACGGAAATCAGACATGTATTTTGCTAACAAAATTGAATCATAATTATTTGTTTCCTTACGATTTTGTTGAACCGCTTGAAGCGCAGACGGAAACAGATATATGGCCCAGCTATAGGAAGCTATTCATGGAAACAACAACACGCTGAATTCATTCATGCTTACTGTAAATGGAAATGTTCAGGAAGAGTATGAAAAGTTCATGTCAGTTGAGATGATAACTTTGAAAAGCTGCAACAGTTTATATATTTCACTCAAAACGCTGCAGAAAAAATGAGGTCAAAACAAAAAAAATGTCAATTTCGTGCACAACTCACCTAAGGGGAAGTAGAATGTGAGCGAATCAAAGAAGAAAAATATACGTGTTTAAAGTTTTTTTCGACACACAGACGGGAAGATCAAGATGGTTACATTGATGCGAAACAGAGATTAAAAGCTCTTATTATAGTAAACAATCAGAAAAATGAACAGTTGGTGAAAGAACTGACCGATTCATCTTTTGAAAAAACTTAAGAGTTTTCTGGGAAAAGATCAAAACATTAACTTCAAATACTCAGAGCAAACTAAAAGAAATAACTCCGCGTGCGGGCATGATCACTTTAAAAATCTGTTCAATGTAAAGACGGGCTTTCGGATGACCGCAGTTTGCTGAAGACTTTTCAGACCACGTTTGAAATGCATGAAACAGACAACTGTGAATATTGTGCTGTTTGGAAAAATACCAACATCGCAGAAGCAGATATCTGGGTGGGGCCCAACAACTTAAAGGCCTGTAAGGCAGCTGGTCCTGACAGTTTTTTCGTGTAACTTTTTCTTGCATGCCTCTGATATTTGTACAATTTTTTCTGGGGCCCCCGTTAATAAGCTATTATCTTCGGAATGTACCCTGAAAGCTGGTCAGAAACATTGATGTTCCCATTACATAAGAAAGAAAGTAAAACAAATGTTGATAATTACAGAGGCGTCTCCTTCTGAATGTTGTTAGTAAATTAAAGCAGTACTGTCTTAAACGAAAGACTTAAGCAGTATTGTGAAGAAAAGATTTGATCCCGGAGAAAACAAGCTGGTTTTCCGCAAGGGCTAGAGCACAATTGATAAAATATTCACCTACAAGCTAGAGTTAAAAATATCTAACAAAGCAAGGGGGCCAATTTTACAGTCTTTTGTTGATTTGCAAAGGCCTTGACTGTGTAGACAGAAAAAAGTTGCAGTTTTACTGTTGCAAAAGGTGTGCATGGAAACTGTTTCAACACCTAAAAGCAGGTAAAAAGAAAGTTAAACATTCTGTTAGACTGGGGGGCAAAGTCACGGACCATTTTGAAATTTCTTGTCTGGCGTAAAAAAAAGGGATGCATTTTGTGTCCTCCTCCATTTTTTCATATTTCTATAGAACTAGAACAGCAATTGAATACATGTAGAGCTCGTGACACAGACCTTTTGAATAATCAACTTGGTGTCATTTTGTTAATGTACGCAGATGACATTTCATTAGCTGCTGACTGTAGCTGACCTATAAAAGAAAATCAATTGTCTAGAACAATATTCAGCCAAATGGGGACTGGGCATATGTTAATATATGAAAACACAGAAGTTGTTTCAAAAAAATGGCGGTGTTTTGAGAAAACTGTGAAAAGGTTATTACCCTGGAAAACAAATAACTGTAGAAACCATTTATAACTACTTAAATATCATTTTTGAATCTACTCTCAACTGGGCTCGATGTATGGAAAACTTATCAAATGAAGCCCTCAGAGCAGTAGCAGGAATAAAGAAATTGTACTTTAGACTTAAAATCTGCCAGCCAGCTCTGTCTTCAAAACTTTGACAAGAAATAAAACCTATCATGTTATATGGTGCTGAGGTTTGGCCGTTTAGAAATTTGACGTAACTGAGAAAGTGCACGTAAAGGTATGCAAGATGGTCTTGGGTGTTGGAAGGGATGTTAAACATAGCATTGCTCTAGGAGAATGCAGTAGATTCCCGATATACATTGAAGTGCTTTCACGTGTGGTAAAATACTGGATCAGACTGCTTGCTATGGAATACAATAGATATCCAAAACAGTGCTCTCTGATGTTGTTTAAACATGATTTTGCCGGTCGAAAAAAAACTGGGGTTGACAACTTCACCAGGCCATCGTCCATGTGTGGGCTGGTGTGCCAAGGGGAACACATCAACCACCTGGTCCACTCAATGAGCCGCAGGTGTCAAGCAGTTGTCCATGCAAATGGTGGCCACACACGGTATTAGGACTTCAAGCTGGTTTGTCACGTGACCTTGGATTTTCCACACAAAGACATATTGCTGATGACATTTTCACACATTACGGTGTAATGAATCAAATCACGTTGAATTCTCGCTTCCACTCTGTACAATTGTGACCAATAAAATTCGCCCTAACCTTCAGCCTGTTTTGCTTTCGCGTTTTTTATGGAAGTCAGTATACATTGATCTTGTTACACCTGTTGAACATTGTAGAGCTATCTGCTTACTAAGATGCAGTAAATTATTCGTTGAACGGCATTGTTCGCTTTGGAAACCAACAATCCATACTGTAGTGAGTGGAGAGAATGTCTTTATACGGGTTTCAACCTCACCTATCTTATTTTGCATGAACCCCCCCCCCCCCCCCCCCCCCCCCCCCCCCTTTTCACATACAAATCATCCATCTCATATCAGTTTTGGCTAAAATTAACAACCCGTTTCACAAAAAAATTAACGCTCCAAAACCTCTAAAATTGACCTAATCGTTAATTTAAAATGGGGGCCTTACGTGCAAGATAAGATTTGGTGATCCTGAACCCGTATAAAGACATTCTCTCCAAGGACATAAAAATTAAGGGTTTACAGTACGCCCGTCTACTTCCAGCGCTATTAACGTCCGCGGGACTGGGCCCTTACTACTTTTCTAATATGCTCTTCTACTTCCAACACTATTAATAAATCAGAACAAGCAACTGGCTTTCCATCTTGATTAGCTATTTTTACATCCAATGAATTTATAGACCCTCAATTAATTCTTTAAATTGGCTGTTTCCGTCAAAACTATATAACTGATAATCGCAAACCCTGCCTTAATTGACGGCAGTGCTCATAGAACTGTAGATGGATAGCCATTAAACAAATTAGCATTTGTTTTTAACTGTTGTAAATGGACATACAAAATTGGGTTTTACGAGAAAATCAGAAGGTTTATTACCTTCAAATTGATAAACACCTTCTCTTGTACTAAATCTATAATCTCTGTCACTGCTGTGAAAGCCTAAGATTTTAGCTAGCCCTTTAGGGAAAGTGTACTCTCTTCTTTCTTCTAGTGGAAAATTCATAGTAATTCTAAGGTTTGCCTCGTTAATTGTTAACAATATACTAGATTCGAGAAGTACTTCTTTTAAAGAACAAAGTTGTAATAACCATCGGGTATTTGCACATGAGTTATTTGATTGCCTTGTTCGCCATTAACATTAATCCAGTTATTTTGAGCCCCTTCAGATATGTTAGACCACATAACTTTAAAGCCAATTTCTTTAAGGGCAATCCTACAACTCCCGCGCCAATTAACAATTGGATACGTTAAGAACACACGCTCGTTTTGCTTGGTTATATTGATGTACATCTTTTTTATAACTATTTTAGAAACTAATTTAAAAATGGAACCTTTTAAATATAACGAAAGTGCCACTTATAATGTAGGAGCGTTTTATAACCCCAAATCGTTGAACTTCAGCAATCTAACCATTGCAGTAGATGAATCATACGGCTTCCAAGTCAGACTTGTAAACCCACTAACTAAATATTTAAACCCGCCAATAAATAATGATAGAGTGCCATCAGCTTGGTCATCTCGTCCTATGGCTTTTTTTTCCAGAATCAGTTAAATTTGCGATTTACTGCTCAACTACTGGTTGTGGCATTTCGTATACAAACCATTTATATCACCCAATCTCTTAGTAAGGGCAGTATATAGCTTTCATGTTTATTACCAGTACAGACGAATACTAACTGAACTACAAGTGCCCCTCCCCAGCGACAATGCGTTTAATCCATTTAAAAAGCCCAATGGACAATAATGCATATGAAAGAATCTGCAACGAATTTAACATTAATCCTTCAACTGATTTAGAAAAAAGTTAGACCGCATCATGGGTTAGGCACATTGTATTTGTGGGGCGACGTAGAGAATATACTTATGACTACTGGCCCGGTCACACCTCTTTTCAACCAGACAAACAAGTTCGATTGGGATCCATAGAACAAAAACATCCTAATGCTTGGGCAACATTTATCTTAGATGAAAGTGAAGGCCTAACAATGCCAGGAGTGCAAAGGCTTAATGACTCCATACGAACATACGTTTGGTGTCTATTAGGAGCACAAGCACAGACAAAGTCTAGCATAGTAGATCAATCTACAGGCTTTGATGCCAGAAAACAATTTCTAGCCAATTTAGAAGATGCTATTAACTCTGCTGTTGATTTGCCTGCCAGCATACAAAGGTATCAAAACGTTCTTGCACATGCTACGTCAAAGGTTGACTTTGTTGTAGGTCATGGATTATACATGCTACCCTCTGACCTTAGACTGCAGATTGGCATGATACAGAATTATAATAATGAAATCCTCATTGCTGGAGACGACCAAAACTTAGGGCACAATCAAGGCTTAAACACAAGGCCCGCTCCATCCATTTTAAAGAAAGTACCAGTCTTGAAGAAAGCGATCCAGTTATAAGCAGCCACAGCCAGAAAGCAGCCCAGAAAGCACGCCACCTGTTGATCTGCCTCGCACTGACGGTCATACTAGCGAAAAGACGGCCCTTGTTGTATTTTTAACTTTTACTGGATTGGCCATACTTTATTTCACTAAAAATTAATCCAGCAGCTAGCACTCCTAATGTCCACAGATGGTCAGCCATATAACCTTACCTATAATAGACAAAACCCAACTAACAACACTACCTATTATGCCAGGCAGAGCATCAAGCGCTTTGGCTGCTAACTTCTTTAATAAGTTTGCTAGATGATGCAATTGTTTTCTAATCCAACTTTTACCAGGCTGATGCGTTGGAGGTGCTACTGGCCATGTTGGGCGCACTGCTGTTAAAGCATAAAACAAGTGTAGAGATAGCAAAACCCAACAGCTTGTAATATACTAACTATTGTAATCCCCTGTTTCCCTTGAACAAGACCTTATTCTTCAGCTAGTGTAGTGTTTTTCATAAGTATTCTGTTTATAGTTTCTCTTATTCTGCTTGTTTGGTGCGAGCTGCGCTCTGTTAGGTAGACAGCCACTACTAACCTGGCCGCCATTTGTAAGCAATTAAATCTGTATTTTCCTGCTGTATTCTAGCCTTTTTCCTTCTCGCCCTAAAATTGTTTTCCCTCTGCATCAGCGAGTTTATTTTTTTCTTCTTCTATCTCTCTATCGCACTCACCAAGTTTTGCAAATTGTTTTCTCCCCCTAGTTCGCCCCTTATGGCTTTAGGACGATCATTAAGCCACCCAGGATTTCACATCATAGGCAATGGCAATCGTCAAATGTTTTCGGAATGTTTTTTCTGACTGTTTCCTCATTAAAACCCGTCTCAATTTCGTTGCTAGCAATCATTTATTCTTGGTCCTAAATCTTGAAAAAGGGGTCATTTCTATTTTCAGATTGTGTCGGCAACTCTTGCCCCAATTTCGTAAAAGAAACTAACAGCCTCTAGGCCTTAAATTTACATGTGTAATCGCCTTTGTCGGCAACAGGAATTCCTCTGTCTAAGTGTGCTTAGTTATTTTAAAACTTAGTTGGTCTGCTGTTGTAGTAACTCTACAAAAAATTTCCTCGCGCAATTAGTTAATATACAGATGGTTGCTTTAAATCTATCTTAAAATCCAAAGGTACTATTGCCTTTCTGGTGCTCTAGTCCCTAAGCATATGTAGAATGAGATAATTCTATTTGTTAATAGTTCAGCTGCGCGAGAATGCGCTTACTGAAGGGGTTGTTTCTGCTTCTTCTAATGAAAGGGATTGAAAGAACCTTCTGCTGCTCTTTCAAGTTCTTCGCGCAATGAAGAGACTAATTCTGTTTCATTCTTCGACAAATAAGGGCCTGGCAGATCTCTTTTCTCTCTTTCTTCTTCGGAAGGATCAGGCACGTCAAAATCTTCAACCATATTTTTCAATTATTTATATTCTTTTTTTTTTATAAAAAAAATGAACTCTTACGGTTGTGACCTCGATCCCTACAGAAGAGAGAGGAACCTCATTGCGTAAAAGGTATAAGGCAGACTTAATTAGTGTAAATACTCCATCACCGTTCAGCTTAACAAACTTAAATAGTCAAGTTCCCTGAACATGCGGGTGCGAAGAATGTTATAATGCCAGGCACTGCTAACTAACAATCAAAATAGATATTACATCAGTCATAACCCTAATGCTACTGTTGTTTGACTAATTTAGTCAGGCTATCGTTAATTCATATATTAATCAACTGGACGGAAAAGAAGTCCTTAGTCTAAACGAGGGCAGACATTTTTGACCTCTATTCTGATCTATGCTGCCTAAAAAAGAAAGAAAAGAGAAAGTTTATCAGGAAACAAAGCCCAAATGGTCAAAAGCACATGCTTAAACGGGGGATATCCAAGAACGAAGGTAAAGATGATGCAGTAGCAGAAGCATTTGGCAACAGATTTCGCATCCCTCTAGATTTGACTGTTAAAGACGCATAATGCCATATTACCAAGGCGCACTAAAAGAAAAACTTTATTAATGGGCGTAACTTTAATCCTAGGCGGTTCTGTTGTTTTGTCTGAAATATACTGAAGCACAATCCACAGTTTGTGACATTTTCACTTGATTTGATGTTGTTACTAACCCTGGACTGGCCAGAACAATCTTAACCCAGTATAAGAGTAAAACGGTTTTTATTAAGAAAACTTTTATAACACTCCAGTTACAGAAAATAGAAACAAAGCGAGACACCCTCTGGAACATACATCTAAATCAGTCTCTGAAGTCTTTAAAAGGAATTTTGTTCTTTATTTACTGAAGAAACAACTCTTTTTCCGAGAGAATCAGAAGCGTTTTATAATCAAAAATTTGAGAAGTTGACTGTGCAATAAATAGGCAGGTCTGATCAGTTGTAAATCGGGTTGAGGTTCTTTTACCTCACCAACACTTTGAATGAAAAATAGAGAAAGTTTTTCGCTGGAGTAGTCAAAGCGATCCTGCAGTTGATCGTGTATGTAAAAAATAACGATCGTCCTTTATGATGTAAGACTTGAAGAACTACTTAATAACTAAATAAGGCTGTGGTTGGACTTTAGATTCACATTGACAACAGATTGTTGGAAGTGGAGCAAGGGTAGGGCAAGATGGTATAAAAATAAATATTCACAGAAAGCATACGGAAACGCCCCCACTAAAAATCATGTTTTAATGGTTTTGATTGCCACAGTTAAACATAGAAGAAAACAGGCTAAAAGACCGGCTTATTAAAATGCAGAAGAAATATTCTAATAAGAAGCAGATGGATAGTTGAAGTTTCTGCCAAAGAGATCCACACTGTTCTCTTATCAGCGGGATTACTGGGTGTAGAAAGCTGTCTTCGTACTTGATTTGTTACAAACAATATACAGGTTACATTACGAGATCACATTGTAAATTCCCTGCACAACCATTAAGGCACAACAATCCTTACAAAGAAAGGCAGTTTATTAACAGACGATAATAATTTCTAGTTGATCCAGCGGCGACAAACTGAGGGTCTGACTGTTTAGAACATAACTATAACCTATTTGAGGAACGAAACACGTTTATTATGATGACTGTTCATCTGAACGAGACCAGATTGATAAAAATAAAGAAAAAGCTTTGTCAAAGCTAGCCTTTAGTGGTCCCACGCCTTATTTTGGTGTGGCTTAACTCACAAATATAATGCTGTCTAAAAGGCTTTAGATCGCAGTAAAATCGGTTTGTATTAATTTTACCTAAGGACAAAGATAGTTTTGGAAGAATGTTTCAGTGAAAATTTAAATAATAAGGGAGCAAAGAAGAGTTAAAATCAACACATAACAGAGCAGTTAGAAAAATCTAAAACCACGCCTAAGCTATGCTTACGGACTGACCACCAGTTCAATACGTTTTGTATTTAATATAAATTTGTTTATTATCGATTGCTTATAACAATTTGTTTATGTATAATATTTATAATATACAAAGAATGTCTCGGGGGCCAGAATCAAAAGCGCAGCTAGCTCCTAAATGCGTTGCAGTAGAAGCTAAACTGACCTAGCAGAGCACGATCTGAGTTTGATCTAATAGGATGCCAGGAAATCTAAATGGATTATGAAGAACACAGATGATGGGGTTTACAAACGAACAGAACTAGAAGACAAAAAACGCAGCAATATCCTACCCTAGAAGAGATAAGAAAATAAGGGCAAACGATTTTGGCAAACATGAATACAAACTTTCATAAAAGAAGAGAATGCTTGGGGGCGTTGCTTCCGAAATGCTTGGAATTTAAAGTTGAACTGAGAACCCTAATGTATACTTTGCTAAGGAAACAATTTCGGCTTTCAGAAAAGCTTAAATGAGGGCCCATTCTTGTTATAGCCTACTACAGGACACAAACAGAAATAACAGATAGAAAAAACTAAGCAGTGTTTCGTGATTATCTGCTACCAGAGAAAGAAGATTCTTAGCTGATGTGGGGGGGACATACCGTCGGTTTATTAAGAATTTACCCCTCCGCTACAGTCACTAACTAGGCAAATGACGATGATTTTTCGCTTATTTTTAATCCGAGGAGGGCGAATACTAGTATTTGCCAAACCGAACGTTTAATTAGAGGTATACAAAAAAAGGCTGAAACATGGATCCCCTCTAAACCTCAGAATTTCAATATTACTAAAAACGGAGACAAATAACACAACCCTTTAAATCATCTGACAAGGTTACTATGATGGTTGACAAAGCCAAACTAAAAGTACTTGACTTTATTTTCATTAAGTATGTTGATATTTATTGCGTTTAACACAGTTGATGAAGAGCTGCCAGAAAATTAATAAGAAGAAGATATGTATAAGATAAATTAAAAAAATAACTCGTATTTAAAAAAATGGAGGTTCAACAAATTAGTTAAAGCAAATATACGAACTTCAAAAGGAAATAGAACGCTCACTTATGGATAATATAAGTTACTAGAAAGAAAATATGCTAAAGCTTTAAATACTCTTTCTTTATTAATTACAGGTTCATCAGCTGTAGCTAGCGTAAGTGCTGGGTCTATGTATGCTGTTTTAGCTACTGGTGTTTGGAGCGCCAGCCTCTTAGCATTAAGGGAGTCTGCGGGGTAAGGTTAAGGCGCCGTGTCTATATTGAAAGTGCCTGTTTTAAAAAAAATTAACACCTAAATTACAAAAGCACACTGCTAATGTTGCCCTAGTCATCCGCAAAACTTTGTAATTAAATAAGAATAAAGCAAATATTACAGATGAAAACATACGGACGAAGAATTTCGAAGCTTATGGCCTGAAGGTGAGAATTAGAGACGGCAAAAAAATTGAACTTCCAAAGGAGTGGAAAGAGACGTTTACTTCATCGACAGGTAGAACAACTGATGCTATTAAAACAGAACAATGAAAACCAAACACAAATGATCAGTTAAACCCAAAATAGACAAAAAAATAAAAGTTTAACAAAAAGGTTTGACAAGCACCTAGGGCGTCCTAATACATTAACACCCGCGCACTGAAATGACTGCCTGCACATCCCTTAGTCGAATATTTATTTGCAACCCCCCCACCGCCACTGGCCAAGAATCAGCGCCTACACGGTACCGAGCTAGTATTTGATTGCAGGCCCAGAGCTGTCGTCTGCTATTTCCACTGATGTTTACACATGACACAGAAAAAATCTGTCACGCATCGTCTGTAAAAACATTTTTCGCAAGTGAAATAACCGGAAGAAGAAAACGCTTCTAAATTTTGTTAGCCGGGAAAAGGCGTGACAACTTTTTCACTCGCATGTGCAAACCTCATTAACATGATGAATTGAAACAACATTTGTGAGTATGCATGTGCCTAACCGTTAGTAGGATACATTAACATGATGACATCGAAACAACATTTTGGTGAGTGCCATGTGCAAATATAAATTAGGATACTGAAATCGAAACAACATTTTTTGTGAGTGCGCATGTAGAAATATAAATTAGGATAATGAAATCGAGTTTGCTAGAATCCAAGACACGATGGACCCCCTACGCGAGCCTTACCAAAGAAGTAAGAGCAACAGAGGCGTATATAGACCAGGTACTCAGAAATAGCATCGTTTAAAAAATTGACAATAGAGATCTGATACTCAATCACAGGTCCCCCAGTGAAGGGCATAGTGGGCCAGTGTTAACGATGTTCAATAATCTCTGTAACAAGCCAGCAGGCAAGTTATAGAATTTACCCCTGCTGCAGCCAGCACGTGTGTGTGTGTGTGTTGTGTGGTGTGTGGAGTGTGGTTGTGTGTGTGAATGAGAGAGATGGAGAGAGGGGGGAGGGATGAGATGCGGAGACAGACAGACATAGAAGACAGAAGATGAGGATAGAGAGAGGTGGAGAGAGATATGCATGCGATAACATGAATTTTTTTTATTTATAATTTTATTCTGGTTTAGAAAATGAGCCCGAGTAGTTAGAAAGCTTACTAATATATTTGAGGAGATTTGGAAGATAACGAAGGATTGGGAAAACAGTAAAGAAGAAGAGTTAAGAACAGGTTTGAAGAAGTAATTACTGAGATCTTTTTAAATCGCAAAAATAATACAATAAAGCGTGAAGCACGGCCATCCATAAAATCCTACCAGATTCTTGGTCCCACAGTTGTCAAGCTGTTTGCCAATATATTTGATAATATGGCTCCTGAAAGAATGTTTAATCTGTCTGTTTCAACGCAGCCCAAAGTAGTAGGCTATTTCACTTTATTAAAGATCATGTTTTGCGATTAGAAAGACTATGAATAACAGCACTGAATTTACATTATTTTTATTATTTTAGATATTTTAAAAATGGCTGTCGAACTCAAGTGAATCTGAAAAAAATAATGGTAAAGACCTATTTGACGAAACAATGAAAGCATTAAACATTGATTTTAGTGAATTTGTTTTGAGAATGCTGTAGACCATATAATAAAAAGATCATAGTGAACTATTTGACGAAGCAATTACAGTGATGAACATTGACTGTAGTAGATTCAGAAAAAGCTAAATATTGCAGATGTTAATGTACGGTTAACGTGCCTGAAGAGTTGCAATGCTGGGCGAAGAATAAAAAGCGCGGTTTTACTTATTCGTTTATATACATTTATTTTTTTTTAAATTACGTAAATATTCAGTTAAAAAGAGCCTCACAAACGCGTCTGGTCTGAAAAACTGTCGGCCACGCACGTGGTGAAAGGTAGTGACAAACACTTAAGCAAATTTGTGTTAGTGAAGTAGACAATGACATCATTACCCGCCAACAAATGTTCATGAAGCGAAGCCATGCTATCTCTAAAAAATCCCAGAGTCTCCTCTACAGATGCAGCCACCAGTAAAAGATGCTGTTGAGGCCGTTCCTGATTGAATTATATAACGCCAGATGATGACGGTAGCATGGGAGTCTGGGTTTCAACTAAACAAAAGAAGTTATTAAATACTATCGCGACTTTAAGACTCTGACGGCTGACTACAAAGCATACACCAGTTTAACCATGCAAGTGAAGAAGCAAATAGCGGCGTCGGAAGGTCTGAAGGAACAGTCCTTCAAAATCTATTGAGACAAACCAAGTTCTACCTAAATCGGCAAATTTCACCTTCCTCTCCAAAAGAGTTAGGTTTTAAAACGACAGTCCTTAAACATAAAAAATCCTTAACAACAATGTGTTTTATGTAGGTGGCGTTTTTAAGCACATTTAACACACTGTTATAAAGAACGCATAAAGAGTATCTAATTATGAACAATATAAGCAAGAGCTAAACTTTGATGACATTACCCTTCAGTGGATTATAGAAAAGTATATCCATTTTGAAGAACAAAACAACCAATCACACCGAAAACTATAACACATGGCTGTGGAAGGCAAATCTAGTGGCCTTCTCGGATTTCTTACTCCCAACAGCTCCTACTTTAGGCGAACCGCTTAAACAAACCTGTAGACTTTAATACTGTTTGCAGATAGTAACAAAGAGTCATTATGTATTAATCATAACAATAAGCAGACTTATTCTTATGTACATCAAAGGATCAAATCTAAACAAGAGGATGTAAGAAGATGTTTAGTTAGAATCCCAACTATACAAGCAGCTGCCAGTCATAGAACTCATTGTAAAAGTTTTGTAGACTGGAACCAACACCACACACCAAAACCAGGGTCGTAAAGTTAGTTTAAAAAAATTACACAAAAGTGCAGATGATCCCGTACGTGGTTTATGCTGACTTTTGAATCGGGCTCTTGTCTCGCATACTTGATGGCCCACAGACAGCAAGAAAAAAAAACACCTTATTAACCCACCATCAATCGTTCTTTAATCGTTTATTGTTGTTAGGTCCAGATGGAGCGCACACACAACCCAGAGATTTAAGAGGCCCCAATGCAGGCTAGTAGATTTTTATAGCAGATGAAAACAACTTCGTTATTTACTATCCACAAACTAAAAACTTTCATGACATTGTAATGACTTCTGAAGACCATGAACGCTATGACTCAATCTACACAACGTGCTGGATTGCGGCTTAGAGCAAACAACCTAACGTAAAGACGTGACAGTAAGAGACCACGATCACATACTGGCAAATACAAAGAAGGAGCAGCACACAACAAATGGTAATCATCAACTTAAGGCTGACCCCAAAAATAGAAACTGCCTATCTTCTTTCATAACTTACGAGGCTACGATTCTCATTTCATCATGCAAGCAGTGACGTCTGAATAGAAGATGGTTACCTGCCTTGCACAGTCCATCATAAAAGATACATGCTTTTAACTCTCGATTTGTTTATCCTGTTTATGACTCTGCCAACATCTGATGGCTATTTATGATAATTATAAGCCCAGGATCGCTACAAGAACTTTCCAATAACTAAACAATATTTTGAACCCCTCTTTTATCACGTATAGGCTTTATTCCTTAAGAATACATGAACTCGAGGAGATAGGTTTGACGAGACTCACTCCCTCTAAAGGCGCTTTCTTTCTAGTCTAAGAGGCAAAGACATAACTGTGCCGGTGATAAGAATACGCACTGAAAGCATGGACAGAATTACACTGTCAACATGGGTGGATTATCATGATCATTACTTGATGGCTGACGTGTGGTATTATAAGCAGACGTCGATTCAAATAACAGATCTACATGCATGAAACATTAATGTCTAGACTCATCACATTACATCTCATGCGCCTGGCTTATCTTGGGATGCATTCTTAAAAGTCTACAAACATCAAGATTGACTTAATTTCTGATCTACTCCATACCCACACTTCAAGGATGAAGACGGGTGAGGGGAGGTATTGGCATGGCCTCACATTCCATAATGCAAAGCCAAACAACCCAAAAAAGTATTAGATGTTTTATGGACCCAACAAAACATTCCAACTATCTAATTACTTAAACGCCAACAATCTGTAATGGTGGGCTATGACCAGCCACTTCCATAACGTAACTTCAAAGATGTACTCAGGTGCATGTACAAATGAATAATCAAGGGGAATAAAGTGGTTGGGCAGTTTAACGTACAGATCACAGTATGGTTTTTATTCAAGAAGTAAACTTGTAATATCCTGATGAACTGCATGACCTCCACAACGATAACCTCATGGCCGCAGCAAGATTAAAATGAGCCCCACAGAACCTCCTAAACTAAACTTGTGCCCAATCTTTCCCACAAGACTAAATATGTCTGTCATTACAGACTGTTACAGTTTTAATCATACGACACGACTGAAACTGACTGCTGTAGCATAGAATCATGTGCTTTTGACCAAGAGCCTTTTATGAACCAACCATCAAGAAAATACTGATACAGAACCCAAGCCACGATGCTTTCAGAAAAAGAACATCATTAAACTGAATGAAAACAGCTGTTTTGGGCAAAACCATGGAAATCCACAACAAACGTAAAGATTTAAAATTAGTTACAAAAGAAAACCAACAATTAAGTTTGCCTCTAAACCTAAGCAATCAAGACTTAGAAGATTTAATAACGACAGCTTGTTGGCATTATGAAGAAGAAAAAGGATGTAAAGTTGACAAGCCTGTGTATATTTTCGCTTTACTGTAATTATAGGGGCTGACGAAGTTTTATGATGTTAGAATTACTGAGTTACGACTACTATAAAACCGCTGAACCCAGAAGCCAGAGTCCATTACACAACACTGACTCTTTTTATTCTAGACGTCCCCAACAGAAGACTTTTACAAAGATTAGACAAACAGAAGTAGCTAAAGGGTTGATGGATGGTACGACCACATGCGACTATCCTAAAGGACAGTCCTTTACCTTCAACTGTAAACAAGAAAGTGATTGGAAAGATGAAGGATGAAGTAATGGACAATTATCATAGAATATGTTGTTTGGCGGTCGAAGATGTTATAGCGTTTTGCTAGGCAGGACTTCTGTAATGAAAAAAGCCTAAAGCAAAGTAAAGACGTTGTACAACAAAATTAACTCACGATAAACTACAAGCCAGCTCCTCTTTGAAAAACAAAGTATAACATCAAAAAACACAAACCCCCAACGCAAACCCAAAACACACCATCAAACACAAAACCACACACAACCACACAACCAGATCAACACAAAAAAAAAACCATCAAAACCCAACAACAAAACAATCAAACAAATCAAAACAAGCACCAACAAAAAAAACCACGGCACAATCAAAAATCAAAAAAACAAAAAAACCAGGCAAAAACCACACAACCACCATACCACTACTACGCAACACCACAAACCAACAAGCCCACCACAAACACAACAAACACACCAAAACACACAAAAACAAAGACCACACAAAACAAACAACAAAAAACAACCCCCAAAAACCAACTCACACAACAAAAACACACCCAAACAACACACACACACCCACACACCAAAACAAACCCAAGCAGAAACAAAATCCACCCACACTCCACCAACCACACCAC
>CM031604.1:58884657-58894066 GCA_018398815.1 Conus ventricosus | reverse complement strand
ATTTCGCTTGCCGCGATAGTGTCAAGTTGCAAGCACATTTTGTCATATCTCCAAGGCATACAGTTATGATGATGGTATCTTGACGGTAAACGTAAGAAGGGAAAGTGTGTGTGTGTGTGTTGTGTTGTGTGTGTGTGTGTGTGTGTGGTTGTGTGTGTGTGTGTGTGTGTGTGTGTGTGTGTGTGTGTGTGTGTGTGTGTGTGTGGCAACATGACATTGAAACAAGCAGTAAATGATTTTTCTACAAATGTTATAAATCTGCTTTTAAGGAGGAGAAGTATATTTCTAGCTTACCAGATGTTTAAATTTACTCTCTTATTAAATTTAGACGTTCTAATAATAAATTGCCAGTTGAAGTAGATCGTCGATTTGCTATTCCAAAAGAAGGTTATGTACTAAATGTGACATGTCTGCAATAGGTGATGAATTTAATTTTATCATGGAATATTCATCATACGTTACTTTGCGCAACATGTATTTCCCAAAAAGATTTTTCTTCGCAAAATCTGTCTGTAATTTTTGTCATCTGATGTCTTTTACTAATCAAAACCAAATGCTTCTATTGCCAATGTATATTAGATTATCTCAAGTGTTGTAAATTGTTGGTCTATGTCAGCATTGACTATCAATTATGTTTTATTTTGGCTTGTTTGTTTTCCTTTTCCTGTCATTGCTTTAAACACACCCTTCCTCCATACCCCAAAAGGGGCAAAAGGAATAAATATTGTATTGTTTTGTAGTGGTGTGTTGTGTGTGTGTGGGGGGTGGGGGGGGTGGTGCGTGCGTGCTTGGGTGCGCGCGCGTGTATGTGTGTGTGTGTGTGTGTGTGTGTGTGTGGTGTGTGTGTGTGTGTGTGTGTGTGTGTGTGTGGTGTGTGGTGTGTGTGTGTGTGTGTGTTGTGTGAATACATTGTAAGCCTTGACAATCTCTCTCTCTCTCTCTCTCTCTTCTCCTCTCTCTCTCTCTCTCTCTCTCTCTCTCTCTCTCTCCTCTCTTCTCTCTCTCTCTCTTCTCTCTCTCTCTCTCTCTGCAGTTTCTTTTCGAAGTTGGGTCCTGCTTAAGAGAGTTCATCGCGTTAAAAAATGACGTCAAAATCATAGAGGCTCAGTTATGAAGCGCAATTACCGTTTTTAATTATCATACACTGGGTATTCTCGGCTACATATTGCTGTCGTTGTGTGTGATGTTCTGTAGCTGGTGTGATTAAAGAGAAAATAATATATGTGCAATGCATGCACAGTAAGTGTTCAAAATATATATGTCCAATCGGAAATTTTGCGCGTAAAATACTCATTACAGGGAGTTGACGATACCTCTAAAAATAGACAGAAAAAGAAGGAAATAACCATTATCCGACTTAACATGAGAAATGATAAGAAATATTCTTCCTGTACACCTGTGTGGAAAAATTTCCGAAGGTACTTTTATTAAAAACAATTTTGCAACGGAGAAAGACAATCCCAGAAAGTGCCAGGAAAGCGTCACAATATTGATATTAATCAAAGAAGAATAAACAACATACTGGTACAGCAATAAATGTTGATAGTAACAGATTTGCTGAATGTTTCATTGCTTGTAACTTTTGGAATATATATTCTGTGACCATTTTTCTAGGACTGAAATGTGATTCAATAACCATATGGATTTGAAGAACTAGACGTTAAAATAGGTGTAAAGCATAAATGAAGACAGTTGAAGACAAAGTTTAAGGACAAATTCTGACGCCGTTTTCGACAGGCACACGTCCACAGATTCCAGGATCATGAGAACCCAAGGCCAACAAATCTCAGGTAGGAAGATCGAATGCGTGCGTGCGTGCGTGCGTGGTGCGCGCTCGCGCGCGCGCGCGCGCGCGTGCGCGCGCGTGTGTGTGTGTGTGTGTGTGTGTGTGTGTGTGTGTGTGTGTGTGTGTGTGTGTGTGTGTGTGTGTGTGTGTGTGTGCGTGCGTGCACGTGCACACGTGTGTGCAGGCGAGCGCGCGCGCGTTATTGCATGCATGGATCCGTGTGTCTGTTCCAGTCAACCAGGCATGGACCTTATAGTCTGAAGGGAAAGGAACAAGAGAGACGCAGAGAAGGATGAAAGCAGCAAAATGTCGTAGGTGACCTATATGACTGTGATCATCAGCAAATGCGAAATTTCGCTTCCTGGATCGGTTGAAAGGAAAAAGCAGATTGTGGACATATTAGTTCTATGGTGTGAACATTATTTCCACATTCATGATTGTTCTGTTTGTGTTTGCAATTTTGCACTGGTATGGCAGGGGGCTTAAATTGTAATATCTATTTACGACGAATGCTTGTGAGAAAATGACTGTGCTGAGCCTGGATCAAAGCTATCCTGAGCTGTCATTTGAAGGCCAGTTGTTTGCTCTTTGTCTTTGCGCACTTATATTGATGGTAGTGGTCACTGTATAGGATACTGTTTATATGTAATCAGGCTATACATTTTTTCTGTGTAAAGACAATGCTACTGTCGTCATTTTAATGCAGTCGTATGGTTTCTTATAAATCTGAAGACAAGCAGACACGTTTTGTACACTTTACGTCCAGGAAAAAATTCACATGACTGCATTGATCGATATCTTTCCTAGGCTTACCCGAAATACTTCATTACAGGTGTCAGTGCAATTCAGCTTAGTGCAGAGCTTTTGACACAAGGCTTGTTTGTTTGTTTGCGAGGACGTGTCTTGTATCCGAGGAAATCTTGGTTGCTTATTTTTGTTTAGTTTGAAAGTACTTACTTCTGGCAATCAGATATATGTTTTTGTCTCTTTGGATAGTTTTAAGAAAAGAACTTGTTGTGAATGGTTTTTGTGTGTGTATTGTTTATGGTATTGGGTCATCTTTTCCACACTGTGAGGTCTTACTGTCTCTGTAATTTTGATGCTTCCAGAATGAAGCAGTTGTAAGTGCATATTCTTTCGGTTATAGAGAATTCAATAGTTGAATAAAAAAAAAATAAAAGAGGAACTTAACTACTGTCAGATATACTAATTGCTGTATTACTCAGTGAGATATTTCATTGCTGTTAGAGATTTTTGTTAAATAGTTCATAGAACTAATATTATTTGTTTAACAAACAAGAGTAAATCTAATACCATACCTACAACTACTAAAAGGATGACCCTTTGTTCTTACTGATTCAGACTTTGGAATGGCTGAGGATGAACACAGCATGGGGAATTGGAGTTGACATTGCACAGCTAGGATCGGATGGGGATAACATTAAAACCACAGAATTTATTCCTATTCTGCACTGGAATCAGTTCTGACTTCATACAATTAGTTAAATCCTGAGTTCCAGTGCAGCTGTCAGGAGTGTTTCAGAAGGAAACAACAGTCTTCAAATTTGCTGTTTGGAGTTCTGTCGTTGTTTTGATGGCCATAGAAAACATACTCAGTGAGAAGAATGTTTCACGTACTATGATCGTTGATTCGCATGTTAGTGTGTGAAGCATTACATACACTGTCACGAATTTCCTGCACAGGATGTCAGGGATTATTCAGCACAAACAGTGTCTCCGCCTTCTGGAATTTCTTTGCCCGTAACTTCTTTTGTGTCCCTTCTCTGACACTGACTTTCCACAGAATGCCTTGGTACTGTTTGTTTTCTCTCTTTTGCCTTTGTGGCCCATTCTTGCTGTCTTTGTTTGTAAATTCTTTGACATTTTTCTTTGGTCACAGTGTATAACATGCCAGTGTGTGTGTGTGTGTGTGTGTGTGTGTGTGTGTGTGTGTGTGTGTGTGTGTGTGTGTGGGGTGTGTGTGTGTGTGTGTGTGTTGTGTGTGTGACGTGCTGACTAGGCAACGATGATGTGCACACTGTCCAGAATGCTATCCATCCTGCCCTTGTGTTTTCGTATTAGCCATATTTTGTTGTTACATGTATGTAATGCTCCATGAATTGCGACATGTTTTTCTCTCTCAATTTCAAATATTTTGAGAGCTGCTTGATGAAATCATAGCCTAACAGACCTACAGATTCTGTGGTGCAACCTTCATGGCGAGGATGTTGGCTTGAAGAAGCCATAAACTAAGTTTCCTTTCAGCCGTGACTTCTTTGGATCACGCACACTTATAAAACTTTTGATTCTGTTGGCCTTGTATCAATATGTTTACCAGGCTTAAATAGTTTTGTGTTTTTTTTCGGTAACATTTCTTCCCCCGGGGGGATAGAAAAGGAAAAAGTAAAGAACAGAAAACACAATCGACAGTCGAACGCATTTGCTTTTTGCTACAAAAATTTGGGTGAGTAAGCAGGGAGGAAGGGCGACGAAAAAAACAAAGCCGGGTTTTTGTTGTTGTTTTTTTTTTTGTTGTTGTTGTTGCATGCACAAGTTGTAACGCGCAGGTCAGCAAAACTTTTAAAAAAATTTTGTCGATACCGACATTGAAAAAAAAAATTAATAAGGGGTTAAAGAAAAAAGCAAAAAAAACCCAAAACAAAAGCTTCTACAAATTCTCCAACAATGTTTTTGGTGAGAGTCCTCTAAACTGACAAAAATCACAGTGTCAAAAGAAAGCACTTCTCCAGATTACACAGACCGCCTCAAAACAGACAGAGGCAAAGGGAACAAACATGCAAAAGAAACACTTTATAACAGCGGGGAAAACAGCACCGACCACTCTTCGTGAAGCCCGCTCCCAAACAAAGCTGGAAAAAGGGGGGCTCATTGTCTGACCAGACAGGCAAAAATGCCCAAACATTCACACCTGACGAGGTCAAAACCCCAAAGGGTGAAAAAATAAAATTCTTTTGTTGGGTCATCCGGTAAAGGGACAGGCTTCGCACATCAGTCAGACGCCAATGGAAGAACGTAAGGAATAATAAGGCTTCGCAAATCAAAAAACAGGATATATCCCAAAGGTTACCAAATCATCAGAAAGGGGAAAATGCACTAGGCCAGGGACAGTCACAAGAACACCGGGGTTTCAGTTTCAGCTTCATCAAGGACTCCGCGTGGGGACAGCCCAAAAATTATTGCCCCCAACCACATCCGCTAATTTTGAACCACAAAACGCATGGTTTAAAGCGACGGTAAAAAAATTTAACATTATGTTTGGTCTTTGTTTTTTGGCGTGTACCATGGCGGAATGTTCTTTGTGCGTTTTTGGTATGCGTGCATATGCGCCCGTTGTGGGTGTGAACGCCACAGCCACAAGTTAAATTTGAATAGAGCAGCGACGAAACCACACACGTTTTTATGTGTGTTGTGGTGTGTGTGTTGTGGTGTGTGGGTGGGTGTGTGGTGGTGTTTTTGGTGGGGTGTGTGTGTGTGTGTTAGAAGAGACTTAGGATAAAAACAAAAACAAACCATCAAATACAACAATACTGCACGCGACACCCGCGCACACACACACGTCACATAAAAAGGGAAAACGAACAACTCCCCCTCTAACAAACCCCACGCGCGCGCCACGCCACACCCCCACACACACACCCACACACACAACACACACACACACACACAAAACAACACACACACCACACAACACACAACACACAACACACACACACACACAAACCACACCCACACCAACCCCACACACACACAACACACACACACACACACACACACAATGCACACACACAACACACACACAACACACCACTCTCTCTCCTCTCTCCCACACCACACACCCAACACACACACACCACACACACACACACACACACACACACACACATACACACACAACACACACACACACACACACATACACTCACCCCCCCCAACGCTTGCACCACATTTCCGGGGACTCCAAATTTAACCGCGGCATTACCCCACTGATGAACACACACACACACACACCACCACACACCACACACACAACACCCAAACACACACACAACCACGCACGCACGCACCACGCACCACGCACGCAACGCCCGCCGACGCACCACGCACACACACAAAAACACACACACAGCACACACATCACCACTCACACACACACAACACACCCCCAAACACACACACACCACACACACACACACCACACACACACCACACAACACACACACACACACACACACACACAAACACTCACACACACACCAACGTCTTGTACACTTATGTGTCAATAAACTCTCAAATTTAACTCGCTGGCTCACCCCACTGATGAACACACACCGCGCATACACGTCTACAGTATCGCGGGGGGCCCTGAGAGATTCAAGCTTACTCAAACCCCTGAGTAAAAGTATAACTTTGTTATAAAGTTAAGTATTCTTAACATAACTTGAAACATATCAATCTGTGTGAAAAAAATAATAACAGTACCAGTTTTTGAAGAACTTTGTTCAATAATTAGAAACGGGTAGAAAAAAACTATTTCTAAAAAAATTTTAGACTCATATTTGTCAGTTTCTCCTGTTTCTGTCTTCACCATTTTCGTTCCTCTTCTTGTTTTTGCCCTGGATTTCTTTTGACGTGCCAAATGTTTCCGTAGTGAGAACCCATGGTAAATAAAAACAATTTGAAAGAGCTTTATAAAACGAATATTTCAACAATCCATACGACAGTTAAAAAGATGTTTTTTATTTCGTCGTCCAGAGTTCTTTTTGGAAAAAAGATCCAACAAAACGATGAGAGCGTTCGGAACAGCAAAAAAAAAAAGATGGATTTTCCAACAAAATCTTGGTCAGGGCCATTTTACGAGGAACAGTGATACGAAGTTTTAGACGCCATGACATTGCCGACGAAGTTTCACAATCGTCAGATTTCGTTTCTTCACTGGAAAAAACACCCCGGGAAAGGGCCCAAAACCAAACAAAAAACTTTCTAGACTATTTACGAGCTGTTCAGTCTGTTAGAATCTTCCGTCGGTAGGTGTCATCAAGCTCACCTGAAATTGGATCAACACACACCCAACACGATATCGAAAAATTCAATGAAAAACAAACCAAAAAAATCAGGGCATAACTCGAAGGAGATCACCATCATTGTTCTAGTCTAACAACTGTGAACTTGAGGGGGTTAAAAACACCACCCCCACCTCCTTTTTAGCAATGATGGCAAGGAAATTTGGTATAATAGTAAACAAAAGAAAAAGCTGTGAAGTTCCGTTCACTAAAAAAATTTTAAAGGACCAAAACTTTTCCCTTTTTATGAACTTATAAATAGTTTTTCACCTTCGAGCGATCCCCGTTGCCAATACTACCTCACTAAAGACAAGGCAAACAGACACAGATTGACCCGGGCCTTCATTTCCCTTTCCGTAAACACAGCCCTTTATGACGTTTTTCGGCCCACCATCAGGATGTAACCCAACACTTTTTGTTTTTAAACATGCCACTGTGTTTCTACATCTACGCACAAAAGAAAAAGGGTTTTCCCAAGGGAAAACCCACTCACTGTACAACTGGGGTCAATCTTCAGAAAGGGAAAGTTTTCCACACGGGGGCTGAGCCATAACATGGATGGTTGCATTGTCAGCCCATTCCACAAGTTTTCAACGTGACGCTACAAACGGCAGCCATTTATATTGTTTTATATTCCAAAACAAAAAAATTCACAAACCCACCCGGTTCGTGTTAATTTGCAATTGTTGTAACCCTTTTAAGGGGAAAAGTCAACAATTAAAAAGTTCAAGGCCTTTAAACAGGGAAAACTTTTAACAAAGGGCCCTTTAGATATGGGCTTTGGGTATTCAAAGTATTTTAAAACATACCACTGAATAACAATTTTTATAAATTGCGTGACCTATAGACCAAATTCCCTTATAAGAATCTTACGAAAAAAATACAGACTACTTTTTTTTTTGGTCCCCGTTTCCTTTAAGATTTAATCAAGTAACGTTTTTGTTTAAAGAAAAATTTCCCCCTCGTAAAGTTGTTTTATGAAAGAATCAAACCAAAAATTAAACTAGGCCTCCAACAGAGCTTACTTATACAACATACATATCTACGCTCTGCAAAAACTGCAAATAAAACGATAAGCTTTTTTGTAAGGGGGGGAATGAAATTAAACACAAATTTTACTGACAAAGTCAGGCATTTCGGCAAGTTTTTTCGAATGAAGATCGTGATTTTTACAAAGTTTAAGATCATTTTTCATGCTTGCATTGATAAAAGCCTCCGAAACAATTTACTTAAAAATTTTTAAAGGGTTTTTTTGCAGAATTTCCTTTTAATTTCTATTTTTTAAATGGCAAGATCATAGAATTTTAATATCTTCCTAAATGATTTGAAAAATCCAGGTTGTTGGAAAAATGGGAAATTTTAAATGTGAAATAGAATGAAAACACTTGGAGTAAATTAAGGGGAAATGAAACTTGCATATGTCAATGGGGTTTTTTCCTTTTTTTCAAAAACAAAATATGTTAAAAGGAAATGGGGCGTACAAAATAAACAGAAATTTATGTTTTAACAAAGAGGATAATTAAAACATGGCCGATGGAATTGCCATTACGTTCAATCGTTGTAAAAAGATTTTTCCCTCTCACGGGGATACATGTAGTTGCAGTATAGCAACGTATGACAAAGGAATAAGAACTGCAAGTACTGAAGTACACTTTAAAAATTTAAATCGTGCCCCAATGTCATTGTGTTATCCAATAAACGTCTATATTTCACATTTTTTCCATGTGTCATGATTCAAATGAATAAAACAGAATTTAAATGATATCAAAATTACATTGAAAGTTATAAAGTTTATAAACAAAAGGAAATGGGCCTCAATTAGAGATAAAGGTTCACACTTTTTTTTAATCACCTCCTGAGTCCTTCCTTTTTGTGCATATTCATATGAAATTTGCTTGGTTACGCAATACGTCAAATTCTGCAAAGATTTTTTTCCGACTGGAAAAATGAGGTGATCGATTTAACTGTTTCTAGCTGTGCCTGCCAAACGAAAAAAAAAGAAAAGAAAACCTTTCCCTCTTGTCTTTTTAAATGAACGAAACCTACGATGAGAGAAATTTAGAGTTTTTTAAAAACTTTTCTTTTTAGAAACTGTGAAACTGATATTACGCTGGAAACAAATGACTGTATATTTGGGGTATCATATTGGATCTACTGTGAACTGGACTCATATGTGGAAAACGTATAAAGAAAAGCACTCAACCAGTGCTCAGTAGGAATAAAAAAATTTGTACTTCAGACTTACAAATCTGCAGCCAGCACTGTCTTCAAAATCTTCGACACAAAAATGACACCTATCTTGTCATGTGGATCTGAGGTGGGACGTTAAAAATTTGGCGTAATTGAGAAAGTGCACGTTAAGGTATTCAAGATGGTCTTGGGTGTTGGACGGGATGTTAAGATACTTTGCTCTGGGAGAATGCGGTAAATTCCTCATACATTGAAAATGCTTCCTGTGTGGTAAAATACGGGATCAGCCTGCTTCATATGAAGACGATAAATATATCCAAAACATGCTATCTGATTTTGTTTAAACAGATTG
>CM031604.1:58835058-58870058 GCA_018398815.1 Conus ventricosus | reverse complement strand
AAGCAATGACAAATATGGAGTTACCAACAAGAATTTTGGTCAGGGCCAGTTCGCGAGGAGATATTGACGATGAAGTTTGAGATCGCCATAACATTGCCTGACGAAGTTTCACAATCGTCATGATTGTTGTTACCGTCACTATGATTATAACCACCCCAGGAAGGCCAACACCAAAAAGTAACTTTCTAGACTAGTGACGAACTCTTTGTGTGCTGTGTAGAATCTTCCGTCGGTGGGTGTCATCACAGTCTCACCTGATATTGGATCATACACACACCCAACACGATATCGAAAACTCACAATGAAAAACAAATAAAATATCAGGACATAACTCAGAAGGATGATCACCATCATTGTTCTAGTGCGTAACAAACTGTGAACTTTGAGTGGATTAAAAACACACACGCACTTCTCTGTAGCAATGATGGCAGAGAGAATTTGTGATATATATGTAAACGAAAAGTAAATAGCTGTGAAGTTCACGTTCACTAAAAAAGTTTGAAATGGACCAAATCTTTCCTTTGTAGTGAACTGTTATAATAGTTGTTCACCTTCGAGCAGCATCCCCGTTGCCAAATACATACCATCAGCTAAAGACAAGGCAAACAGACACAGATTGACCCGGTCCTTCAGGCCCTGCTTGTAGAACACAGCCATGTTGATGACGTTAGCTGGCCCACCAATCAGGAATAGTAACCCAAGCACTTTGTGTTTAATCATGCGCACTGTGTTTTCTACATCTACGCTGACAATGTTATCAGGATTATCCCAAGGCAAATACTCCATCTCACTGAATACAACTGGGATGCAATCTTCATGAAAGGATATGTTTTCCATCACGGTGTGCTGAGCCATAACATGGATGGTTGCATTGTCAGCCATTCTCACAAGTTTTCAACGTGACGCTATCAAATGCGCATGCCATTTTATATTGTTTTCATATTTCCACAAACAAAATATATTCACACCGACCCGGGTTCGTGTTTAAGTTTGCAATTGTTGTACCATTTTAAGGGGGAAAAGTTACAAGAATTATCAGTTCAGCAGGATCTTTAAGCAGGAATACTTTAACAAAGGCCGTTTTAGATATGTGGTTTTGGATATTCAAAGTATTTTAAAAAACATGAACACACTGAAAATACATGTTTTCATAAATTGCGTGACACTACGTATGACACATATATCTCCCTTATTAAGAAGTCTTAAGAAGAAATACAGACATACGTTTTAATTTGGTCCCCGTTTCTCTTTAAGATTTAATCAAGTGAACAGTTTTGTTTAAAGAAAACATTCCTCCTAGGTAAAGTTTATTTTATGATAGAATCCAACCACAAATGTAATCTAGGCCTCTAACAGACCTTACATTATACAACAAATCATGATCTACGCTCTGCAACAACTTGCAATTAATAGACGATAAGCATGTTTTTGTAAAGGTACTGGAATGAAATTAAACACCAATTTTACTGACAAAGTCATGGTCATTTTGAGCAAAGTTTCTTCGAATGATGATCGTGTTTTCTAATATAACAAAATTTAAGATCATTTTGCATGTTTGCATTGAGTAAATGCTTTCACGAAACACTTTACTTAAGATTTAAAAGGATTTTTTTTTGCAGAATTCCATTAGATTTCTTATTTTCCAAATGGCAAGATCATAGAATTTTAATATACTTTCCTAAATGATTTGAAAATCTCAGGTTGTTGTGAAAAATAGGAACATTTTAAGCTGTGAAATAGAATGAAAAACACTTGTGAGAAAATTACGGGAAATGAAACTTGCATGGTGTCAGATGGGGATTTTTCCTTTCTTTCAAAGAACAAAATATAGTTGAGAATGAAATGGGTGCTGTACAAAATAATACATGCAGATTATGTTTTAGACAAAGAGGTATAATTAAACATGGCCGATGGGATTGCCATTACGTTCAATCGTTGTAAAAAGACTTTTACTCTCACGAGGATATTTGCAGTATAGCAAAGTATGACAAAGGAACTGGAACTGCAAGTGCTGATGTACACTTTGAAAATTATCGTGCCCTCAATGTCATTGTGTAATCCAATAAACGTCTATGCTTCACACTTTTTCCATGTGCCATGATTCAAATGAATAAACAGGATTTAAATGATATAGGATTCATTGCACCCCCCCACACAACCACACACACACACAACACACCACACACACACAGCACATTAACGCATGGGCGCCTCACACTCTCACTCACACCCACACCATACATACCCACCACCCACCTACACGCACGCACGCACGCACGCACGCACGCACGCACGCACGCACCCCCCCCCCCCCCACACACACACACACAAGCGCAACATACGCGCACGTTGCGCGCGCGACACACTTACTCACATAATCACTGACTGCATAGATAAACCGATGCGCACGACAAAGACACACACGATCACACACACACACCACACACACACAACACACCACACACACACACACACACACACACACACACACACACACACATACACACACACGCACGCACACACACACACACACACACACAGACGAGATGAGTGAGGAGAGGAGTGAGAGAGAGAGAGAGAGAGAGAGGAGAGAGAGAGAGAGAGAGAGAGAGAGAGACGCACGCACACACAAACTCTCTCTCTCTTCTCTCTCTCTCTCACTCTCTCTCTCTCTCTCTCTCTCTCTCTCTCTCTCTCTCTCTCTCTCTCTCTCTCTCTTCCGTTTCGTTTCTGTATAAACCGTGAACTTTGAGGTATCTGCTAGTGCTTGAACTTCTTTTGTAATAGTAGAGGTTGATTGCCATGTGCCGCGTAATGATAAAAGTTTATAATAGTGTTGTTAAACTTGCAGAGGGAGAAACTGGGTAAACTGATTCAGAGAGTAGTTCAGTGCATACAGAGTACGCAGTTCCAAAGGTTCAGCTGAAATAATCATTGGATGAAGGCATACAAGTTGTTTTTTTTAGTAGAGTCATACTTGGTATTTCAGAAATTAAAGTCTATGCTTATGCTAAAGAAAAAGTTATATTACGCTGAACCCTTGCATTTCGGTAAGAGAAAGTATTTGCGATGAACAAGACGATAAACAAAATCATTACGCCGCCAAAAGAAAGAGAATAAAAAAACAAAAAACAAGACCACACACAACGCGTTCGACCTATTTCATCTTTCTACCACCATCACCACCACCATTCTTCACCACCACTACCACCAACGCCAGCACTGCTTCAGCTACCCTATTGCTAGGTGAAAGGAATATATTCGATGAATGAGTAAAAACCGAAAAGTACAACTGAAAACAGAGAAAAGCACACACACACACAAACACACACACACACACACACACCACACACACACACAACACACACACACACACCACACACACTCACAAACACCACACACACACACAACACACACACACACCACCACTAACGCACGCACGCACGCACGCACGCACGCACGCACGCACGCACGCACGCACGCACACACACACACACACACACACACACACACACACACACACACACACATATGCATGCTCAGACGCACGCGTGCACGCACGCACCACACACCAGCGAGAGAGAGAGAGAGAGGAGAGAGAGAGAGAGAGAGAGAGAGAGAGAGAGAGAGAGAGAGAGAGAGAGGGGAGAGAGAGAGAGACAGACAGACAGACAGACAGACAGACAGACAGACAGACAGACAGACAGAGAGAGAGGAGAGTGAGAGAGAGTAGAGAGAGAGAGAGAGGAGAGAGAGAGAGAGAGAGTAGAGAGATGAGAGAGAGAGGAGAGAGAGAGAGAGAGAGACTTTTTGACACTGATATTTTATTGTCATTACCGAAGAGGTCTTTTGACAAGGGGGGGAGAGGTAACAGAACAATAGCATTTCCCTCTTCTTTCAGCAAACAAATAGTACACATTCATTCCTAGTGTGCACCAAATCAAAGGTTAAAAACAATATATTCATAGCATTTCCTTTTGTCCTCACGCACAGGAGTAATGCAATTAGAAAAAAAAAAAATTGTACACACACACACACACAACAACACCACACCCACACACACACCACACACACACACACAAACACACAAAACCACGCGCGTGCGGGGGTGAAACACCTTTTCCCTCTCTCTCTCTCTCTCTCTTCTCTCCCCAACTCTCTTTCTCTCTCCCCTTTTTCCCTCCCCCTCTCCCCTCTCTCTCTTTTCCCCTCTCTCTCCCCTCTCTTTCGAGAAAAGAGAGAGAGAGAGAAGAAGAAGAAGAAGAAAAAAAAGAAGAAAAAGAATAGAAGAGAAAGAAATTTTTAAAGATAGAAATATGCGTTTAAATAATCCAGAGTGTGAAAAGTACAGCCCATGGAACTGAATGAAAAGATTGTTAAAAAAAAAGGGGGTAAGTAAAGGGGACGGTAGGTAAAAAAAGAAAACACTTTTAACAAAAACCCGAGGGAAAATAATGAAAGAAAGGGTAAGTGTTAGTGGAGACTATTATGGGCGGGTACGCAAAAATTTGACGGGTCCCTGTATTTTTTGATTTTAAAATGACCAAGGGGCAGGGGAAATCCCGGGTCAGACGAAAGATGGGAAATTTAGGCGGGGAAATGCCCAAAAGTTGCCCACTTTGTGATTGCCAAAGCGCCAGGGACTTTGATATAACTGAGGGAACGTTTTTTTTGGGGGGATTTTTTTAAGTGCAGAGCGACTGGTTTCTGGAATGATGGAGCAAAAAAGGGATCAGGGTGTTCAAGATGCCCCGTTTTTGATGGGGCAACTATCTCGTTTAAACATAAAATCCACTGCACAAAATCACAAAAGACAGCATAATAAATTTTTGCAGCTCTGACAAGAGAATGTACGTTCCAAATGTTAAACCCAAGTTTTGGGTCCCAAAACTAGGGACGTCTTGCTTTTTGAAAATAGATTTTAACATTGGGGTTTTTGACCCCAAGGAAAAGTCCCAGGGAATTTCGGTTGGTGGTATTGTTCACGGGGATTCCAATTTAAATTTAAAAAGTGATGTTTCTGTTTAGTGAGAAAAATATGCGTGCCCTGCAGGGTTGAAGATGTTTTTTTTTTGACAAATTTTCCTACTAAAGGGGTCCATAACCTTTCTACAGCTCAGTCAAGAAGAGAGAGAGAGAGAAAAGGGGAGAGCCCAATAAACAATGACAAGACAAAGTTTTATTCAGTTTGGGCCAAGGCCCCTCACTAAAGGGGGAATTTATGCAGAAACAAATAAATAAAGCAAAAATACCTTTTTTGCGATCCTTTATTGTTTACATACAAAACATAAAAACCCTCACATTATTCACGAAACGTACACATCCACTCACTTTCCCCGGGACATTCGTTCACCCCCTTTCACCTAGTCCTTTCCCCCCCCCTTGCACTCCCCCCCCCCCCCCCCCCCCCCCAAACCCTTTCCCGCAATCCCCCCCAAATTAAATAAAATCACGTTTTATAAAACAAAAATTTTCAGGATCATTTTTGTCTGCAAATTAATTATCATTAAAATTAGGAGCTTTAAATTTTTTTTTTTGTCTTTTTTGGTCGAAAGAGCGTTATATCGGCTAATTTTTTTGTCCCCCTTTATGGGTTTAAATCATTTGGAAAGAAAAATTCGCAAACACTAATTTCGTTTGGAATTTCCAAAAAAAGGATACAAAAACAGGAAAAGTTTTTTTCCCGAATATATTATAAGTTTCACATGAAAAAAAAAAATGCACCTCGTCTTCCCCCTCATTGCCCAAAACAGGAAAACTGGTGTCTTCCTGATTAATTGAAGCATTTGGGAACCACCCTTTTTTAAAAAAATTTTTTGCCCAAATTAATCTTAAAAACCAAAATTTTGAAAAATTTAAATTCTGTCCCAAATTTATTTCCCTAAAAACATTTTAAAGAAATTTCTCGGGTTTGAAATATACCTTAAAGGAGGGGTACCATCTATATCTATCATTATTTCAAAAACCCCGGGAATGCCAATTTTTTTTTACTACATGGGTAACCCGGTTTAAATAAAGAAATAAAGCTGTTTTTCATGACCCCCCCCCTTGGTTTAACCATACAAATCCAAACCCTTTTTTATAGTAAAATTTTTTGGTGAATATTAGATCCCCCAGTTGAAATGCCCCCCGTTTCATGCAATACAAAAGCTTTTCATAGGCCTGCCCTTGCATATTCTTGCATAGGTAAATTAATCATCTTATCCAAAAATTTTTTCCCTTTTTTACAGAATTCTTAAGGAAGGGGATATCTCCCTGTTTCTCCGATGCTTTTTTATTTGAGGCATTTTAGGGGGACTTTAAAGGGAAAATTTTTTTAAATAGAAAAAGATGTACTGCTTCGATTCGTTTCCCTTCTTCCTCTAACCCCCATACTTCAGCAGCATATGTTAAAATTTGGTTCAATCTAGAATCGAACATTTTTCCCAAAACAGCCCCGGGCTCTTTTTTGCGCCATTTTTCTTCCCCAATTTTTTGATTTTTTCAAACAGTAACCTCTTCTTCCTTTCCTACAAACATCAGACAACGGCGCATGTATACTCAGTTTAGTTGTAAAGACATTCCTAAGAAATTTTTATAAAATTTATTAAAGCAATTTGTTTTTCCCATAGAACCATTTTTCTCTTGTTGCTAAGTACCCCCCCCAATCTAAACATATTTATTTTGGGTTTTTTCAAGGTTAACTGACAAGGGGAAATTTCTGTCACTTCTTTTTTTAAAGGCCTTTTAAACGGGGTTCTGGAGTCCAAAAATTAGACTCTGACAATAAGACACTTCCCTCACAAACAATAAAAAAAAAATAATTCTACTGCACCAGGGTGAAGGTTTATACCGTGTTTCCGGGTTTTTTGGGCACTTCAAAAAGCTAATTCGTTGAAAAAAACGAAAACAAAAAAGGACTTAGAAAAACATCCTTGGTTTTTCACCCTTTGGGGACTTAAAAAAATCTGTGTAACTACCCTGATTTGGGGGCACACAAGCTAATACCTTTATTTTAAAATACCTTTTAGGCCCCGTACAGTTTTCCTTTTACAAACCCTTTTTCCTCAAAATCCCACCACCCAAAAAATTTTCTATCAACCCGAATCAAAAGCCTTTTAAAATTTGGGGGCGAAGGCAACATAAAGTTTTTTTCTCCACCAAAAAAATTTTCTAACTATTGCAAATTTGAGTAAAAATATGGTCAACGGGAAAAAATCCTTGGGCTGAAGCCTCTTGCTCTTCTAACATTACTGTTCTTGTTCCGCCCCTTTTTGTTAATCTTTTATTCAAAAGTTTGTATAAAATTTGCCAAAACCCCTGGTTTAAAAAGATACCCCTGTAAATTTTTTTGGGGTGATAACAACCTTTCTTATGTACGGGAAAAATAATTTGATTTTGGGCCATTCCAAGGGGAAAAAATCCGAATCAAATATCTTATTGCAATACATTACCAAAAAATCAATAACGGAAACATCTTCATTTTTTAACAATCCCCTATGAACCTTTTCTGGCCCCGAAATCCTTTTTTCCCCTTTTAGGTTACCCAAAACTGGTAAACCTCATGTCTAGAAATAAAAGGGGAAACCTTTAAAAAAGCTCAATAAATTTCCTCATCTGAATCCCCCGGGAAAAATTTTAGAATTTTGCATGCAGTTTTTTGTTTGGTTTATTAAAATAAAAAAAGTGATAAAAGCCCTTTTTTTCGTTTTTGATGTTTTTTTAGATTACAGATTTCCTGTTTAAAGGATCGAACTGTTTTGCCCAAAAAAATTTGGATCATTCATTGATTGTTTGGTTCATTTGTTTAAAAAATCATCGAACTCTTTTTTTTTTTGTATAGCAGAGTTTTTTAAACTTTTTTTTTCTGTTTACGTAGCGTCTTTTTTTTCTTTCCCCTCCCTTCTTATCACGTTTTTAAATTTTTCTTAACAGCTTATAACTTTTCTTTTTTCGAGCACACGCTTCGTCAAAAACCCCTCATTTTTCTTTTTGTGGCCGTTTCCCCACAGTTCTAAACATGCCTACAGGGTGAACTACATATGCTTTAGGAAATATATCAAAAGACATATTGATGTCAAAAACTAAGTTCTGTCGACAATTTAAACATGCAAATGTGTAAACTCCTTAGACTGTTGTTGGCTTTATATTCATTTAAAAGTTCATCCCCGACCCAAAAAATTCGATCTTCAGGAAAAGGTTCGATCACAGATTGGGCAATGTTACTAATTTTGATCTCTTTATTCAACCTTTAAATTCCCCAGGTAAGTCCTGAATCATCTTTCAAACCAACAATTTTAAAACACAAATTTTTTTTTTAAAAATAAATCTTCAGACAAATTTACATAATCAATAAAAATACAGCCATGAGGGGAAAAAATAAGTAAAGTCCCCCCCTGGGGGAAATTGAACAACAACCCTTAGCAAATTAAAAACAAATTTAAACAGAAAACATAAAAACTAACAACGACTTTTTCCAAAGTTTTTTTTTATAGTCATCTTTTGATTTGCGTTTTAAACAATATGCATTTGAACAGCCCTCATCAACATCTTTTATACATATCCCCAAAAAGGGGGAATAATTTATTTATTTGTTCTTCTTTTGTTGTTTGTTTTTCCCGTTCTAGCATTTAGATCACCCATCACCCGACATAAAAAACTTGATTTTGAGCAATTTCCCCAAAAAACTTTCTTGTAACCAGGAATTCCCTCCTTTTAAATTTTTTCAACTGGGTCGGAAAAAAAGGGCCCCTTTTCGGGCACAAAATACTAGCAATTATCAAGAAAAACTTTATCCATTGGCGAAAAGATTTTTTGTGTTTTTACAACAACCGTATTTTCACAAATTTTTTATTAATGACTGACACATGACTTGCCCCAATTTATTTTTTACAAGCAGCAAAACGCCCCCCAGAATTTTTCCCCTGACGGGAAAAGTTTTTTTTTGCTGAGCAGTAAATTTAAACCCGATCTGTAAAAAATTTCCCTGGGAATCAAATCGTTTTCCCCAAAAGTCTCAGTTAAGCATGCAAAATCAAACATAGAAAAAACAAAGTTCATAAAAGATAAGTCGCCAAGTTTAGAATAAAGATTTTCCACCCTTATAGACAAAAAAACTCAAATGAGCAAAAAAAACCCCGCCTGTCCTATCGATACGTGTGGAACTTTTGGGGGGGGGTTTTTTACCGGACCTTGTTGAAATGGAGGGGGGGGCTGGGCCGGCCTGGTGGTTCACACTGACACGACCCCCTCCTTTTCCCCCCGAAAACCCCCCTCTAGCAGAGAGAGAACCACCACGTTTCCCCGTGCACTACCCAAATACCCCGGGAACACTGGAGTTTAAACCACCACGTCCTTTTTTCACCCCCCAGTAAATCCCCTTCAAACCCCAGGTATCCATTTCACACTGACACAGAAGAGAGAGAGAAAGAGAGAGGAGAGGAGAGAGAGAAAGAGTGAGAGAGAGAGAAGAGAGAGAGAAGGGGGACGAGGAGGAGGGAGGAGGTTTCAGCATAAACCCCCAAAATTTGAAACCCCCCCAAAATTTGGCTAAATTCGTCTTTTTTTCCCCAAGAAAAAAGGGCCTTTACATTTTAAACTGGGTTGATGGGCCCCTTTTAAAAAGGGAACCCCCCGTCAGGGCAAGGGAGGGGCCCAAGAAAAGGACTGGTCTTCACAGGTTTTACTGGTATGTGAAATATTCAGGGGGCAGGGCTTAACGCCAGTATTTCCCCGGGGGCTGGTTTTTGGGGATGCTCGGGGAAAGGGTATCTTTATTAAAGGGAAAACCTTTTTTCCCAAGCGGTTTTTTCTAGGCCCCGCCCCTCAATGGCGATTTGGGGCTTCATTTGTTTTTTTTTTTCAACAGATTCTACTCTCCCCCAAAATATCCCGGTTTATTTTGCATGTTTAATCTCTGTCCCAGTCTTGACCCCATCCCATTTTCAACCCCAGCCGTGGGGCACATATTTGATTTTTTGTTACATCCATCGATTTTTGTCTCCTTAATCTACCGGGCCCCTTGGGCCAAATTTCCCCCTCCCTGACTTTCAAACAGTGTGACGTGTCACCTAAACCTCATCAAACCTCCCTTCCCTTATGCGTGCAAGAAGGTGCGCATGCTTCTGTGTGTAAGGTTGATCTTTTTTTGTCTGGTCTTCCTTCTGAGCGAATTCCTAATGAGCTGTCCATTGTCTTGTGGGCTGTGCACGGCAGATATGCCCCTCCTACTCGGTGCCTGACCCCCCTTTGTCTCCGGTTGCCTCAATGCAGCATTGTTTGACCAGAGCTGTTGGAGGCGAAGCTAGAGAGGAGAAGAGGTGAAAGACCCTAGTGTGACACTGAGAGAACTAATAAATGCCGCTTCTAACTCACTTTCGCCCTCAACCAGTTTTCGGGCGAAAGTGACCTAGAAGCAGCATTTATTAGTTCTCTGACAAGTAAGACTTCAATAACCAAAAAAATAACGATTATCTACAAACAAACATACTGTGTAGGATTATCCGTTTTCAATACTAATTTACTAAACTTTTCAGATTTTAGTTTTTGTTTAATCCTGTGTTTTTCTTGATCGTTTTTAATAACAGTGGAAATCATGTATGGCTTAACCAAGACGCTGTGCACACAGACTAATTACAGGGGTTCGTGGATTGTGGCATGGCGTATCAGGTGGTGTTAGGCGGCAATGGGCACAGTGGTCTGTGTGACTCTTGTGATACCCTGTAATTATCTGACTACACCCTCCACAGGGCAGACAGGTCTAGACATGTTTACTGCGCGGCCAGCAGGCATGCTTATTCCCGCCTGAGGCAAAACAAATCTAGACATGTTTTTTACCTTCCCCCAATCACAAGACTAGATAGAATCAGCTGATTAGTAACAGTGACGACATTTCCGCCCAGCACTTGTGTTTTTGGCAACTGCACCTAGCTGTTTTTTTCATTTCTCCCGGTGCTGTGGTGGTGTGAAGACGTGACTGTGTGTGATTTCCAGTCAGGAAAGCATTGTGACTTTTAAACTTTGCTGATTGATTCCATGTCTCAAGATAGCATTTTTTCAGAAGAAGAGAGGGATTTACTAGGTAGTCCTTCTTCACAAGAATTAGCACAGGAAATTAGAGTTTTAAACGCTGCACATTAAGCTCTGTTGGATTATTCTATTCAAGAAACGTCACTTATTTTCCCAATCATGAGTACTCAACAACCAATACCTCAGTCATCTACTGCATCTACTACATTGCCACCTCCATCTGCTTACAATTGGACTGAGGAAGAAAAGCTGTTGTTGCATGAATATTTTGTTTACTTTGGAAAAATGAAAGATGTTGTTACCCAAGCTCAACTGCATGGACCGCAGAAACTGCAAAAAAACCAAAAGAAAACTTGAAGCTTTATTCAAAGAAAGGGAAGGTACAATCAAAAAGAGCATGAAAGAATTTTCAACTCCAGCAGAACTTCATGAATACCTTCTTGCAAACAAAGCTGACATCGGAAAAAAAATAACAAGAGAGGTATTTACAGATAGCCTATTTAACGTTGAAAGTGAAGATGAAATCATCAACAGACTGAAAAGAGGGGTCAGAAACATTCAAAGGCAAGATGCACAAACTATCATGTTCTACATTCAATTTGGGAATTTTTAAATTTGTGTAAAGATTGGCATGAGACTCGGCAAAAACAGGGGGAAATACAGCAACATTGGGGAGACTGGTTGAAGGAAAAAACTGGATATTCTGATGACCACGCTAGAAAACTGCGTGCACTTGCAAGTGTACTTTTTGGATTTAAACAGTTTTTTTGTGTTGGGCTTCCTTTAAACTTCTTCCTCAGTAGACTGAACGCAATTAAAGTCATGCTTAAAGTCATGCTGCAGGTTCCAGAATATGCCGACTACTGGAAACAGATCCCACGTGTGCCAGCCGACTTGGAGCAGCAACATTCACAGTAGAGCACCTGTCACAAACCACCCAGCAAGGGGAAATGACATGATTCTAAAAATAACGGTTATGCATAACCGGGCTCTGCTTCAACTTCTTCTTGCTCCACATGCTTCAATGCTCCTATTCAACGTCCTGCTTCAAAGGCTGCCTATTTAGGCGGCCACAGAGTGATTTTATTCAACTGTCTTGTTTATTAAATCAAGCTTTTGATAAATGCACTTGGTGGCCGCTTTGAATAATCTTCAGTTGACAGAGAGACCGACAGCCGTCTTGAATTTACGGCGCTCAAGCGCGAACCATAAAACCCTTTTACATTTCCTCCATGCAAACACCTCCTTATCTTTTAAATGCTTGTGTGTGTGCGTGCGATCGTGCTTGTATATATGCTGTTATTGTTGTTGTTGTCGCTGCTGTCATTGTTGTTGTTTTGTTGTTTTACTGATAATAACTATATTATATTCTGAACATCCGTTTCTTATAAATAATCAAAGGTGCGCTTACCCCCACCCCACGCATGCACACCCCCACCCCACCCCACCCACCCCCACCCCACGCATGCACACACTCAAGTCACTTCTAAGTTCTTAACTGAAGTTACCCCAAGTCACTTCTAAGTTCTTACTCAAGTCGTTTCTCAAGTCATCCTCAAGTTCTTACTTAAGTCACTTTTAAGTTCTTACTCAAGTCATCCTCAAGTCACCCCAGGTCACTTCTAAGTTCTTACTCAAGTCGTCCTCAAGTCATCCTTAAGTTCTTACTCAAGTCAACCTAAGATCATAACTAAGTCATCCTCTAAGTACAACCAAGTTCTTATTCAAGTTATCTTATAATTATCAAAAAAATACAATCTATGTTTTTGTCTTAAACAGCAGATGTCTAATATAGTACACACACGCCTCAAAAAATGCGTCATCGTCGAGGATGTCTTGCTTAGCGTCCTTAGCGCAAGATTGGTCAGCATAGATCTTAATGAAGTTCTTACATTGTAAGCAACCGCATTGATTACAATTCTGGTCTATGGAAATGTCTTTTATAGACTCCATGTCTTTATGTATTGACTTCATCATTTTAAACAAATAATAATCCGTCATGATCTATTTTTTATCAAAGAAAACAAATTCATTTATAATAAATTAAAAACCAATCCAGTATGTTAGGATTGCAGTATAATAAAGTATTATTGCATTATAAATGGATCAAAATGATCTTTTTTTGTTGGCGGTTCTAGCATACTTTTGTGTTCAGCTTCTGTATTTAGTGGCAGAGATTGTTCGGACTGGTTTGGTTTTTGGTGTCTTTGTTTATATATTTTATAACCGTAATAACCACCCCCAGCAGCAGCAATGACGCCAAAAATGACAACTGTTTTAAGTTCAATATTCCACGAAGACTTTGGTGTTGTAGGCCTTGAATCAACTTGTTCTTGTTCAGCCGGCATTTAAACAACTGGCTGCGGCTCTAGCACTTTTCATTATGTGCTTGGAATTTTATTTTTGATTGTTTGTTCCACTCTGCTAATCTTTTTCCTGCTGCAACACGCCCAGGATGAGGTTTTTTACTGGTTACTTTCTCCACTGGATTCAATGTTTCCTGATTCAATGTTTTCTGATTCTGCTGATTTTCTGGCTCGGTCATTTTGAAGGGAAATAAAATCTATATGATTAAAAGTAATTAATCCCATGATTAGCGGTGACAATAATGTTCCAAATCTGTAATATAGATGACATCCTAGAGACTCTAATGACTTTGTTAAAACTGGATCCTGCGTTAAATCATACATAAAGTCTTGTTCAGAATCAATGGGAGCAAATCTACTGACTAGTTTAGTGTACAAACTAAGAACCGTTTGCCCGACACTTTTTACCATTCTCGATCCTAGTTGCGCTTCATACCTGTTGTGATACTTTACAATGTCTTGTGGCGACATCTGTTGAATCTGTTCTATGCTGAATTCAGTTCCGAGGAACTGTTTTGTTTTCCCACATGCTGCCAAAGAATACAGTCTTTCCTTTTTGGGCATAATAGCTTGGTCATCAACTTCTTCATTTGTAAGTCCAAGACGGTTTAGGCCGCTCTGTAGCTCTAGCAGATCATCGCTGTTCATGGTTTTTTTATTAATTATAATTATTTTATTTTCTAAAAATGAGCACCGAAAAAACTGTTACCAACCTTGTATACCATTCTGCTGTTATTGGAGGCCTAAGTGTAGGATACACAATGCTTGGTAAAAGCCTGTTAAAAATTAAACCAGCAGATCTTGGCAAACTAGACTTTGAGGATTTGGCAAAGCTGCTATTATTACAGCTTCATTTGCTACGAAAGATTTTCTAGTTAAGCAAGGAATAATTCCAGATAATATAAATATGTAACAAAAATACATTTATAAAAAATGGCTTCACTTGTAATGATGATAGGTGGTGCAGTGGTTAATGCACTTTCTTTTAGCGGAAGTAATTACATGTTTAGTAAACTGCGGGATGACGGCGAGAGAAAAAGACATAACAAAGCTGTGGAGCAACTAGCCACAGCACAAGATCACTATGAAAAGCAGAGAATTGAGCAGTTAGATTTTATTAATAACAAACTGAAAAAACAGGGACATGCAGCTTACACATTTAAAGATGTTGATCAAGCAATAAAAGAGTATTATCTGGTAACGGGCAAACCAATCGAGACATTGCCCCCACCAAAATTTAGCGACTTTTATCATCCATCAGAAAAACAAAAGATGCAAGAAATCGCGTTTATCGTCTTTGGCATGACCGTCGTGTATTTTGTTGCCCATAATATTGGCTGAATAAAAATGAACAAAATCTATTATTCGCCAAAAGGATATTGGAAGGGAATTACGGCAATTAAAAAGCTAAGCCAAGCAGCTGGAGTCAGTGAACAAACAGCGAAGGAATGGTTATCTAAACAAGCGATTTGGCAAATTTATTTACCAGCACCTAAACGAATACAGAGACCACACTTTGTCAACACAACACCGAACGACACCCATCAAATGGATCTTCTATATTTACCCCATGATACGATTAGACGAAAAAGATTTAAGTACGCACTTACAGTCATTGACGTAGCTTCAAGATACAAAGATGCGGAACCGTTAACACAAAAGAGTGCTTCTGCTGTTGCTGTCGCTATACAACTGATATACCAACGAGGCCCTTTAACTTACCCTCGCATGATTCAAGTCGATGATGGAAAAGAATTTAAAGGTCGAGTGAATCAATTATTGTTAAAACATAGAGTTACCATTAAAAAAGGCATTCCAGGAGTTCACAGATCACAGGCTTTGGTTGAAAACTTTAACAAACAGTTAGCTGAAAGACTTTTCTCCTACCAGTATCACAGAGAGCTGATTGACAATTCTCGCAACACAGAATGGGTTAGAAGACTGCCCTCAGTTTTGCGCGCAATGAATAATGAAGAATTTAAATTAACGGGTTTAAAGCCAGTACAAGCAATCAAAAAACAAACAATAAATGCTGTTGAAGGGGACTCCAGTACAACTAACAAACTATTACCGTTTGGTTTAAAAGTAAGGTACCTTTATTTGCCAGGAGAAGCAGAAGGGGACACTCGCATCAGGGCAACAGATCCAGTTTGGAGTGTTGATCCATATGAAATAAAAAGAATTGTAAAAATGAATCCGCCCGTGTATTATTTACGAGAAACTGACACAACAAAACAACCAGCTCCTCAAAGATCTTTTGTAAAGGAAGAACTGCAGATAATTCCACCAGACACAGTTCCGCTTTAATTAATTTACATAAATATATTTGAGTCTAAAATGGAGGCTCAGAAGGAAGCACAGAATGAAACAAGAATGATAAAGGAAAAGACCTTGGAATTAATAGAAGAATTATTTGATTTGAGTTCTGCTATTAGTGCAACATTTGCGAGGATTCATCAGCACATGGCAATGCATCAAGATCACCTACAACCCAAAATCCCAAATTTTGATTATCAAACATGGGGGAAAGAATATCTTGAAATAATAAAAAAGTCCGGGCACATCAAGCAAACGTGAGAAAAAATTTGTCTAAATTGGAGGATGATATGATTGATCTTATAGATAAAGTTAAGGAAAAATATGAACCCGAAGAATGTATATAATTATGCCGTTCTCCAATGTCCAATTGCATATGAAAACTCTGGATTAACAAACACACGTTTTGTGTTTGTTCTATCTAATGACTTCTTTGTTACAACCGTTGTGTTGATCTCATGTAGATTAGATCGTAGTTTTACGTTGTCATGATGAAAAGTATGTTTATTGAACAATGCTTCTTTGTAGTTGTCATGCGATATGCTCGACTGCACAACACTGCGAGATATTCCTTTTGCTTTCTTAATGTTTTCTCCTGGCTCGAATACTGTACATTTTCGACCTTAAACCAATAAACTCCTTAATCACCTTTCCAGATAATTCATCTTTCATCTTTCCTAAAACCTTCTTATTAGTAATTGAATGCAAAGGCGAATCTTTAGGGTAATCGGATGTGTTCGTACCATCCTGCTTGCCCTTTAGCTACTTCTAATTCCATGTCTTTATAGATATCTTCAGTAGGGATATCTATAACAAAACTATCTGTATCTGTGTAAAGTACTTGGACTCAGATACGAGGGTTTAAAGTAGTCATAAAGAAATTCTAACATCAAAAGCTTTGATAATTCTAAAACAGTAAACCCAATAAAAACGGGCTTGTCCAATTTGACTTTCTTTTTTTTCATCATTATGCCAAAAAGCTGATCATGAAACCTTCTAAAGTCCTGATAATTTGGTTTTGAAGTCAGCTTAATTGCTTCGTTCTCTCTGGTGACCAATCTAACATCTTTGCGCTTGTGAGGATTTTCCATAGTCTTTCCAAAACAGCTGTTGTTCATCAGCTTGAAAAAGTCTTTTTCTGAAGCATCTGTGGATTTAGTTCTGAGATCAGTGTTCTTCATGATGTATGGTTTCATGAACTGTTCTTGATCAAAAGCAATTACACGATGAACAGCTGTCAACTTCAAAACCATGTCTTAATAAAATTGTAGAAGTCTGTAATGACAGACATTTTTTTTTACCTCGAAGATTAGGCACAAGTTTAGGCGGTTCTGTTTTTTGCCATCTTTAGACTTTCTGCTGCTAATGGATAGTCCATTATGCAGGTCATGGAGTTCATGAGGATTTTCTAAGTCAACTTCTAGAATGTATCCACGCTGGTGACCCGGCGTCAAACTGCTCAACCACTTTAATGCTTTTTGAATATTATTTGTACCGCCGCCTGTGTACATTTTAAAGTTGCGTAATGGAATGCGATTGCGCCATAGCCCATCCATACAGATTGTTTGCGTCTAAATACATGAGATAGTTAGACCTTTTACTCGGATCATAATCATCTAGGTATTTGTTGTTTGCTTTACAGTAATGATGCGACGCCATACTAATTCCTCCTCGCAATCCGTTTTCAATCATCTGAATCATTGGCAGGTCAGACAATAAATCAATCTGTACTCCAGTAAACTTTAAGAAAGCATCCCAACTCATCCCGGGCGCAGAAATGTAATGCGCGGGATCCAGGCTGTAATGTTTCATGCAGGTCTTTCTGTAATTTTCAAAGACGTCCGCCAACAAACATACATCAGCCATCAAGTATGCATCATGATAGTCTCCCATTGTTTTACACTCTAACTTCTGCCACGCATCTTGAGCATGTTGGTAATCGAGTCACTGATTCCTTTCCTCTGAGACTAGAAAAGAACGCGCCCTTAGGAGGAAGTGTATCTTCGTCAAACCTTTCCCAACTGTTCATGTACTCATAAGGGTAAACGCCCTTTCTAACAAGAGTTGGGTCAAAATATTCTTCCGTTATTGGGCAGGACTTTAAGGACATAGCCAGTGACTCTAATGAACCCATCATGTGCTGCATAGAGTCATAAAAAGACATGTTATTTAAAGTGAAACACATGTACTTTTCTGATGACTGTGCAATGCATGACACCCTAAAGGCGTTGTCTACTGCTTTCATTATAAGGTGAGAGTCGTAACCTCGCAAGTTATGAAAGAATACAGGCAGCTTCCATGTCTTTGGTTCAAACTTTAGTTGAAGATTGCATTTACTGTGTGCTGCTCCTCTAAACTTTCCATATGTGATCATGGTCTCTTACTGCCGGATTTGTGCTTCTTCACTGAGTTCTAAACCACAAATCCAAAAATGTGGGGCTAAGTCATACTGTTCTTGGTCTTCGGCCCGCCATTATGTTTCAGAAAAATTTTCAATTATTAAAAAGTCTTCCCCACTTTTGCGCGCGAAAAAATCTTCAGCGCTTTTGGCCCTTGTATAATTTGGCGTTGAATGAGCCCCATCCGACCGAAAACAATAAAAGAAAAGAACAAATCGATGATTACTCACAAAGGTTTTTTTGGAAGTTTCTGTGGGGGGGCCCCCCTCATAGGAAAAAATGAGTGATTCAAAGTTGCGTAAAAACTTTTGGGGGAAAATTTTGCATCCCGTTTCCAGTTCTTAAAACTAACTTTATGCCTTGGGGCGTAATTATTCTGTTTTACAGTCAACTGGGTTGAACAATGTTCATGTTCGCTTGGGGCTTGAACAGTGGAATTCTGTTAAATTTTTTTCTGCAAAATTCTTGTTTATGGTAATGTTTAATATGCTCAATTTACTCATTGTTGTACCCAATGTGTAATGTGGAGTCCCGCTGTTAAAAGCATCAGCAGTAAGTAAACTGTTTTTTTCGGTCCCCTTTTCGTTGGGGTTTTAGACACTTTAATGGGCGAGATTTGTTTCCTCCCCCCTGGTAATATTTAACAGTTTTTGGGTTTGTTTTGTTCTTCAAACTGATAAAATTTGATCTCGTAACGGGAAAGGATATTCCATCGAAGTTAAGATCTTAAATTTAAACCCCAAATTGTTAGACTCGTCTGCGTTTTTGCCGAATATGCAGCCTTGCGAGAACCACCACATAAAATTTTCTTGTCGTATTCTTTTTTTTTAAAAAACTGCTCTTTTTGCAAATAATGTGGGGGTGTAAAAGTAAGCCTTCCCAACATCGGCGCTACTTACCCTGTTTTATCTAATCTCTAAGACTTCCCCCTCGGCCCAACCAGAGCCTCTTTTTTTGGCTTCCGCGGCCACATAAAACTGTGTAAGCATTTTCGTTGCCCAACGGGTTTAATCATTATGAAAAGAATAGTCTGTTGTTTAGTCGAGACCCAGACTCTGATTTCCATTTATTGTTATTAGTCGTTTAAAAACAGTAACTTATTTTAACTGGGGGTCTATTTTTATTTTCCCTGGAATTTGGGAAAATGCATGAGCAACACTTGCCTGTACTTTTGCGGATCAATGCTTCTAGACTGATACTTTTAAAGCTTTTGATAAAATCTTCTTGCTTTTGTTCAAAAAATTTTCGTCTGGACCTTCATATATCTTATCCATGCTGATTTTTTTTCTAACTCAAAATTTATTTAAATTAAAAAAAAATACTTTAATAAAAATAAATATCAACGGCTTTTTGCGCCGGGATCAAAAACTAAAGTATAAACCCTTTTTGGTGTTGTTAAAGTGAGCTTTTTGAAAGGTTTAATGTCCGTCTATTTTTTTTTTAAAAATTCCTTTTTTTTTCTTTTTGGGGGTCTGGTGTTGAAAAAAAAACTTGCCCTTGCCTTTTTTTGAAGATAAAATTTTTGTCTTTTGTAGTCATTAAAATCAGCCTGAAACGTTTAAATTCTTCATCCGTGATTTGATCAGCTATGTTTTATTTTTTATCAGATTAAAGGAACTAAGTTTAGCTGTTTTGTTAAACCAGGGCGTGTGTTTTGGGGTTTTAGTTTTATTTTTTTGCTACAGAACCTACAGCTAATGAGCACAGGCCGAGAGCTAAGACAAACCCTAGAGGAAAGCTGGGGGTAGGGCCATGCCCCGTTGAAAGAGACCAACACTCGTTCCTGCTGATGCGGCGCTTATAGCGTGCTCAGTTTTAAACTAGGAAAACAGCTTTAAAAAGGGCAGCAGAATACTTCTTTTGGTTTTGCTGTATTTTTGAAAGGCCCTGCTCTAGTTTTTTTTGCTTTTGTGTAAGTTTTTTAAACTGAGGTTTTTTACTTCGGGTGTTCTACAGCAGAAAGGACGCCTAGAGTTGTGTTCCTTCTAAACACAAGTTGCCTGCTACTCTTCTTTGGGTACTTTTGGAAAACCTCAACGAATTTTTTTTAAAAATAAAAAATTTAATTTGTATACTTACTTTTTAATCTGTAAACTCGAAAATTCGTGGCATCATTATTAAAAAAAAAAATTTCATTAAGCGGTTATCACTCTCTTTTTTTTATCAATTTGAAGTTTATACGTCTTTAACCTCTCTCCCACTTCCATGCAACTGTTTTCCTCTGTCCCCTTAGGTCAATCCATAACCGATTTCGTTGTTTTAAAAACATCGGTCAACTTTTTTGAAGGTGCAGTCTTTAGACCAAGCTACTGTTTGGGTTTCTCCCTCCCCCCCCGAACAAATTTTTTTACGCAAAAGTAAAGGTTTTAAACCCCCTAGCGTAGATTTGGTTTTGACACCTCAATGAAATTGACTTTCGTTATTTTGGATTAAAAACTTTTCACTTCCTTTTTGAAATGTTTTCACTTCACACAGAATAAAATCCCTTTTAAACGATTTTGCGCGACACAAAAATAAAATCCATATTGCGCGGTTTTCTTCTGGGGTATGTTGTATGATGAATCACCTTTCGTAAAATACTCAGGGCAAAAAAAACGCAAAAAATAGGACAGTGCACGAGTTCCATTTTAACGGGGCGTAACAATGTCGTTGGACGTGCAAAATTACAGTACGTGGGGTCTTGGCCGATTGTAACCTTGTAAAGTGGGTGAATGTTGCCGGGGCAGGTTTTTTTTGGGACGAGGAGTGCATTTGCCTGTACTACCTACGCCCCCCCCTCAAGGGAATTGCAACTCAAAGTGGCCCCCCTTTTGGGGCTATAAATTTCCAAACCCCAAAAAAATTAAATCATCCCTTCCGAGGCGCCAAATAATGCCGAACTTTTCGTCAAGATGTTTATGCAATGGGGCAACTCAGGGGGGTTCCAATGAGGGAGGTCGCACGCATTTGGAGTCCACATTTCCCCCGTTTCCCTTCTGGACCCTTTCAAGCAAAAAACACCACTGGAAGACCGAGGAAACGGCAGGGCCCAAACACCCAGCAGCCAAGACCCCCATCTTCTTGTCAGATCGACGGGGGCCTTACCAAACCGCTGCCAACCAGCCAGGAACACCGTCGGCAACCCTGGGAGGGCCCAAACAGCAACAGGAACCCGGGTCGCCGACTGAACACAGTTTTTTTCTCCAAGGGAGGGTCCAGCCCCCGACCTATCCCGACACTCCAGCATCGCAGAACGCTGCGTGGGCACAGATCCCCGTGCATTTGGGGCCATCGGTTTTGGGGCCCCCACCTCTTCAGGGTAAGCCGGGTTCTGCGTCGACCCCCGGGTGGGCCCCTCCGATCTGGAAAAAGCGGGGGGGGAACGCTTCCGGATGCCAACATACCCAAAGGGGCCCAGGGGTGGGAAAGCATCATGATCTGGGGGGGCTATCGGCATAAATCGCCCTATTGGGGGGCCCCATCTTCCCCAAAATGGGCCAGGACGTGGTAAACGGGGTCCGCTGTTCATTAATCGACCAAATTCTGAGGCCCCACATCCCGCCCCATTTCCGAGCACCAAGGGAAACCCGTTTCAGCAGGACAACGCAAGTCGACACTGCCCCCGGGTACGCGAACTTCCTGAGGGAGAACAACATCAATCTGCTGCCTCCCCAGCCCGTTCTCCCGACCAACCCAATAGAGATTTTTGGGATCCCTTTAAGGCAGTTGAACCACTCAACCCAACCCCAACAGCAGCTCAGCTTGCGCGGTGGGCCGGTGTGGTGGGAATCCCCCCCGGGCAGACCAACACTCTGGTGGCGTCGATGACCGCAGGTGCACAGCTGTGATCAATGCCGAGGTGGGCACACCAAAACTGACATTCTGCGGGTTAACACAGGGTCAAAGGTAAGTTCATGTGACCCTTATTTTTACCAGAAGAACTTTGAAAGGACACTTTTGCGGTGTTCGATTGCTTTTCCCTTTCTATTTCCCTTCAAAAGGAATCGGTAGCCAAAATTTCATAAAATTTCATACAGTTGTTTTCGCGTTTTTAGCCCCTATTATATTCTAATTTTGACTGATATTGTTGCTCAATCACCTTAAAACGGGGCTAAAAACGTCAAACTCTAACGAGTGTCGGAAATGCTGTACTTTGCTTTGGGCTGATGATTGATAACGCGTTTGTATTCATTTAAAAATTGTTCTTGACAATTGTCTTTTAATTTCTCCTTGAAATATGGCGAAAAGCGTTTTTAAAATCAAAAACTAAGGGAAGGAAAAAACGATTTCCATACGCAAAAATTTACAGCTACATGCTTTTTGCCGTCTGGGTTAGCTTTTCCGGCGTCTATTCTGTGTTTTAGTCCATCATCATTTTAAATTTCCCTTGAAACGCAAGATCAGCCCTTTCATTCTCGGTTAGCCATAGATCAGAATAGGTTAAAATATGCCCTGCATTGTGTAAAGAAAATACTTCTTGCCCTCAAGTTTTACAGAAATTTTCTTAACGATTGCCCGCCCCAGATTCTGCACAAACTGTCCTTTTTGGGGGTCTGTTGTTGAAGGAGTTCTTTTTGAAAGTAAGTCGTGCAGAGCCTGGCACAATCACTTCATCCGCTTCCTAGGTCGGGAAAATTTAAACAGTAAGATTGATCTGCATCAATAGTAGATGGATTATTTGGAACAGTAATATTCCTTTTTATTTCCCTGCACTGCATGGGGTATTTCAGTCTTCTATGCGGGTTGGGGAATCGAGCCATATACTTCTGACATTTTTATAAAAAAAAAATAAAAATTTAAATTTTATTTAAAAATATGGAGGCATTGATTTTGGAGTTTAAAGATATTCGTGATCTTGGAGACGACAGAGTGAAACGGCTCCTTTGATACAGCATCGCTCAACGGCCTCAATGTGGCATGAATTAACAAAACCCTAGGTCATATCATTTTACAGAAGTTTAGGCCAAGAACCCCCCAAATTTATAGCCCCTGATGTTTTTGTAAAAGATGATGAGGGCCATTTGTATTTTAAAGACGAACGAGGAAAACGTTTTCAGCTTACAGATAAACGAGACCCATCAAAGTTTGTAGGTTTGAGTACACTTAACCAAAGACTTAAGGCAAAAGATCGAAATCGCCTTGGCATTCCTAACCACCAAAATTAGATAGGGAGGACGTTGCTAAACTTCAAAACATACAACAAGAACTCCCAACAGATCCCCAAAGCAAAACATGGAACTTCAGATTTAATTCCAACAGCAGGGAAAATAACCCAAAAGTAATAGAAGCAGAAAAACCCGTCTTTCAGAAGAAACAGCATTAAAACAATTAATGATTTCCCCAATACCCCGCAAGAATTAGAGGCCATTGATCGTGCTGTAAGAAACATTAGAGACAAAATTAACAGACGATTTAGCAAGACTGGGTGAAATAGTAAGGAGATAAAAAAGAAAAAGAAAAACTCGTTGAGGCTGATGACGCCAACTTAGGGCCCGGTGTTAAAGAAAGAATAACCCGAAGACTAAAAGATCTTGAAAAAGAAAGATCGGCAAGACTAAAAGCGGCGTCTACTAACCGAGACCAATTACGAACTCAAGTGATTAGAATAAGAGAAACTATCCAAAAATTTTATATGAAGACACAACACTAGCAGAAAGAATACAAACACTGTTTAGAGAGCAAGGAGTCACATTAGCAAGCGTTATAACAGCCTTGGAATTGCAATAAGTACACTGGTGATGGCTATTACAGGCGGGGGGTGGCAAAGTTCAGTGCCTCCACCGCCATCGCCTCCATCGCCGCATGATAAATCATGGGTAAAAAAAACAGCTTGATCTTTTTGCGAGTTTATTAAAAAAAATTTGCTGGTAAAGCAAAAGACTCTTTGCCGGTATATTAGGGAGTATCGTTAGCTGGCTTTTGTCTACTGCAAGCAAAGTAGTTGGCTTTATGGCTGAGCACTTATGGGATTAGTGTCTTAATAGTCGGGTTCTATTTAGTAAGATAAAGACCAAGTAACCTAGGCCAGTTAATCCAACAACAAGCGCTGTCTTTTCATATTCATGGTCATTATTTTTTACTTCAACGGTCTTTGGACTTTGGACCTCAGGGATTGGATGACTTAATCTTGGGGGGTCATCTTATTTTTTTATTGTTTGTAATATTACTGGCTCAGAATTTATGTCGTTTTTTCCGACCTTCTGTTCATTGCCTGCCACAAGGATTTCATTGTTGTAGTTATTATTGTTCCTATCTGGAGCCTGAGGTCAGAAGGTAGCATATTAAACCAGTGCCAACAGCAAAGTCTACTTTCGATCTTGCGTATGTAAAACATGTTGGTACCTTTTAAAAAACTTGAAGGCAAAACAACTGTAGAATTAATGGCGTCCTCTAAATTTGCTAAGTATTGTTTTTGTGCATCAAAGCCAGTAGAAGGATTAGTTATGCTCGACCTTGTCTGTGCTTGCGAACCTACAAACACCAAACGTAAGTACGATAGAGTCGTTTATTCGTTCTATTCCGCTCTAGTTAGGCCCTTAGAAGTGTCTAAGATAAATTTTGTCCATGTTTTTTTATGCTTTGCTCTTGGCCCCTAGTGAACAGTTTTGCCTGAAGAGAAAGAGTAAAGGGGGATCCCATCATAGTTATATTTTCTGGCACCCCCAAAAAAAAGGGGGTGCCAACCAGTTTAAAGGCCAACTTTGTCTAAAGTCTGTATAACAAAAATAAAAATTTCGTTACAAATCCTTCAAAAGCCTTCATGTTTTTCTGTTGTAAATGGATTAACGTTTTGTCATTTGGCAATGGTGCTTGCAGCAGTCCAAAATATTGAAGGTGAAAAAAATGAAATCTAAACATGCCCTACCAAAGGTTAGGATGATTTAAATGATCACATACGTACACCCCCACCCGGGGTTGATGCACAAAACACGAAAAGTTTAACTGGTTCTGATAAAACGCATCAGTGACGAACCGCATTTTGGGGTGTATCTTTGTTTTTAAAAGGGGGGGGTTAAATATTTTTTAATGGAGTACTCACCTTTATTGAAAGGCTCAGTCGGGGTCGCAGAAATGCAAGGGGTATCTTTTGTTTATTTTTTTAAAAAATTGTATGGGGGCCCAAACAGAATTTTTTTGTTCATATATTTAAACGCACTTTTTTTTTATTTCTTTTTAAAAAATTTTTTGTAAAATTTAACAACTCAAGACCGTCCTTCTTTTTTAAACAGGCATTGATAAAAATTTGGGGGAAAGCAGAAGGGTCGCACCTCCATAAAAATTTTTTACAAAGTCCGTTTTTTTTTAATATAAGGAATCAAAAAAAGAAAAAATAAAAATTAAAAAAAATTGACAAAACAGGGCCCAAAAGTTAGCCATTTAACAATACCTGAGGGTTTAAAAAAGGGTTTTTGCTCACTAAAAGAACAATGAGTAACTTTGCCCTTACTCTCAATCTTAACAATGCAACCCCTGAAAACAATGTTTTTTTTCCCGCCGAAGAAGAATAGGTTCCTTTTTTGATAAAGAGCACCCAAAAATGTTAGCTTTGCAGCTAAAAAACATAGTTTTAGAGTTAAAACCAAGCAAAAACAAACTTATGAAGGAGAAAATCCGCCGTTTTTCTTTACATTCTTTACCTTTTCATTTGGAGAGCTGAGCACGTTTGAAAATTTAACATGATGGAAGGCCCTCAACTTTTTTTTAAAGAGCTCTTCCGTCAGGGAAAGCTGCAAAATTGCGATATAAAAATTTATCCCTTCCCTAATTTACAGTTTAAAAAAAAAAAATTTTTTTGGGGGGTTTTTGGATCATTTTATGTAAAAATCACGACAAAACAGGGAAAGTGGGTAAATGTGATAACCTCACATTTTTTTTGGGAAAAAAAAATTTTTTAAATTAAAACTGTACAAAAAAATTCCCGCGGGGGCCAGAAAAACCCGGACGTTGCAGATTTTTGGAACAGAACGGGGGAGATGGGGTGCTTTGAAAGGTTTTTTGAGTACATTTAAAAAATGGGATTATAAACGCAAAGGGGTTGGGACAGCAAAAATTTTCCCAAAACTAAAAAAAAAGCTCCCCAATCAGAAGCAAAAAATTTTTGGCCATAAAATATAAAATATTTTTCGAAAACCTGACCCAAATGCATTTGGGGAACCATATAGAAGGGGGAAATAAAAGTTAAATTTCATAACCCTTTACATTTTTTAGCCGTCAAAAAAGTTTCAAAAAAGCTTTCCCAACTTTGGCCCCCTTTTACATTTTAATCTTACCAAACACAATAGCCCGGAAAGAGATTGAAAAAAGCCGAAAAAAGGGGGGAAAAAAACCCCTTTACATCCTCCCCCAGAAAAAAAAGGGTTTTAAAGGATCTTCTCAAAATTGCAGTTAAACCCGGGCAAATGAAATTAGGAATCCCGTTCCCCAAGATTTTTTAAAATTTCTGTTTTAAAAGAAAAGGGGGGAGGGAGGGGGGTTGGGGGCGTTGGGTGACGTCCTTCAAAAAGGGAAATTTCTAATTAGCGGCAAAACTTAGCCCTTGAAAAACTTAAAAAAATTTACCATCGCATTCTTCCAATGGGGAGGATAAAAGGTTCCCTAAAAACAAGCAACAAAATCAATATTAGTCAAATGAAACAATTTTTACAGAACTGAATTGGATTAATTTTTACGCATTTAGATCTTTTAGGTTTTTAATTTTACGAAAAAAGTTTTGGGCAAAAGAGCAAAAAAAAAAAAACCCAAAAACTGGGTTAATTAAATTCTTTATAAAACTATGGACATTTTAAAATTTATCCCAAAAAACCCCCCATTGTTCATTAATTTTTTGGAAAAACTGGTTTTTGGGGAAAAAAAAATTTGTCCCCGACCATTACAAACAGTTTTATCCCCTATAATTTTGATTTTAAAATTCAATTTTTTTTTCTGCCCAACCTTGAATTTTAAAAAAGCAAATCAAGATAGAAGGGTTATAAAGGACAGATGAAGGGCATAAAAATTTGTTGATCCTAGCAAAAAAGCTAAGTGAGTGTTTTTGAATACGTTTAAAATTTTTTTTAAAGGAAACGGGCACTATTTATTATAGATGGGGGGTTCGGCAGAAAAAGATATAAATTAAAAAAGAAACCTTTTCAAAACACTTTCAGTGGAAAACATGCTGGGGTAAGTGTGGGGCATTTTTTGTCCCAAAAAAATAACAAAATTTTTTAAAAAAACTTTAAAAAGCATTAAAAAACGTAGTTTTTTTTCCACAAGAAAAAACAGAAAACCCATTTAATGAATGTATGCTCGAAAATGAATTAAAGAAAATGATCAGGAAAAAAAACAGGAAATTTAACAAAAACTAAAACTAAAAGTTTTGTAAATTAGTATTTAAAACGGTAATCCTAACCCAGTTAAAGTTTGTTTGTAAAAATAATCGTTATTTTTTGGGTTTTGAAGTCTTCCCTTTCAGAGAAAATAATAAATGCAGCTCAGTATTTTTCCCCCCCGGAAAAAAAAGGGTTTTGGGGGGAAAGTTTATTAGAAACGGCATTTATTGTTCTCTCACCCGGGATGAACTGCTACAAACCCAAAATTTTTCCCGGCAATTAAAATTTGTTTATTGCAGCCCCATATTACCTGAATAAAAAGGGAAAAGAAAAAAAAAAAAAATAGCTTGCTGGCCTTGTTGATAATGCAAATTTAAATTTATTCATTCATCGAAAATCCTTGCGTGTGCCACACCCCATTCGGGTGTTTGTTTGTACAAAAAACTATTTGGGAAATTAGAAAACAGAAATTTCCCTCCCAAACAATTTTCCGTAAATGAACTCCCCAAAAAATTTTTCCGGGTTTTCCATTACCGCCTTTAACACTTTAAACGCAAACACGATTTTTCATTACCCTGTCTTGTGCTACAAAAAGTGATACAGTGACTTTGCATTGCTTTTGTTTTCAGCCTTCTCTTAGGATTTATGAAGAAAATGCGTCTCCACTTTTTTTCCAAAATCAGCGAGCTGAGGGGCTTCCATCCCCCCTTTTTGTCTATCCCGGGAGGTTCTGTTTTTTCCCATATAACCAGGGTTACGTTTCCCTTCCCTAAAGTTTTAAAAAAACGAAATCCAACGAACACGTACGGGAAAGAAAACATTTCCTTTTTTTTTTAGTGGCATTCCGGTATTTTCCGGCATGTCCTGGCAGGTCCTGCATGGGCCCCAGAGACCCCCGGGATTTTTTTCCTTTTTCCGGGACGGACAGTTTTAACGTACTTTTTTCGTCACATTTTTTATCATTTTTGGGTTTGTCATGACAGAAAAAGTTTTCCCCCTTTAAACTTTTCAAAACGATTGGGTCTAAACGGGTTGAGCCACTCGAGTTTGCTTTTTGGGGAATGAACACCCACCCCTGTCACCCAAATTTTGTCGCTGCCCCCTGCAGTTCCTCCACCCTGCTCACTTTATTTTACGGAGCCACTCATGAACCCTGGGAAAAACTTTTGTTCAAAACAGCAGATATTCCATTTGGGGCCCGGGCAAGGATTTGGCTCAGGCTATCTTGAGGACTTTCATACCTAAACTAGTTTTTTAGGTTTGTCATTGAATTTTTTCTCTGGAAACTGCGGGCTGCACCTACCCTAGTTTTTTCCAAAGGGGTGCTTCGCTCTGAGGGTTGGAATATTTTTCCCCCTTTAAGATCCTTTTCCAAAAAGGTTTCTTTGTCCCTGTCAGTGCCCCCCAGATTTTGGCTGCCCGAAAAATTTTTCCGGGCAAGCTGGAAGGGTTTCTCTGAAGAAGAAAAATTTTTGGGTTTTTTTTCTTTTTGCTCCCTTTTTCCTTTTGCTAATTCGGCTTTCCCGGGAAGCAGTATGTTGGTTTTTCGGGTCTCCCTAAGCTTCCGAAACCCTTTTTCGTTTCAACTTAGAAGTCCACCCTTTTCATTTTTTTTTAAAATTGAGTTTATTCTTTCCCTTTTCCCCATATTCTATTCATCTCTTGCAAAAGCGTCGGGATGTTTGTGGCGATCTAAACTTCTATTTTAATGGACCACGAAACAATCAAACATGTTCTCTAAAGAAAATTTTCATTTAGGCAATATACATTAAATGGAAAGCACAATGGACCTTTTTCACAAGCTTTTTTCACTTATACATTTGTTTTTTTTAGTTAGTGCGCATGTAACATTGTAAAGCTATATTGTAAAAATAAGTGCTACAGGGATACTTTTTGAATTTTTTTTGCATAATTTTTTTCAATGCATTATGTGTGTGGGGGTTTGTGGGTGTGTGGGGTGTGTGTGTGTGGGGCGTGCGTGCGTGCGTGCGTGCGTGGTGCGGCGTGGGGTGCGTGCGGCGGGGCGTGTGTGTATTTTTGTGTGTGGTGTGTGTGTGTTTTGTGGTGGGGTTGTGTGTGTGTGTTTTGGAATTTGGCAACAAATTTCAAAACATCGCATCTATAACTTCAGCAGCCCGCAACCCGCAGCACAGCAGCAGCAAACAGCCCCCCCGTTTTTATTCTTTAATTATAATCGTAAATTTTTAAAAAAACCTTCCCAAAATTTTTTTGGGTAAGTGGTACGTCAAAAAAGATTTTTTTGCCAGCACCCTTGACTTTTTTGGAAACAACAAACTACACATGGGTGGTGGGATGTGGGGCAGTGACCCCGGGTGTTGAAAAAAGACTGGGGGGGTGATCAGGAAAGGGTAGGATGTGGGTTTTGCCCCCCCCCAAACGTCTCCTTGAGTTTTTTCGGGAACAAGGTAGGGGGGGGGACGGGACCAGTTGGTTTTTTTCCCTAAACCAAGAGTGACCAAAGGGATTAAATTGCATGGGGGGATTGTTTTCGCCTCGTTGTTAAATTTTTGTTCACAAAAGTCGGTTTTTGGGAAAGCGACAAAATTTATCGTTTACCGGGGCCAGGGTTTTTGTCAAGTCTTTGTCATTTTCTTCACATCCAGTAAAGGTTGATGATTGGAGGGCCTCGTACTGCCCCCACAAGCCCCGACCTTGTGTGTTTTAGAACTCCTATGGTCAGGGGCGTCAGTATTTTTGTTCGGGGTTTTTTTTTTTTTTTCCCCCTAAATTTTTTACAGTTTAAAAGCAGCTATGATTGCTTTTAAATTTTTTTGTTTTTCAGAAATGGGGGTCGGGGATAGCGGGTAACATCCCCCCACTTCAGTCACAAACCCCGTCGTTTGTTTCCAGCTTTATTCAAGACACAGGGAAGGGGGGGGGGGGGGGAACCCCCCCGGGGAAATTTCCCCAAACCGGGGGCTGGAAACCGTATAAAGGGGCCCCCAGATCTGACAAAAAGGACTGTCCCTCCCCTTTGGAAGAAGTCCTGTGCACCCCCCCACCGCCTGGGTTTTTTCCACAGGGGGGGGAGAAAACTTGCCTTCGTCTGTTTTGCAGCAAAATATTCTGGCCGGGGCATATATTTTTGGGCGCTGGCTGCAATATAATTAACGGGCCCGGGCCCCGTTTTCAAAAGTCGCTCATTCGCGGCATATTAAAAATTGGGCCCCGGGGACAATACGTGCCAAGTCGCACGCCAAAATTTTTTTTCACTATGCCCCTTTTAAAGGGATACCATTTAAAGATTTGGGGAAAGGGTTTACGGTAAAAGAAGAAGAAAAGTGTGGGGGGTGTGTGTTTGTGGTGTTGTGTTGTGTGTGTGTGTGTGTGTGTGTGTGTGTGTTGTGTGTGTGTGTGTGTGGTTGTCCCCTTATTGGGGTTTCGCGGTTTCTGCGCCCCGCGCGCGCGCGCGCCCCCGCGCGCGCGTGTGTGTGGTGTGTGGGGTGTGGTGGAGTTTGGGTGTGTGGTGTGTTGTGTTTTGTATTGTTATTTGGGTATTTTGTGAATACCGTGACCCCTTTTCAAATTTTTTTTTTTTTTTTTTTTTTTTCCCCTCTCCCCCCCCCCCTTTTTTTTTTTTTATTTTTTTTTTTGTTTTTTTGTTTTTTTTTTAATCCTTCCCTTCTTCTTTTTCCTCCCCCCCTCCCCTCCCCCCCTTTCTCTCTCCCCTCTCTCTCTCTCCTCTCTCTCCCCCTTCTTTTTTCTCCCCCACTCTCCTCTCTTTCTCCCCTCTCTCTTTTTCTCCCCCTCCTCTCTCCCCCTCCCCCCCCCTTTCTCCTCTCTCCTCCCCCCCCCCCTCTCCTTTCTCTCCTCCTCCCCCCTTTCTCTCTCTCTGTGTCTCTTTTGGGGTCTGCAGTTCCTTTTTCTATTTTTTTTCCTGTTTTAAGAGAGTTCATTGCGTTGACACAATAACGTCAAAATCTTTGGGGGATCGTTAGAAGCAAATTCCTTTCCCATACAACCTGGGTATTCTCTGCTACATTTTGCGTCTTTTGAGTGTTTTCGTATCTGGTGTGTTTAAAAGGAGAAAAACTATAAGTAGGATTAAGGAGAAAATACTATAAGTGCAATACAGACATTAAATTACAAAAAACTTGTAACGGAATTTTGCTCAAAAATCTCATTCAGGGAGTTGTGACCCTGAAAAAGAAAAAAACGAAACCCATATCCATTTAAATAGGAATAAAAGAATGTGCTTCCTGACACCCGTGTGGAAAAATTCCCCTGCGGAACTTTTTTTTTAATAATTTTTACAATTCTCGACAAGTAGTAAATCCCGATAGTCCCAAAAACGTCAAAATTTTCAAAAAAAAACAAAAGAAAAAAAAAAACCAAAACGGGTCGGCAATGACGTTTTTAAGTAACAGTTTTTGCTAAACTTTTCTACTTGTAACTTTTGGGGTAATATTCTGTACCATTTTTCTAGGCTGAAAAGTTTTCAATACCGTTTGGAAAGAACAGACGTTTAAAAACGGTTAAAACATGAATGAAACGTTTTTAAGACAAAACAAGTATTAGGGCAAATTCTGACCCGTTTTCCCCACAGCACACTCCACAATTCAGGGTATCGAGAACCCCCGCGCCAATAAATCCAGTTGGAAGATCGGTTGTGGGTGGGGTGGGTTTTGTGTGGGTTTGGTGTGGTTTTGGGTGTTGGTGTGTGTGTGTGTTGTTGTGTGCGGCGGGGTGCTGCGTGCGGGTGCGTGCTGCGTGCGTGCGTGCTGCGTGCGGCGTGCGTGTGTGTGTGTGTGTGTGTGTTGGTGTGGTGTTTTGTCGTGACTGCGCGTTTTGGGTTTTTGTGTGGTGGTGTGGGTTGTGTGTGGGTGTGGTGTGTGTGGGGGGTGTGTGCGTGTGTGTGGGGGGTGTGGTGTGTGTGTGTTGTGTGTGTGGTGTTGTGGGGTTTTTCCAGTCTACCAGGCATAAACCTTATAGTCTGAAGGGATAAAGAACGAGAGATACACAGAGGAGGATGAAAGCAGCACAATGTCGTAGATACCCTATTTGTAATTATCAGCAAATGCAAAATTTGGCTTCCTGACAACGAACATGAACGAGCAACAAAGCTGAAGTGAATGAAGATGAGTGATTGCTCGTTCATTTTCGTTGTCCTAAGCGTTTTGTATCTTGCCTGCAGAAGACATACGCGGTCGAAACGCGTCCTGGTTTGTCTTGTGATTCATTTGTCTGCGTTTTCTTGGCGGTTCGCAAATGCCAAGCTGCCGATTTGAAACACAATTTATTGAAGCTCAGTGTGACAACACGTTTAATGTGAAAATGACAAAAACAGGTCATCAGTAGGACAGAAGTCTCCCTTGTAATGCTGTGGTAAAGAACCAGCCCCAGACCCTCAGGGAAATCGCCAGGCCGCTTCCAAAGTCAGTAACGGGTGTGACCCCCTCTGGCTGCAATGGTAGCCTGGCATCTGCGGGGCAATGAAGCAATAATGTTCCTGATTGTCTGCTGTGGGATGGCCGCCCACTCGGCCTGCAATGCCCGGAACAGTTCATTTGGAGTCGCTGGGGCGTTGGCCCTCACTCTCAGGCGTCTGTCCAAAACGTCCCAAACGTGCTCAATAGGATTCAAATCCGGGGAAAGAGAGGGCCAGGCCAGGGTGTTGATGTTGTTGGCGGTAAAGAAGGCTGTGGTCAGGCGTGCTGTGTGGGGCCTGGCTTTGTCCTGCTGGAACACGGCCCTGGGAGTGGCCATTAGAGGCAGGACGTGTGGCTGAACAATGACCTGGACGTACTGCTGGGCTGTCAGGTGACCTTCCACGCGCACCAGCTGGCTCCTGCCCGTGTTGCTGATGCCCCCCCCCCCCCCCCCCCATACCATGACATTGCCGCCACCATGCGGAGGTGCCATGTCGACGCAGTTCTGCTGGTTGCGTTCATTAACCCGGCGGTAAACCCTTCGCCTCCTGTCATGGCGCTGCAGCAGAAACTGTGACTCATCCGAGAACCAGACGTGTCGCCAATGGTTCCTCAGTGTCCAGTGTCTGTGTTGCGTAGCCCATTGCAGTCTGGTCTGTCGATGGCGCCCCGTCATTACGTTGCCACGTAGGGCCTGTAAGCCCTCAGCCCAGCAGCATGCAGCCTGTTCCGGACAGTCTGGTCGGAGATGCGACGGACACCAGCGCATGCCTGGACAGTGGACGAGGCCGGCAGGAAGCGATTGCGGAGATGTCTGAGCCGTATAAAGCGGTCCTGGGCTGGTGTTGTGATATGAGGTCGGCCTGACCTCGGGGCATCAGCTGATGACCCTGTCCTCTGGAAGCGAGTCCAAAGTCGGCATATGGTACTGGGGAGACATTCAAAGCATGGGCCACATCAGTTGCACTCTGACCAACTTGCAAACGACCCAGGGCGTTTTCTCTCTCTGCTGGGCTCAAACGTGGCATGCTGTTTTTTGGTACGGTGTGCCTGCCGGTTGCCAAAATGACCCGGCTTTTATACTGCACTATGACCATGGTGTGTGTGTGTTCACCACTGAGTTGGGCATGCTTTGCAGGCGAAACAACAGAAGCACAACCCAATGTTTGCACTGTCGCACCTGGCCCACAACACGCACGTGCACATAGTGACAACCTGAATCAATGTTGTACTAGCACGTCGACGTTCAAGACATACATCAGGGGCGGTTTTTGGCGTGTTTTCAACTGTATGGTCCACCCCAGGTGGCAAAATTTCATTTTGCGTTTCTTTTTTGAACAGTATATTTCAGCCTGCAGTCGCCTCACTTTGCAACTACTTCGTACACTTAGTTAAATCCTGAGTTCCAGTGCAGCTATCAGGAGCGTTTCAGAAGGAAACAACAGTGTTCACATTCACAATTTGGAGTTCTGTCGTTGTTTTGATGGCCATAGAAGGCATACTCAGTGATAAGAATGCTTCACGTAGCATGATTGTTGATTCGCATATTAGTGTGTGAAGCATTACATACACTGTCACGAATTTTCCTGCACAGGATGTCAGGGATTATTCAGCACAAACAGTGTCTCCTCCTTCTGGAATTTCTTTGCCCGTAACTTCTTTTCTGTGTCCCTTCTCTGACACTGACTTTCCATAGAATGCCTTGGTACTGCTCGTGTTCTGTTTTTTTCCCTTTGTGACCCATTCTGCTGTCTTTTTTTTTGGAAATTCTTTGACATTTTCATTGGTCACAGTTTATACCATGCAGGCGGTGTGTGTGTGTGTGTGTGTGTGTGTGTGTGTGTGTGTGGTGTGTGTGTGTGTGTGTGTGTGTGTGTGTGTGTGTGTGTGTGTGTGTGTGTGTGTGTTTGAGAGAGAGAGAGAGAAAAGAGAGAGAGGGATAGAGAGAGAGACAGACAGACAGACAGACAGAGAGAGAGAGAGAGAGAGAGAGAAGAGAGAGAGAGGAGAGAGAGAGAGAGAGAGAGAGAGAGAGAGAGGAGGAGGAGAGAGAGAGAGAGAGAGAGAGAGAGACCTGCTGACTAGGTCTCGATGATGTGCACACTGTCCAGAATACTATCCATCCTGCCCTTGTGTTTTCGTATTAGCCATTTTGTTGTTACATGCATATAATGCTCTATGAATGGCGACATGTTTTTCCCTCTCAATTTCAAATATTTTGAAAGCTGCTTGATG
>CM031604.1:58806150-58818650 GCA_018398815.1 Conus ventricosus | reverse complement strand
GGCACTGCTCCGTCTGGTGCAATTGAAGATTTCCTTTTCTTCACCCTTCTTTGCTGTGTTGATTTTCATTTGTTGGGATGCTCATTAGGTTTTTGAGGTTTGGGCATACATGAGTACGATAGTTTGACAGTGTTTTTGTTTAAATATTTTGGAGACAGTTTGTGTTCGTTTGTAATGACGTTGTTAGGATTTTGAGAATTTTCTTCCCTATGTTTGTTTTGAGTTTCCGGTCGTATGGGGGTTATACTATGATTTTCTTTTCCTATTTTTCTTGCTTTTTTGTGTTGTTGTCTGGGTTGTATTGTAATTTGTAATTGTATCCTTGTTTGTAGTGCCTCCTGGTTATTCTACTGCTGCATTGTTGATACACTCTCTCACTGCATGACAGGTTTGATAGTCTCTTGTTTATGCCATGGGGTAATGGTTTTAATATAGATGGTGGATGGTTACTTTTGGTGTGTACATAAAGAGGTGTATCGTTGGGTTTCTTGTATGGTTTATATATGTGATTGTTGAGATCCAGTGTTATGTCTAAGTAGTTGACTACCTTTTTGTTTGCTTCATAGTAATCTTTAAGTTGTTGGTTTTGGAATGATTTTGCATAGTTCTTTCTTCTTGTTTCGATGTTCTTGGATTGTTGGTTAGTGCAGCAAGGCCATCGTCTCTGTATAGTCTGACTTGTTTTCGAGTTTTTTTTCTTGATGTTGGACAGCATGAATATTCGACGTTTCACATGTTTCTGCATCATATATGACCATGCTTACGTTCGAATGTTGGATTTCTGTTGGTTTTCCTGATCCAGGTTTCATTTTGCTGTGTAGTAATGTTTTCTTGTTGTGGAGAATGATTTCCATTTCTGACCCTGTTATGTCTGTGTGGTTACTGGCAACTTCAGGGCTTTGGTGAGTAGTTCCTCATCTATAGATGGGTAAAAGTTAACTATGTCAAATGTGATGAATACGTATTACTTTGTTTATTGAGTTTTTTGAACCATTGGATAACTTCGTATGTGTTCTTCCAGAGGTTGTATTCCAGAGTTTGATTTTACGTTCTTTATTATTTTTTCCAGAATTTTCTTGCTTATTTTGCCTAATTCAGATTTGGATGGGTTTATTAGTCTACATGTTGGATTGTTATGAAAATTGGGCTTGTGGTCTTTGAGTGTTATGAAAGCTTCTTTTGTTTGCTGTCGCTTCTATCCTGTCACTTAGGTCTATGCGCTCTGCAAGTTCTTTTTCTTTAGTGCGGACACTGTCATGTATATTTTTGTCGGCTTTTTGTAGTTTTTCTGGATGTTTTTGTCAAGGAGTTGAGAATATTCTTTTGGTTCCATTTTGTAGTAATTGCTAGTTTATCAGCCTTCACAAATATATTTTTGTCATTTAGTACTTGTTTTATTTGTTTTTTTAGTGTTGTTTGGAAACCGTTGTTAGATTTTTTGAATTCAGTATTGGTTATCATTCTTTTCATTTGATCTTCAAAGGGTTTCATTTCGTCTATGGCTGGTGGTGATCGCCATGATTTGAAATCGTAGGTGTTTTTGTCCTCTTTTTGCATTTGGGTTCAGAAAAAAGAATGCTTTCCACTCATATTATGTACAAACTTTCGTTTGTTTTTTTAAATTTTTTTTTTGAAAAGATTGGGGATTGAAAATGGTTTTGTTTTGTTGACCCCAAAAAAGGGTTTTCCTCCATTTTAAAATCCTTAGGCCCAGTGTCAACGTGGGGAAACGATTAAGATCAGTATTTTAAATCAGAGAACATAAAAGGGGCTTCTGGCTCACCGGTCTCAACCAGTTTTGCCGGGTGACTCCGAATGCCCCTTTTAAGTTCTCGACAAGAAAAGACTTTAAAAAACCCAAAAAAAACGGCCCTACAAACAAAAGAGAAACGTGGGGGAAAAGCGCATGGCTAAACACACCCCATAGAGTAACGGGGGGAAAAAAGCAGCAGTCCTGAACCACCCATATACAAAGGGGTGGAGCAGGTAACCCTTTTTAATTTGCTAATTGTCGACCTCCCAAAGGACTCCCCCTACCCAAACGCAGAGCCCCTTTTTTAGGTCGACACCCGTTTACTTACCACGGCCGGACATCGATTTCAAACCCAACGCAGCGCCACTCTTTTTAGCCATAGTTCCAAAGCAGACGGGTTTTTTGTTCACAGAGGAACCCCTTCTTGATTGTGTTTTTTCAAGTGTATGCGGAGTATCTAAAAAAAAAGAAAATTAGCGTCCCCAGTTTTTACTTTTTAAAAGCTAAGAGAAGTATTGTTTTTGGAAGGTGAGGAAAAAAAAAACGAGAACCTCTATTGTAAACTACACAAGCGCCTTAAAAGCTTTTTGATTCAAGACAGGGGATTTAGTGAATTTTGAAAAAATGTTTTTTACTTTAAAAAGCTTTTTAACTTTTAAAGAAATGATTCCTTTTTTAAAAAAAAAATGGCGCTGTTTTATTCAAAAAGCTGGAGTCACAAAAAGGAAACGTTTTTTCGCCGCACTCCAAAACGGTCTTGAACCCAAGCGCGTTAACAATTCCTAGCTTGACATGGCCGACCTTTTGAGCGCCACAAGAGTTGCCGCCCTGCTTTAGTGTTTGGACTGTGTGTGTAAGCACTAAATATAGTAACGATCATGATTGGTGTTAAAAAAGAGGGTGCGGTCTAGCCTAGACGCGAAAAATGAATATTAAACGGGCACACGCAAGCTTATGCAAAAAGCCCGTTCAACGGCCGTGGTCTAGCCTAGACCCGTAAAAGAATTTTAAAACAGGACAGCCACGCCTATAGCAGAAAGCCAACGCTTCAACGCGGCCCGCCCCTTTTCACGCCAATTAAACGGGCTGTTTTTTTACGGCCCAAAAGGGACTTTAATCAAGTCTTGTTTTTTAAATCAAGCTTTTGATAAATGCACTGGTGGCCCTTTTTGAATAATCTTCTTTGCAGAGAGACCGCAGCGTCTTGAATTTCGGCGCCGTGAAAACCATAAAACCCCTTTCCCTGAAAACCCCTCCCTATTTTTTAAAAGTTTGTGTTGTGCGTGCGTGGTGCGATTGGCTTTTATATATGCTGTTATTGCTGTTTTTTGTTGTTTTACTGAAAAAACATATTATTTTCTGAAAATCTTTCTTATAAATAATCAAAGGGTGGCGCACACACACACCACCCCCCACCCCCCCCCCACCCACACCAAGTCACTTCAAAAGGTTCTTAATCAAGCACCCCAATTTCCCCCCAAAGCACTTCAAGTTCTTACTTAAGTTCTTACTCAATCGTCTCAAGTCACCTCAAGTTCTTCCCAAAAAGTCATCCTCAAGTCCCCCAAGCCCCTTTTAAGTTTTTAACGGGTCATCCCCAAGGCCCCTAAGTTCTTTACTTAAGTCATCAAGTTGTAATTAAGCACCTAATACAACCAAGTTCTTATTCAAGTTATTTTATAATTATCAAAAAAACAATACAATCTATGTTTTTGTTTTAAAATAGTAGATGTTAATATTAACACACCCCAAAAACGCGTCATCGTCGGGGATGTCTTTGCCGCGTCCTTGGCGCGAGTTTGGGCCCGATAGATCTTAATAAAGTTTTTACATCGAAAGCAACCGCTTGATTAAAATTTTGGGAGGGAAAATGTCTTTTATAGACCCCATGTTTTATTTATTGACTCCATCATTTTAAAAAAATAATAACCCCGCCAGCTTTTTTTTAATCAAAAAAAAAAAAAATTTTTTTAAAATATTATTGTTTTAAATGGATCAAAAGATTTTTGTTGTTGGGGGTTTGGTATGTTTTTTGGTTTCGGATTTTATTTAGTGGTTAGATTTTTTTGTTGTTTGGGGTTTTTGTTGTCTTTGTTTAATATTTTAAACCTAAAACCCACCCCAACAGAAATGCCCCCCAAAAATGACAATTGCTTTAAGAAAATATGAAGACTTTGGGGGTGGGCCCCCCTTTTGTTGAGGCTCGAATAAACTTGTTCTGGCGTTTTTAAAGCGGGCATTGAAACAAGGGCTGCGGTCTGGCGTTTTTTTCATTCTGTGCTTGTAACTTAATTTTTTTTTGTTTTTTCACTCTGCTTTTTTTCCCTGCGCAAACCCCCCAGGATGAGGGCGTTAGTGGGCCCCTTTACCATTCAATCTTTTGATTTTGATTCGTGTTTTCGGCCGGCATTTTGAAGGGAAATAAAATCTTATGATTAAAAGTAATTAATCCCATGATTAGCGGCGAAAATAATTTCCAAACGTAATTGATCACATCCTAAGACCTAATGACTTGTTAAAACGGGCCTTCGTTAAATCATACATAAAATTTGTTTAGAAACAATGGAGCAAATTTACTTACTAGTTTTTGTACAAAATAAGAAAGTTTGCCCGACACTTTTCCTTTTTGACCTAGTTTCGCTTATACCTGTTTTGATACTTTATAAAGTTTGTGGGCGGGGCACTGTTGAAAGTTTTATGCTGAATTCATTGCCCAAAGGGAAATGTTTTGTTTTTCCGCATGCTGCCAAAAAAATACAATTCTCCTTTTTGGGGATAACAGCTTGGTCATCAACTCTTCATTTGTAAGTCCAAGCGGGTTAGGCCCTCTGTACTGTAGCAGTCACGGGGTTATGTTTTTTATTAATTATAATTATTTTTTTTTTTAAAAAAGAGCACCCAAAAAACTGTTACTAACCTTGTATACATTCTGCGTTATTTGGAGGCCCAGGTGTAGGATACACAATGCTTGGAAAATTTTAAAAAATAAAAAACCCGGCTGAACTTGGCAAAATAGACTTTGAAGACTACAAAGCTGATTGTATCATGAGTTTATTTGCTACGAAAGATTTCTAGTTTAAACAGGAATAATTTCCTGACAGTACAATAGTAAAAATTTAAAAAAAAAATTTATAAAAATGGCTTCACTCGTAAAGATGTTGCAGGGTTTGTGAATGCCTTGCTTTTGGGAAGTAATACGCATTTAGTAAAAGCGGGATGCGGGGAGAGAAAAAGAATAACAAAATATGGAGAAACTAGCAGTGCACAAGAAAACTTGAAAAAACAGAAATTTAGCAGTTGATTTTTTAAAAAACAAACGAAAAACAGGGGCAGCAGCTTACCATTTAAGACGTTGACCAGCAATAAAAGAATATTATCTTGTAAAGGCAAACCAATCGAGACATTTCCCCCCCCCAAAATTCGGGGCTTTTACAAACCCTCAGAAAAAAAAAGATCAAGAAAGTGTTTTGTCTTTGGCATGATGTTGTGTATTTGTTGCGCATAATTTTGGCTGAATAAAATGAACAAAATTTTTTTGCCAAAAAATTTGGAAAGGGAACCCCGGCAATAAAAAAGCTAAAACCAAGCAGCGGGGGCAGTGACAAACAGCAAAGGAAAGGTTATTAAACGCGTTTGGCAATTTTTTTACCTGCCCCCTAGCGAATACAGAGACCCCCTTTTTGAAAAATCCCCAAAAGACACCCAAAAAAGGCCCTTTTTATTTACCCCCCTGAACGATTTGACGAAAAAAAAATTAAGTACCGCTCACAGTCATTGAATGCTTCAAGAAAAAAAGAGCTGAACCATTAAAACAAAAGAGTGCTTCTGCGTTGCTGTCGCTAACAATGATATCCAAAAGGCCCCCCCAACTTATCCCCGCAGGTTCAAGTCGACGAGGAAAAAAAATTTTTTAAAGGGCCCAGTAATCAATTATGTTAAAACATGAGTTACCCTTAAAAGAGGCATTCAGGGGTTCCAGATCACAGGCTTGGTTAAAAAATTTAACAAACAGTTGCTGAAAGACTTTTTTCCCACCCGTATCACAGAAGTGATTGACAAATTTTCGAACAAGAATGGGGTTTGAAGGCTACCCTCAGTTTGCGCGCAATGAATAATGGTTTAAAGGGGCTAAAACCATACAAGCAATCAAAAAACAAAAAAAATGTTTGAAGGGAATCCCGTACACCCCGCAAACTATTACCGTTTGGGTTGAAAGTAAGGTACTTTATTTACCGGGGGGAAACAGAAGGGGACACCGATCAGGGAAAAGATCCTTTGGGGGTGTTGATCCATATGAAATAAAAAAAAATTTTAAAAAAAGAAACCCCCCGTGTATTTTTACGAGAAAAAGAACCCAACAAAAAAAACCTTCAAAGAATTTTTTTGGGGGAAGAACTGCAGTAATCCCCCCCGGCAAGTTCCATTGCTTAATTAATTTTAATTTACATAAAAGGGAAAATGCAGAAAAAAACAAAAAAGATAAAGGAAGAAAACTTAGAATTGATACGGGAATCATATGATACGAGTTCTACTATTAAGGAATTATTTACGAGGGTTCATCGGTACATGGCAATGCATCCAGATCCCTACAACCCAAATTCTCAAATTTTGATCATCAGATATGGGGGAAAGAATATCTTGAAATAATAAAAAAATTCGAGCGCATCAAGCAAACATGAAAATAGATTTAGCTGAATTGGATGATGATATGAATGAGCTTATAACAAAACTTGAGGAAAAATATGAAGAAGGTATGTATTTATGACGTTCTCCAGTGCCCAATTGCATATGAAAACTCTGGATTAACAAATACTCGTTTAGTGTTTGTTCTATCTAATGACTTCTTTGTTACAACAGTTGTGTTGATTTCATGTAGATTAGATCGTAGTTTTACGTTGTCATGATGAAAAGTATGTTTATTGAACAATGCTTCTTTGTAGTTGTCATGCGATATGTTTGACTGCACAACACTGCGAGATATTCCTTTGCTTTCTTAATGGCTTTCTCCTGGCTCGAAAGACTGTACATTTTCGACCTTAAACCAACAAACTCCTTGATCACCCCTCCAGATAATTCGTCCTTCATCTTTCCTAAAACCTTCTTGTTAACGGATGAATGCAAAGGCGAATCTTTAGGATAATCAGATGTGTCGTACCATCCCGCATGCCCTTTAGCTACTTCTAATTCCATGTCTTTATAGATGTCTTCAGTAGGGATATCTATAACAAAACTATCTGTATCTGTGTAAAGTACTTTGGACTCAGGATACAAGGGCTTAAAGTAGTCATACAGAAATTCTAACATCAAAAGCTTTGATAATTCTAAAACAGTAAACCCAATAAATACAGGCTTGTCTAATTTGACTTTCTTTTTTCATCATTATGCCAAAAAGCTGATCATGAAATCTTCTAAAGTCCTGATAATTAGGTTTAGAAGTCAGCTTAATTGCTTCGTTCTCTTTGGTGACCAATCTGACATCTTTACGCTTGTGAGGATTTTCCATAGTCTTTCCGAAACAGCTGTTGTTCATCAGCTTGAAAAAGTCTTTTTCTGAAGCATCTGCGGATTTAGTTCTAAGATCAGTGTTCTTCATGATGTATGGTTTCATGAACTGTTCTTGATCAAAAGCAATTATACGATGAACTGCTGTCAACTTTAAACCATGTCTTAAATAAAATTGTAGAAGTCTGTAATGACAGACATAACTTTTTTTGCCGCGAAGATTAGGCACAAGTTTAGGCGGCTCTCTTGGATTCATCTTTTAGACTTTCTGCTGCTAATGGGTAGTCATTATGTAGGTCATGGAGTTCCTGAGGATATTCTAAGTCAACTTCTAGAATAAAGCCCCGATGGCGATCAGGCGTTAAACTGTTCAACCACTTTAATGCTCTTTGCACATTATTTGTACTGCCGCCTTTGTACATTTCAAAGTTGCGTAGTGGAAGTGATTGCGCCATAGCCCAACCATACAGATTGTTTGCATCTAAATACATAAGATAGTTAGGCCTTTTACTTGGGTCATAATCATCTAGGTATTTGTTGTTTGCTTTACAGTAATGATGCGACGCCATACTAATTCCTCCACGCAATCCGTTTTCAATCATCTGTATCATTGGTAAATCTGACAATAAATCAATCTGTACTCCAGTAAACTTTAAGAAAGCATCCCAACTCATCCCAGGCGCAGAAATATAATGCGCAGGATCCAGGCTATAATGTTTTATGCAGGTCTTTCTGTAATTTTCAAAGACGTCCGCCAACAAACATACATCGGCCATCAAGTAGGAATCATGATAGTCTCCCATCGTTTTGCAATCTAACTTCTGCCACGCATCTTGAGCATGCTGGTAATCAGAATCACTAATGCCCTTTCCTCTAAGACTAGAAAATAACGCTTCTTTAGGCGGAAGTGTATCTTCGTCAAACCTTTCCCAACTGTTCATGTACTCATAAGGGTAAACGCCCTTTCTAACAAGAGTTGGGTCAAATATTCTTCCGTTATTGGGCAGGCCTTTAAGGCATAGCCAGTGACTCTAATGATCCATCATGTGCTGCATAGAGTCATAAAAAGACATGTTATTTAAAGTGAAACACATGTACTTTTCTGATGACTGTGCAATGCATGTTATCCTGAAGGCGGCGTCTACTGCTTTCATTATAAGATGAGAGTCGTAACCTCGCAAGTTATGAAAGAAGATGGGCAGTTCCATGTCTTAGGATCAAACTTTAGTTGAAGATTGCATTTACTGTGCGCTGCTCCTCTGAACTTTCCGCTAATGTGATCATGGTCTCTTACTGTCGGATTGGCTTCCTCGCTGTTAGACATTAGTTCTAAACCGCAAATCCAACAATGTGTGGCTGAGTCATACTGTTGTCGGTCCTCAGGCGTCATTATGATTTCAGATAAGTTTAGATTATTAGAACAGGCGTTACGCAATTGCTGCATGCGCTTTAAGAATGTTTCTGCAGCATCTGGTCCTCTATATAATTCTGGTTCCCAATGGGCGCCATCCGACCTGACAATAACAAAAGCAAATGAACAAATCTGATGATTACTTACAAAGGCTGTTTTAGGAAGTCTCTGTGGGGTTGGTCCTCATAAGGAACAATAAGCGATCGAAGTCTGCGTAAACTACGCATGGACTTGTTTGCAGCCGTTTCCAGTTATTAAAACTAACTTTTGATCCAGGTGGGGGCGTAATTAGTTCTGTATTACAGTCAACTGGACCGATACAATGTTTCTTATGTTCGCTCGCTGCTTTAACAGATGGAATTCTTGTTAAACATTTTCTACAGAATTCTTGTTTGTTAGTGTTTTTTGCAGTATGCGCTAATAATCTACTCATTGTTCGGATTAATGCGTAATGTGGTAGCCCTGCTGGTGAAAACATTAGGAGTAAGTCAACATGATTTTTGTCTGGCTCGCCAATCGTTGGACTGTTCTTGGACACTTTAATCGGTTGTAGATTTGTTTCCTCATCCCACGTGTAGACATTAACAGTTATTGGTTTGTTTTGTTCTTCAAACTGATCAATGGAATCCACGCTAACAGGAAAGGATATTCCACTAAAGTTAAGATCATTGATGTAAGGCTGATAGTTAGATACTCTCTCTGCGTTTTTGCGGCGTAATGCAGCCTTGCAAGAACACACCACATGAAACATTTGTCGTCCGAATTCTTTATGTTTAGAACTGCTCTTTTTGCGACTAATGCTGGAGGTAGTGGAATGTAAGACCTGCCTACAATCGGGCATACTTAGACTGTTTTAATCTGATCTTTAAGACTTCGCCTCTCGACCAACCAGAGCCTCTCATTTTGGCTTCTTCAGCGGCCACATCAAACTGTGTAAGCAGTTCGTCTGCCCAACCGGGTGTTAAGTCATTATGAGAAAGAATAACACTGTTGTTGAGTCGAGACCCAGACTTCTAGATTTTCTTCATTTATTGTTATATAGTCGATTAAAACAGCTAACATTACTTTAACTGGCGGGTCTATTGTTAGTTTACCTGGAACTTGAGAAATAGCATGAACAACGCTTGCCTGTACGTTTGTTGGATCAATGACTTCTAGATTAATATCATTTAAAGCTTTTGACAAACGCTCTCCCTTAAGCATTCCTTCAAACAATTCGTCTGGTCCTTCATATATCTCAGCCATGTTGAGTTTCCTTTTCTAACTCAAAATATTTATTTAAATTAAAAAAAATACAACGACTCCCAAAGTCGTCTTAATCAGAACCAATATAAACGGTCTTTTTGTGCTTGGACTCATAAACTAAAGTATAAACGCCCTTTGGAGTTGTTAATGTGAGCTGTTTAGAACAGAGTTTAATGTCTCGTTTACTTTTTTTAAACATTCCTTTTTTATCTGCTCGGTGCCTGGCTGTTGAGAAAAACTTGCCCTCGCCTTTTTTTGAAGATCAAACTTTTGTCTTTTATAGTCATCAAAATCGGCCTGTAAACGACTAAATTCTTCATCCGTAATGTTTGAGTCAACTAGCGCTTTATTTATTGTCAGTTTGAACGAGCTAAGTTTAGCTGTTATTAGTTGAACCATAGGTGTGTGCTTTTGGAGTTTAGTTTTTAATTTTTTGCCAGCCGCACTTACAGCTAATGAACACAGGCCGAGAGTTAAAGATAAACCGGCTAGAGGTAAAGCTGCGGGCGCACCTACGCCTGTTGCTAAGAGACCTACACTCGTCCCTGCTGATAGAGCACTAATAGTCGATGCTCCCGTATTAACATATTAACAGCATTAAAGGCAGCAGAATACCTTCGTTTGGTTTTGCTGTATTTTGAAAGGTCCTGCTCTAGTTTTTGTTGCATTTGCGTAATGTTTGTTAATCTGAAGGTTTTTATGTTAGGGGTTTCTACTATCCTTTCGTTTGGTGACTCTGGTGCTGTAGGCGTATTTGGATAAACCTGAACAGACATGCTTTTTAAAAATGAAAAAATATTTAGTAATGTGTCTCTTTAATCTGTTATCTTGAATATTTAGCTGCGCATCATATATTAAAAACAAATGTACATTAACTGGTTTATCTCCATCTTTTTCTTTGTCAATTTGAATGTTTATTCCCTCTTTAACCGTTCTCCCACTTCCATGCAACTGATTATCCTCTGTCGATCTTAGGTCAATCCATAAACCGTATTTTGTTGTTAAATAATCATCGAGCCTAACATTGTGAAGGTGTAGATCTTTAGACACAAGGTCTACTGTTGGACTTCTACACCTCCCGCCTCCAAACAATTTTCTTATTTCATCAAAATGCTGATAAGGTTTAAGCCCGCTAGCGTAGATTTGGTTAGGACTACCCTCAATCGAACATTGACTTTCGTTATTTTAGGATTAATAAACTTTTCACTTCCTCTTTCGAATGGTTCTTCATCTTCACACAGCAATAAAATACCTTTAAGCGATCTTGCTCTGACACTAAAACTAAAATTCCATATAGCGTCGGCCTTGCTTCTGGGATATGTTGTATGATGAATCACTCTTTCGTAATATATTGCTAATTTTGACTGATATTGTTGCTCAATCAGCCTTGCTAAATTAGGGTTGCTAACAACGTCAAACTCTAACGAGATGTCAGAAATGCTGTACTTTGCTTCGGTGTCTGTTGATCTGATAACACGTTTGTATTCGTTAAAAGTTAGTTCATATGACAATCTGTCTTTTAATGCTCCTTGAAAGTACGGTGCATGCGCACTTAACAATCAAAATCTAAGGGAATGGAAAAGCGATTTCCATACGCAAAATTTACAGCCACATACTTTTTGCCGGCTTTATTAGCATCTGCGGCGCCTATTCTGTGTTTTAGTGCTTCTTCATTATCTATTCCTTGAAACGCAAGATCAGCCCTTTCATTCTCGGTTAGCCATAGATCAGAATAGGTTAAAAATATGTCTGCATTGTGTAAAGAAAATATTTCTTGCCCTCAAGTTTTATAGAAATTTTCTTAACGATTGCCCGTCCCAGATTCTGGACAACTGTCCTGTTTGGGTCTGTTGCTGATTCGAGTTCTATTTTGAAAGTAAGTCGCGCAGAGCCTGGCACAACCACTTCATCTGCTCCTAGGTCTGGAAATTTGACAGTAAGAATTTGATCTGCACCAATAGTAGATGGATTATTTGGAACAGTAATATTCTGTTTATTTCCCTTCACGCCAAGGGGCTCTCTCAGTCTTCTATAGGGGTCAAGAATGTAACCATATGCTTGTGCCATTTTTTATAAAGCAAAATAAAAAATTATTTATTAAAGAAACGTGGCGGGCATTGAAGGTAAAGAAGATTATGGTGTTTTGATCCTGGAGACGACATGATGAAATGACTCCTTTGACAGAGCATCGCTCAACGATCTCATTGCGGCGTGAATTAACAGAAAGTACGGCCAGATATTTTACAAAAGTTTAGGCCTAGAACCTCCCAATTATAGACCCAATGATTTTGAAGTAAAAGATGTAAGCCATTTGTATGTGAAAAGCGCCGCGAGAACAACTTGTTCGGCTTACAAATAAACGAGACCCATCAAAGTTTGTAGCATGAATACAATTAGACAAAGACTTAGGGTGGAAGATCAAAATCGCCTTGGCATTTTAAACCAAAATTAAGGGAGGAGGATGTCTCTAAACTTCAAAACATACAACAAAAACTCCCGACAGATAACCAAACAAAACATGGAACTTCAAGATTTAAGTCAAACATCAGGCGAAATAATAAATGTAATAGAAGCAGAAACAGTTCTCAG
>CM031604.1:58786981-58796662 GCA_018398815.1 Conus ventricosus | reverse complement strand
TCTCCCGTGGGGGACGGTCAACAGCAAGACGTGTCTGCCTGTTGGAGCCTAGACAGGGAGCTGCCAGACAACGGTGGGGTGTTTGCAGCCAGAGAAGACCTGTGGGAGAGGCCGACAGGAGCCCTTTCCGTGGAGAGGGCGAAGTACGGTGGAGTCCGGGAGACTCGGTGTGGAGGGTGCGACTCAAGCTACGTTGCCAGTGTCCCCCAACTGGGATTTGGCCAATCGGGAGGACACAACGGTGTGGCAGCTTCAGCTCGTGTCGAACAGTGGATGAGAGAAACTGACGATCAACCAAGGAATGCTGGCAAGTTATGGACGTTTATTTGCTCTTAAGGTTATAAGGTGCAAACAGAATAGTGGAATATTGTCTTTCCTGGCTAAGTAAGAATAACTGAAGAACAGGGGATGCGATTTATGAAATTGTCTGTATGCTGTTTACATTGTTGTATGATACAGATAGTTGTGTTGTGTAGTGACGGGTGGGGGCTCGGAGTCAAGTTAAATAAAGTTGATTATTTTCTATGAAATGTTATTGGTTTCCCGTCACCTTTGTGCGGGCCCGATGTGAGTGACAGAGTGTGTGTGCCTATGCGAGAGCGCATTTTGGTTGTGAAAGCGTAAATACTTCTGTCTATAACCCCCTGCATCCCTGAATATGAAAATCATATTTTAATAACGAGGGGGAGCGTCGGAGACCCGTCACAGTCACTAAACACTGAACATAGTCATTCAAATCACTGTACACATTATTCAACAGATTTCATTTCAAAAGAAACCTTACACTGTGTTGTACATGTGTTCCAGTATTTGCTCGTACCCTGTTGGAGGCTTTGTGCAGTTGTATGTGTTCTACTATACATGGTGTGCATTTTTTTCCTCTGTGACGTGTAGAAGCCAGTACGTACTGCTCTCATTTGTTTTAGAGAAACATCTTTTTCCCTGCCAGTCTGAAGTGTTGTGATGGCATCTATCAAGCATTACAGGGTGAACAACATCAGAAGGCTTAATATTCATTTCTCGACTCAAATAGCTGTCAGTCTCCCTGCAGGTATAATGTATTGGTTACCCCAGTCCTGGACAAGGTGACAACATCTAACTTGCCTTGTATCCACTAATCTGATGAACAACATCAGTAGAGGGATGAATCTCGTGGATCACTTCATAAAATTCATGACGTCGATTTTTCTAGTATTTCTCACCTTTTTAGTGTAGTGTACCAGGTAGGTTGTCAGGACTGTGCCAATCCCTACATTGGCGAGATAGCAAGACCACTCACCACTGTCTACAAGAACACCCAAACCGATCTACTTCTGCCATACACGAACACCTACAAGAACGGGCCCACAATCTAGCCCCAAAAAACCAAATTCTTATCTACAGAGCCCTTCCTCACAAAAGAAAAGTTAAAGAAGCCGTCGATATCAAGACCGGACGCCCAGCCTGAACAGAGATCAAGGCTTTGAACTTCCGCCATCTACAATCAAATCGCACAACCGTTCACCCCACACAACATCGCCACCCACCAGGCCTCGTTGCCACAACAGCAAGAGTGAGTAGAGAAGAAGGGCGACCCTGTCGAATATTCTCAAAGTAAGTTTTTGATTCTGAGTCTAACTACTATTCTCAAAGTAAGTTTTTGATTCTGAGTCTCAACTACTTTTCTAATCCACACTTTGCTTTCATTTTGTATTCGTTTTTGGTAGGTATTGACATCCGTAGTCTATAAAGCTAGAAACCTGTTGTCTATAGCACAATGCAAATTATATCATTAAATCGTGTTTAAACGGAAATTATTGCTTGAAGAAATTTATGAGTATTGTTTGTTCTAACGTTTACTGTGTTGGAGAGAGAGAGAGAGAGAGAGAGAGAGAGAGAGAGAGAGAGGAGAGAGAGAGGAGAGAGAGAGAGAGAGAGAGAGAGAGAGAGAGAGAGAGAGAGGTAAATAGCATCAAACCTGACGATGTGGGTTTTTTTCCCTCTATCCGGCGTCAGCTGATCCTGTAAATTTACGAATTATCCTTTACACAAGTTTTCTTGGTTTAGGAAATAGAATTTAAACGACAAATGCTGGACACAGGACTTAGCTCAGTCATCAAAAGTACTTATCTGCATAGACGTATTTGGATTTAACTCTGTGATGTATTCGTCTGATATAATACAGAATTGTGGAAAGACGCAAATGAAACTACTACTACTACTACTACTACTACTACTACTACTACTACTACTACTACTACTACTACTACTACTACTACTACTGTGATGTATATAGCTATAATACTTCAAACTTGAAAAGTTGTCTTTACCTAGTTTCAGAACCACATGTGCAATTAAAAAATATAAAGTTTCATCCCTGCAGCATTTCCTTGCTTAAGAAGACAAGCGCATCTCAAAACCTGGAAAACAACATAACTGTCAGTCTATAATTTTGCAGGTCAGCAGATTCAAATGGCCGTCTCACACTTCTTTCAGGATGGTGAATAAAGACTGAAATTCTCCCTTCGATTCGCTTCCGGGTTATATAATTATATACTCATCAGAAACTTAGATTCTGATAAACGACAGATTCCGATAACGACATTTGTATTCTTCAAATGGTAATTCAAATAATTCAAGTTCAAGTGTGCCTAAAAACCCAATGACAAAATTGCACATCATAGTTTTAATTACGCGACAGCCCTAATCAGCTCTCAGACTGCCTTCATTTTTCATTTGAATCCTTTTATTTGCTTAAAACCTCTTTGTTGTTTTCATTCATTATTGTCATTCAATCGCATTGGGCTTTTCAGAACTGAAAAGACTATGGTTGAAGATAATACCCACATAACCGTATAGAGCCTCAGGATCCGACTACTAAAGAACAACAACACAAATTAACAACAACAACAACAATGATTAATTTAAACAATGCTAATGATGATAATAGTAATGAAGATCATTAATATGAATGGTTGTGGTAAATAATATTTGTGTAGCATAATTCTAGTTGAAAACCACTCGATGCACCTCCATGTACTATTCAGTTTTCATTCTTTCACATGTAACCAACTGTTTCACTATAAAAACAGATAAAGTGGGATGGTTCTGTTTGGGGGGGGGGGGGGGGGGGGGGAGGGGGGCAGGGGAATTCCAAATAGCTGGACAGTAGAGCTGGAGATACACTCACAAACGATTTTAAATTCACTCTCTATCTTCAGGAGTTGGTGACCGGAAGAGCGGTGAGTACGTGATGACTGGTATGCATAGAGGGTAGAGGACTGCCTGGCGAAAGAGAACCATCAAAGAATGGTGGGCAAGAGAGGCTAATTTGTACTGATAACACATGTAACAAGAGCTAATGACGGTCCTCAGTGGGGTGGTGGTGTGTGTGTGTGTGTGTGTGTGTGTGTGTGTGTGTGTGTGTGTGTGTGTGTGTGTGTGTGTGTGTGTGTGTGTGTGTGGTTTAAAGACGAATCGTCAGCACTGTTCTGAGTTTGCTAGAACGGGAAAATATTCTGCTGGCAGGCCATACGTACTGATTTCAAGAATCATGCGAAAGAGTGATTAGTGAATCCACAAGCCTGCTGCTGCACCAGTTAAAAATTACTTTGAAACTGAGACCCAAAACGGTGGAGTTGCAAGAACGACTCAACACACACACACACACACCCCAAAACACACACACAACACACACACACACACACACACACACACACACACATACACACATATACACATACATAACACACACACACATATACACACATTGCGCGCACCCACCACACACACGCAAAACACACAACACACACACACAACACACACACACACACACACACACACACACACACACACACACACACACACACACACACCCCACACCACTGCTGATCTAATACTACATTCAAAGTTTCTGGTCAAGTTAGACTCCTAGATATTTGACTGTCAGTGTAAACGAATATCATCGCCGACAATGTTTACTAACCCACTGCCTACTTGCTTGATTCGTGAGGGTGGCAAGAGGCAACATTTCTGTTTTGTCAATATTTAGCAGGAGCTTATTCTGTTCATCCGGTATTTACCATGAAAACAAAATGAAACATGCATGAAAAAATAGTTAAATGACCATATAGGAAAACACAATCAGTAGAACACACAGCCGTCCAGACGGCAGGTGCGCCACTACTACTCAGTAGCTAGATGACACACACGCGCACCAGAAGCTGCCATGTTATCCATTGTGACAAGAGGAAACCAGTTGTCAGAGTTTAGAGATCAGAGATAGGAGAATGGCCCACGAGGGCAGAAAGACAGCAAACAACTCTAAAAAGAAAGGACGTGTAAAGAAAATGTTCAGAAAAAACGTTACTAGCAAGTAACTCCAGAAGGCGACGATATCGTTTGTACAGCGGTAGCTTTCAGTATGTCCATTTGGGAAAGTCATGACAGTGTGCACGATGATTCACCTAGTGTGACGGGAATCGATGATTACAACGTGTGAAGAACTGTTATCTACTGAGAAGACCACACACTTCCTAAGCCTTCTCTGGCTTCAGATAGGATGAGCAGATGAGTGGTGGTGGGTAGCATCCTCATTGGTTTCTTCCTCATTTTCCTCACCCAGAAATGCCAGTCTGTCGCTGTTTACATGTAACATCAACTGTTTATGTAGTCTGCGCATAAACATCTTCTGTTAGACACACAAAGAAGTTCGTTCAGCAGGGCTTGAAATCATCTGCTTTTGGGTGGGATTCACGGCTGTTCATGTAACCCATACTTATTTTCTGCGACTCTTATAATGCAATAAACCCCGCAGGTTTTAAATAGTTTCCTACTCTGGGTAAGGTAAGGTAATGTTGCTTATAGCCCAGCCGACCGCAGTGGGCCATATCAGGGCTGTCACAACGTTAAAGTTAGCTCACAAGTCACAAAACCACCATTCGCACATCTCTTTAAAATACACCTTCTATGAATGAATTCATTATTTTTGGTGGTGATTTTAATGTTGTGTTTGATCCTAAGTTGGATGCACGAAATTATGCAAGTTATGCAAAAAAACCCAAAGAGTAGGAAAGCTATATGTGATATGATGGAGGAGTTGAATCTAGTTGATGTTTGGCGGACTCATATCCCAAAAAAAGCCTGGTTATACATGGCGAAGGTTCAACTCTTCCAAACCAAAGCCGGTTGAATTTTTTCTAGTATCTAGAAATTTGATGTTTGATGTGAACGGTATTGATGTATACCTAGTTTATCGTTCAGATGACTCGGCGGTTTCCACACTTCAACAAAAAAAACAAACAAGGCAAAAGGTACTGGAAATTTAACAACTCTCTATTAAAAGATACTAATTACATAGAAACTTGTTAAGCAAACTATCACAGATTGAAAAAACAGTATGCTGTAACCAGTGTACAACCTGATAATATAGACAAGGTACCCAATGAGTGCATTGCTCTTACAATAAATGACCAACTATTTTTTGAAATGCTGCTTCTTGAAATCCGTGGAAAAAACAATTTCTTACTCGGTGTACAAGAAGAAAAAGAGGGGCAAATTGGAGGAGACTCTGTTAAAGAAATAAGAAAATTAGAAAAAATAATAGATGAAACAAATAGGTGAGCTTGAGGAAAAAAGAAACAGATAAAAGAGCTACGAAATAAAAAATTTAAAAAGGTAAGCTTGTGAGGTCTAGAGTCCAGTGGATTCAAAGGGAAAGAAAAACCAAGTAAATACTTCTGTAATTTAGAAAACTGTCAATATGTCGAAAGAGCTATGCACTCTTTGGAGAAAGATAATGGTGAAATAATTTTTGAGAAAAAGGAAAAATTTGGAAAGAAGCTCAAACTTTTTACGAAAACCTGTACAGTGAGAGGGAAACTGCTGATGTTGATCTGTCTACACTAATACATGATGCTCCCGTTTTTGAATGATGATGAATGTGAAATGTTGGAAGGAATTGTCCCCACATGGTGAGGTTTATGATGCACTCAGAAAAAATGAAAAATAATAGAAGTCCTGGTTTGATGGCTATACAACAGAATTCTTCAAGGTTTTCTTTAAAGACATTGGCCCATTTTTTGGTTCGGTCTATTAATTATGGATTTTCGTTTGGGGTCAGATGTCAATTACACAGAGACAAGGAAATAATCACCTGCTTTCCCAAAAAGAAGATAAACCAAAACAATTGTTTGAAAAAATTGGCGACCTATCTCTCTAAACATCTTTACAAAATAGCATCGCCTGTTTGCCACCAGAATCAAGAAAGTGTTGCCAAAGATTATTCACTCTGATCAGAGAGGCTTCATGAAAGGGCGTTACATAGGAGAATATTAGACTTGTTTATGATACTTTGTTACTACACATAACGAAAACATCCCTGGCCTTCTGCTTCTAGTTGACTTTGAGAAGGCCTTTTTGACAGTGTTTCCTGGAAATTTTTTGAACAAAGCATTAGAGGCATTCAATTTTGGTAAAGATATAAAGAGGGGGATCGAAACTTTTTAAAACAATATAAATTTAAATGGTGTCAGTAAATGGCCAACTATTCAGACGGGTTTTCAAATTTGTAGAGGTGCTCGTCAAGGGAGACCCACTGTCACCATTATTTATACCTAATCTGTGCTGGAAATTTTGTCTATAATGATCAGGAAAAATAACAGAAAAAAAAGGTATTAAAATCAATAAAAATATATGCACTTCTCTCACAGTTTGCTGATGATACTTTCCTATTTCTTGATGGAAGGGGAAGACTCTTTAAAAAAGCCAAAAGACACTAAAATAATTTGCTAATATTCTCTGGGCTAAAAATCAACAAAGAAAAACTCAATTAATCTGGATTGGCAGCCAGAAAACATCAGAAAGAATACCTCAGAGATCAAAATTTTTGCGGGAATCCGGGCATCTTTAAAGTTCTAGGAATTCATTTTTCTGTTGATGTAGAACAAATTGTAGCACTTAATTATGATAATAAAAAACAGAAAGTTAAAACGTTTTTTTAAAAAAAAAAGGGTCAAAAAGACTTTTAACTGCATTTGGGAAAAATAACAGTTATAAAAACTCTAGCAATGTCAAAACTGGGGTATTTATTCCCCAAACCTACCTGATCCAGAGATGATATTTTATACCAAATTGACGCATTATTTTTTTGCTTTTTTGTGGGATGAAAAGCCAAGTAAAATCAGTAAGAAAAACGTTTGCAAGAATTACAAGGAGGTGGTTTAAAATGTTTGAATGTTTTTTTCCTTTTGAGTACCCTGAAAATTAGTTGGTTAAGAAATTTTTGATATGATTCTTACATGCAAGAATTTGTGCTGGATTTGCACCCAAGTTTGTAAATCTGGAGAATTTGGGCTACGAATATTTTGAAATATTTTGCGTGGGCTAAAAAACCCATTTTGGGTCAGATGTTTTGAAACATTATGGACGATTAAAGTGTAAAAATTCTACCTGATAGCATTGATGCTTTCAATGCAGAATTCATATTTCATAATGTGAATATTCTTAAAGATAGACATGTCATTTTTTTGAAAAAAATGGTTCAATAGAGGTATCTATGTGGTCAGTGAATTACAGATGATACGGGCAATTTTTTAAGTCCTGAGGCATTTTGAGAAATATATGAATAGTAACAGACTTTGTTACATTTAGAGGGGTTATTCAGGCAATAAAAAAGTTTTCAAAATAAGATGAATTTAAACACCTACTGCAAGTTATAAACTGCAGAAAAATGAAGCCTGCAACTTATCCACAAAGGCAACCATATGTTCCAGTCTTTGGGTTTTAAAGTAAATTAAAAACACTGTTAGCTGGAGTGAGAAAGTGGAATAAAGCATTATGACAACCTTAAGTGGAATACAATTTTTTGTTTCTGCTATTTCAACTAGCCCGGATGTTCAACTGAGTGGTTACAGCTAGTAATTTGCATAGAATTCTACCAAACTAACAGATACCTACACCTAAGAAATGTAGTTTAAAATCACCACTCTGTTCTTATGTGAAAAAAGAAACTGAAACAATTTGTCACTTGTTATGGTACTGCCCAATGATCACCACTTTTTGCAAGAATTGCAAAGATGCTTATCTCAAAACTGCGTTCATTTGTGTGAATTTTCAATTTACAGAGGTTCTTGTAATATTTGGGGTTGAGAAAAACACTATAACTGACAGAGTTCTCAACTTGATAATACTTTTGGCAAAGCAATACATCTACAAATGTAAATGGAAGAAGTAGCACAATTGTCAATATCTTTATTAATATACTCAAAGATTAATTCAAACAGAAAGGTATCTGAGTGTTGTGACTAATTTAAACTAGACACTTTTTTGATGGATTGGCTTCCCTTTTCAGGACTTGGTTAAAGGGGTTCATCAGACTTGGCTAATGAGGTTTTACTATTATAGTCTGTGATTAATAACATAAACTAACACTATACCATCTAAAAAGAACCTAAGGCTTCCACTTGTTTATTCACTCACTGTGGATTGCTGACTTATTGCTTAACTTCCTGTTTGACTGTTATGTTTTGGTTACTCTGTTTGGGCAGCATCCCTTTTCTTTCCCCCTCTGTTGTTCACTTTTCCCCCTTTCCTCTCTCTCGCTTTTTTTCTCTCTCCTCTACCTTTGGTCTTACTTCTCCTAACAACACTTTTTGTTTCATGCATGTGATTAGTTTGGTTGTATTGTTTGTTTTTGTGCATGTGTTTGTATGTACAGAAATATGACAGTTGTTCTTTTGAGTGATATGAAAAAAAATTACACCTTCTAAAAAATGCACCAAAACTTCGTTAAAAAATCTTTCTTCCATAAAATCCTAGATCAGATGAAAAAAATTAATCTCTTTCAGAAATTCAAAGGTCATGTCAGATGGGACATCTCTGAACAAAGTTTTTCATGGAGTCCGCTGTAAAGTAGTTATGTCTCACTTCGTGCAAGTCCCAACACTCTAAAAGAATCTGTTTCATTGTGAGTGGTCCATGACATGGAATGCACCACGGAACTTCTTCACCTTTTAAAAGATAAGAATGGATGTAAAACGAGTGGCCTGTATGCAAACGGCACATGACTGTTTAGTCTTTATGGCCGCCACGGGAACATGGTAACAATTCTTTCTGGTTTGGACGGATTTTAAATAGTTTGTTATCCGTCTGCGAGTTCCATTCAACTCCTCATGGTAGCTGTGCTGGGAAAAGATTTATCTAGGCCTGTAACGCAGTGAGAAAAGGAAACAACTTAAATATTTTTCTCTCCCGATCCCACTGATCCCTGACGTTTCAACTCCTACCACAGATCGCCTTCAAATGATTGCTTCTGTTTGATCAGCACCAAAAGGAAGAGAAAGGCGTAATGATAAAAGAAAACTGACCCGGAATCATCAAAACCAAAGCATCATCATCCAGTAATATGTTCGTTTTACAAATCTTATGATCGAAGGGACAAACAATATGCAAACAAACACACTGAACGGTAACAAGTACTTACTTAAAACAGAAAAGTAAACACATATTGTGGAAAACAACAAGAACATGTTTTCTCAATTACACCACCCCTGTCCCCATCTCCTACCCTAAATAAATAAACAAGCAAACAAGCAAACAAACAAACAACACTTTTTGGGCATATCTCCACTTTTGTGGCATATAAACTTTGACATCCCTAGTGTACGTGTTTGGTCTTTTCCTTTCTTCTGGCACTATCATTTG
>CM031604.1:58774481-58776981 GCA_018398815.1 Conus ventricosus | reverse complement strand
ACAATTTCTGCAGTATAGGACAAAGTTTCAGGCATGTGTTTAAGCATATCATTGGAAACTATATCTAGTCCCACGGAAGTTTTCTTATCAGGAAGAGGTAGAATTGCGTCTTTTACTTCATCAAGAGTAATTGGAGCATTGATGAAATGACTGTTATCATTAACTGGATCTATATAATCGTCTTTATTTTCTTCTTCTGTTCTGAAAGCTTGATCTTTAAAGGACAGACCTTCCAAACGCATGGATTAGGAAAACACATCGGCGAATGATTCTTTTTTTTTCTGAATTAGATGGAAATTCTTTTTTTTTTTCTGTCCCAACCTCTGCGCCACCTCAGAGGCAGTGCACCCACGCCGCTCATTCCGACACCCCGTCCACAGCCATAGCCCGGCTGGCCCCGCTGCAGCCCCGGCACCAGCAATCCACAGGGAGCAGTCAATGTCAAGTCGTCAAGAGGCAACCCACCGGAGGAGACACTGTACCGCTGCCGAGTCACTTCGGTGGTGTTCAGTGGCGCCTGTTCTGATCTAACATACGCAGGACACCACCTACTAAGCCCCCTACTGACGACAATAATTGCTTAGTCGCGGAGCCGGCGTGAGTGAGCTCTCCCTCGGAGGGCGCCACCACGTCCGTCCAACGACAGCCCCCATGGACTCGCCGATACCGGTGACCCCGACGGAATGCAAACCAAGGCCACAGACGCGGAGAGGACATCGAAATTGAGGTCACCATGAGAGCAGGGCATGAAGGGCCACAGAATTTGAGACATTTTTTTTTAATGCTGATCAATGGGAATGAGGATGATTAAGATGATGCTACGGATTTCCATTTCGATCTGAGACTACATGACAGGGCTGTACTCTACGCTTCCTTTCATAATATATCCTGGCGTCAACCAGGCCCGAGAGATACAGGCACCTGCAGTGTTGGTCATGAAATTTGAGCAACACTCTCAGAAACGCATCCATTAAGTGGATGAAACTCGACTGTGTTGTCCCAGTCTTCCCAACTGAGTCCGCAGCAACTCAACTCTGGGTAGGAGCCGGTCGGGGCAGAAAAAAACCCACATGACTCTGATGGGATTCGAACCCACGACCTCCCAGCCGGGAGTCCGCGACGCTAACCACTTCGCCACGGCGGCTGGTCTAGATGGAAATTCTTTGTTCTTCAGCTTGACAGGACAAGATGGCAAGTTTAAACCCCTTTTCATTTCATGAAACGTTTTCCAAACTTTTTGTAAATCTTTATGATTCGAAATCTCATTAGAACAGAAAGAGGACCAATATTGCCTTTTAGCTTGAGCTAATTACCATGTTAATGTAGTGATTCGCTCTGTTCTTGGCTATTAGATTCTCTGGTGTTTTGTCTTTTAAATATATTTTAAACAAACATTTTTTGTTATTAACGGTTGAGTCACAGGCAGGTGTCCACCAGATATTTTCTGAGTGTTTGTTTGACTTAACTGGGCGAAATTTTGGAATGGCTACATCTGCAGCACTAAGGATAGCATCAGTAAAATACGAATATAACTGATCATGCTATCAATATTAATATCAATAGTCCTGTATGTAGCTAGTTTGTTTTTGAAAGTTTCCCAGTCAGCTAATTTATAATTATATTTTGGGATTATGTCTTCTTGAAATTCACAAGAATCAGCCATTTTATTAAAAGTTACAATTATTGGAAGGTGGTCGCTTCCTAGAGTATCGTCAAAGGTAGACCAGCTACATTCAGAGGCTAATGCAGGAGATATTAAGGGTAAATCTATTGCTGATGCCCTATGAGTTGGAATATCTGGAATTCTAGTTATGCTACCATCATTAAGCAAATATAAACATGAATCAACAATATTTTCTACAAATGGTTACTAGTTACTGATATACAATCCTTGTCCCAAAACGGCGAATGAGCGTTAAAGTCTCCTGCTATTAACCATTTTCGTTGTTTGGTAGAGTGTGTAACCATTCTGTATTAAATTCATTTGGTCCTTTGGGAAGATATATACAGACTATGTTTACCATAAAATCTTCCCTTAATTTAATTCGAGCCGCACACGAATGTAAAGTTGGAATATTGTTTGGAACAGGGGACGGGTATACTTTTATAATCTGTTCTTTCTTTAATTGATATAGCTGTATTGATTTTGGTAACAGCATCTATTTGTTCATGAACTGGTGGGTAATAATAACCTGGTGTGTGTGTGTGTGTGTGTGTGTGTGTGTGTGTGTGTGTGTGTGTGGTGTGTGTGTGTGTGTGTGGTGTGTGTGTGTGTGTGTGTGTGTGTGTGTGTGTGTGTGTGTGTGTGTGAATCAGCCTCTGACATCCCATTCGTACCACCACCACCACCACCCTCTGTCCGTACCCTTCACTTCACCATCTCATCTTGGAATTAACTAGATGCACAAGGATCTACTATGAGTAAAACAATCAATGATAGCTGAACGAAATAAATGCTTCTGGTATTCCAACGTAAGGTATTTTCCTGCTTAGTGTTTTC
>CM031604.1:58763151-58773481 GCA_018398815.1 Conus ventricosus | reverse complement strand
TTGCTAGTAACCTGAAGTTCGGATTGATGTGAAGCATCATCAGTCTCATGAAAGTGTTATTCACAGTTGAACAAGTCCCTCTACTTGTCTAACCTTGTGATTGCAAGCCCATATTGTATCTTAATGCGGCAGAGGGTGCAGAAGAAACAATTAACTTCGCTTAAGAATGTGGGCCGGTACCAAATTAATTGTTGGAATTTTTGAAAGAGAGCAAGCAGTGAGCCAAATAAGAAAGAGAGCAAGAAAAACATCGAATAGAAAGAAAAAGTAGAGAACGAAATAAAAACCTACAAAAATTTTTAAAAAAGAAACCAAAACAAAAGAAAACTAGAAGGACTTGGAAAGAAACAAAGAACATGAAAAAAGAAAAAGAACTCGAAGGAGAGAAAGAATATCAAAGACGTAAGGAACTGGAGGTTCGTGAGGAAAATTAGATATGGAGCTTGGCGTTTCTGTCTTCAGTATCTAAAAAGTTTCCAATGAACAAAAAGCGTCAAAGCTGCCAGCACTTACTGAGGAGAAAAATGATCCTTACAACTACTTTAAGAGGTTGAAGCATTTCGCTGTTGGTCTCCCAGCAGAGGCGCAACAAATGTGAGTCTCTTGTTGTCAGCGACTGCATACAGTGTCCATTAGTCGTCTTTCACGCGAAACGTCTGCTTACTGTACACACGAAAGGACGCTTTACTGAGAAGATAATAATGACTTCACATAGGAAGGTTATCGTCGCCGTTTTTTTTTTTTTTTTTTTTTTTTTTGACTGCCGTTTTGTGGCACAAATTGTCGCCTCAGCACAAATGGTATCATCCGACAATTTGTGCTGGACATGATGGCACATTGTTACTTCCCGCACATATTGTCACCCAGGCGACAATTTCTCACGAAAATACCAACATTATTTTAAATAAAAGCGTCTCGGGACGTCTATTTCATTGGAAAGTGATAGTTCCGGTGCTCACAGTGACTAAGCCGCCCGTGTACTGTTGTTCTTTGGGTCCTGCATGCTAAAGCTTCATTTCCACTCAATAACATGCACAGACAGGTAAGGTAGGTAGGGTAATGTTGCTTATCGCCCAGCCGACCGCAGAGGGCTACATCAGGGCTATCACCGCGTTGAAGTCAACTCACGAGTCATTTTTTTTTTAACAGAAAAAGCCCCCGTTCACACAACCCGATTTTATTTGAATTCTTTCCACCGTAAAATCCCTGTTCAAATGAAAAATGTTAATCTCTTTCAGAAATTCAAAGATCACATCAGGTGGTACGTACATCGCTGAAAAAAGATTTTCATGGAGTCTGCTGTAAAGTGTTTATGTCTCATATCATGCAAGCCCAACATTCTTAATGAATATGTTTCACTGTGAGTGGTACATGACATGGAATGCATCACGGAGCTTCTTCAAGTTTTAAAGATTACAATGGGAGTAAAGAAGTGGCCTGTGTGCAAACGGCACAAAACCGTTTCTTCTTTACGGCCACCTCGGGAGCATGTTAAAAACCTTTTCAGGTTTGGACGGATTTTATATAATTTGTTATCCGTCTGAGAGTTTCATTCCTCTTGCCAAAGGTCTTTGACATCAACCTGAGATTTGGGTTTCAGATCAGTTTGAGGGATAGATAGTCTGCTCAAGTCTTTCTATGTGGCACTATTGGCAAGTTCATCAACCACTTCGTTTCCTAGAATGCCCCCATGCCCATGGCTTGGAACCCAAGCAAAGACTATGTTATATCCATCTGATTTTAGAGATGTGTACAATTCGAATAACTTCAGCAGTTGAGTATGATTGAGGTTACGGACGGCAATGGCCATACACAGACAACTAAACGGTCAGTTTTAAGTATCTCTTGTGTTATTGTGTTCGGCTAGCTGTGATTTAATCCCACGTCCCTACAATGCCAACCAAGAGGGGTTTTGCTACACCGTAGCACGAGTTTTTTCTTCAAAGTTTTTTTTTCATTGCGTAAACGACCTCTAATCAGTTTGATGAAGTTTGGTGTTAGTGTCAAGGATTATAGGTCGCTGTCAAGCAGTTGATGTCTTCTTTATAACGCATTATAGAGAAAGAGTGCAGATGGATTAAGTACCTCCTGGAAAGATGCCTTGAAGTCAACGTTTGAACAACGTTGATATACACGAATGAACAAATCAAGAAAACAAAATCCGATAACAAAATGGAAAGACGGTACTGTTGTCTAGGGCGAGGGCAAAGGAAATGCAGCGGAAATGTACGAGAGCCTCCTGGCTCGTCTCGCTACAGTCTGGCCCAGAGAACTCAGCAGGTTTATGCTGGATCTCCCGAACCAGCGGATTTTGACAGGGTTTTTACAGCCTCGCTGTGGTTTACACGACAGCCCTTTTTCATGGGGACCAGGGAACTGTTTGTTTTGGTGAGAATATTGGCGTGTGGCGGGTGAGTGAGTGATGTGAAAATAGCCAGGCTTCGAGCGAGTCTGACCTACAGGTGGAAAGCCTGCAGAAAGTCCCATCACTCCAGCATCTAATCAGTCCAATCGATTTCTAGATGGATAGTCCTTAGCAAGCTATCTACCCAGTGTCTAATTTGGGGATTCTAACTTTCAGTTAAATAATCTTTTGAAAGTCATCGCCCTAATGCATACTTGGGCGAATCTTGCTTTCAGTTAGATAGGCCATCACTTTTATTGAGGTTGTGTGTGTGTGTGTGTGTGTGTGTGTGTGTGTGTGTGTGTGTGTGTGTGTGTGTGTGTGTGTGTGTGTGTGTGTGTGTGTGTGTGTGTGTGTGTGTGTGTGTGAAATAAAGTAGAACGCCCAGAGTTTTGAAAGTGTAATTTAGCAGTGTAGGAGAGGGTGAGGGGAAGATAAGAACCTGTAATTATGTTGCACGTAATCACCTGAATGATGAAAATTTTTTTTAATCTTCTTTAATATACTAGCATTATGTTGGAAATAACCCAAGTTATCATATCCAAACCGCATCAACATTATTGAATGTGCCCTCGAAAACGCAACAGTTGTGGGCTAGTAAGCATGTCATTTACAGTGTGACGACCATTGTTAAAAGCTCTCTTTATCACTTCATCACCCAAACCATATTTTGGATAATTTGGTTACTGTCCCAAAACCAAAACCAGACAGGTAAGTGGAAAGACGGAACAACAGACGCAATGATTTCGGCGCAAAATGTGTGGTGGTGACAGTATGTATCATCGCGACAAGTATGCCATCAGGTTAGAATCAAGTTGTCGCCGGCGACATTGTGTGTCGGTACCTCAATTCGTGCCTTCACGTCTGGCACAAATTGTCACCGGCGACAATTTGTGCCATAACGCGGCTGACCCGAGGGAGGAGAGAGAGAGTCCAGAGCGCTGTCGTCCTCCGACAAGAAGTCTACATAAAATGCTGGATGCATTGCAAGGAACTGCAGAAGACTCTGAGGGACTGAGTGTCAAGGCATATTGTCTGGGATTAACGCTTACCGAAATAGCGGGACCATTTACCTCCGTTAGCGAGAATCTCAGAACGCTCTGGCACAGCAGCTGAACGTTGCCTGACAAAATGCGATCGCACTGTAGCTACCCATGAGCCTAACATCCCCAAACCAGACGTGAGCTTTCTAAGCCCCTATGAAAAAGAAAAATGGAAAGAAGTGAAATAGTTTAATTGTTATCCCGTCAAATACAAGCACTAGACCATTGTGTACCGAGTTCTTACTGCTGCAAGATATAAAAGCCCAACCATCAAGGAACACTGGGACATTGAGGCCAAAATGAATACGATCTTGCGAAGGTAACAGAGTGAACGTGACTTTGACAGCAGATACAGCGGCATGCCTCCGGCAGAATTTTTTTTTTATCATCATCGATCAGTTCAGTTCTGTACACTTCGGGTTTCCTTTGTGCAAATATTTAACGTGACTTCTAATTACCAAATGGCGTAAGCACAAATTGCGTCATAATTTCGGAGATCGTTTTAAGTTACAAAATAAGACAGGAGGTGCTATATGCCGCCAGATTTGTTTCTTGTGGTGCCCTGCTGGAACATTACTCTCTCTCTCTCTCTCTCTCTCTCTCTCTCTCATCTCTCTCTCCCCTCTCTCTCTCTCTCTCTCTCTCTCTCTCTCTCTCTCTCTCTCACAACACACACACACACACACACACACACACACACACACACACACACACACACACACACACACACACACACACATCTTTGAAGAACATATTGAAACTGCATGCGTACTCTGAACACGGTACAATGTGGATTTTGTTGGCCATGAATTTCAGAAGGGGCTTCATCAAGGCGATGTAAAGAAGTTCAAGGAGTTGGCACGTCCAACTACAAAGAAACAGATCTGTTCTATAATGGGCTTGTCTCGATAATGCAGTGAGTTCATTCCAAATGTATGTGCTGTGTCCGCATCTCTTACTGATCTCCTTGAAATAGAAAAAAAAAAATGTAGATTGAGTGTGGGACGACACACGAGAGAAGGCGTGCCAGATCAAGGATCTTCTGACCAGCAACACGATCTGGCACATTTTTGACCCTTTCGAAAACCAGCGTTTTGCGAACGGACGCCTCTGAATCAGGCATACGACCGCTTCTGATGCAAGACCACTAAGGGAAGCTCTTTCCAGTCAGCATCGGTAAAGCAGAACCATTCTACAATTGAAAAGGAGAGCTTGGCATTGTGTGGAGTACGAAGAGCTTCACTCTGTACCGTCCAGGTGTGAAACCGGTGTTGCAAAGAGATCATCGCCCGTTCACAACTTTGAACTCAGCCGACTTTATCAATTTGACAGAGTATTCGCAAACCCGAAAACTGAGTCCGCCATGGGGAGTGATAGTGTTGGCGCTGACCGCATGAGTTGCTTAGTTGAATGAAATACTGGGTCATTTGCCGTGTCAGTTTTTAGAATGAATCGTCACTTTTATTTCTTGAGCTTAGATTTCCTATATCGAGGGTTGACTGCCAGCACTCAGTATCTCATATACAAATATATATACAAGAGAGATACTGGGTTCTGCCAGTCAACCCTCGATATTTACTCTAAGTGGAGGGCAATATTACAAACAGTTCGGCTTCACGAACTGCTTTCATAATCATCATCATCATCATCATCATCATCATCATCATCATCATCATCACCATCATCATCATCATCATCATCATCATCATCATCATCATCATCATCATCATCATCATCGGTTTATTGAACTCTCCGTGTCTTCTTTTTCACTTTTTACATGGACGTTAGCATACCAAATGTGGTGTGCACAAATTGCATAATGACTCCAAAACTCTGATGAAGTAACAGAGTAAGGCAGAAAGTGCAAGCAGCTTCCAGAAAGTGGTTCCATGCATTTGGATTTATTGTGCTACGTCGTAATTGTCGAACATTCTAAAATCCATGATTGTTAACTGGCTGTCCCGGCCCATGTCACACGAACTTTGATCTAATGATGTGTAAAGAACTGAAACAATGAGAGAGCGATGCCATATGAAAAGACCGAAAGCGAGTTCTCAAGAAGGGCATTTTCTTGACCGCTGCGATGGTCATTTACTGTTGATTTCTGAATCTTCCGCTGGAACTCAAAGATTTTGAGCGTGTTACCAGAGTTGTACGTTTATCCTCCTGGATCGATTCAACGACAGATTGGAACCAACTCTTGTCTCTCCACCTTCATTCAGCGTTGACACTCGCTGAGTTGCTTTAGAACAGGAGTTTGATTTTTGTTCGTCGTAACACGGTGATTAAGGGCCAGATATGTGCTGGGGGGTTTTAAAAGTCTGCTTTGGAGAATCCTGGTGACATGGGATCTTGCCTGGAAAACAGACAACTTCTTTCGGTATGTGGAAAGATTTCTGTTTCAAACATTGCAGTTGCCAAGCCAACAATGATGGCAAACGGCAATGCACCCAATCTGTAAGGTTCGTTGTAAGTGCCCACCACTGTTTTGCAAGAAATAGATTCAAAAGTTCGGGGTGGGCACTTGCAAGGTACTACCCTTTTGCTCAAATCGATCAAAAAGTTTGGGGTTGTTGTCACGAACAGGTTTTTGTCCAGGGGTAATATTCAGGTGGGGAGATCCTCCCTGTTCGTTTTTATTTCCCATCCGACGACAGAAACCCTAGCAATATGTTTTGGGTCCTGTTTTCGTTATTTCTTGTTTCCAGTGTAGCCTTTCCTCCATCCTCCCCCTCTATATAATCTGTTTTCATCATCCTCCCTCCTACCTGTTACTGTCCACGGGTTTCCGCGAGGCCTCGCTGTGTCAGTCTGACACGCATGCCTCAGTTTTTCTCGGAGATTCTCGTGTCTACTCACCCTAGAATCGAAGCTGACGTTTTTGTCGCGGTGTCGTCTCTTGGCACTTTGCAAAAGTCCAGCCTCGAGTCGAAGACATATTTTCTCCTGGTAGCGTTTTCGGGTTCAGCTTCATTGCTGTTTTGATTTCTTCATTGGAATCTTCACCTCACCCCGGAGTGCTATCCTTCATTGGATTGGGCATAGGGGTTTTGGTGGTTGGCGACTTGGGAGCTCTCTTCCTGCTGACCAGGGCTGGGGCTGTGGTCTCACGACCATTCTTTTCCTCGTCGGGAGAGTTGGAGGCCGGTGTTGGGAGACGCTGGTTCTTCAGTGAGCAGAGCGTAGCACACGGCTAGCTTTTCACAAGCCTGTTGGTAAGTGACGTTTTGTTCCTTGAGATAGGCTTCTTCGCGTACTTTTCCCACGGTTCGTGTAAAGTAAATCACTTATTCAAATTCTAAGGTGGAGGTCGTAATTCTTTCTATCGTTAGTTTCTCTCTAAAGGTTTTGCGTGTTCTGCTGGTTTTGTCTGCTTCTTGTGCAGGGTTGTTTTAGTTGTCCTGCTAAAATCTTGTGAGTGCGAGATATTGCTGGTCGAGTATGGCTCACGCATAGAGCAAAAGAATAAGTTTTCATTGAAATTTAGTGTCCGTCGTACTTTCATAATTTTACAATACTATTTGCTTTTTGTTGGAGGCTAAGAGCCTAAGTCTTATTTTGTTGAAGAGTAAATTTTGACTCATGAGGCGAACCGCGGTGTGTTTGGTTGAGGGCAAAATTTACCGGGGGTGGGTGTGGGACACTCATCCACCCTCTCTTCCAGTCATTGTTTTCTCCTCCCCATGTTTTCGTTCTTCGTTTAATGCATAAATACTTGTGTGCATGTTTGCGGGTGAGTGTTCATTATAGCATAATCCATTTTATTATAAAAGAGCAAAATGCCTACGGGTGATGGTTCGAAATATTTAGTGTTTTTTTTTTTATTTAAAGGAAAGTCTGCCAGTGGTTCCTCAATCACCTGTCGATTCAATGCATAATTCTTTCTAAAATGTTCCTACCTATGTCAGTTTTGGATTGAAATAGATGGATAAATATTGAGGAAGGTTGACTCGTGGCAAATTTATCAGGTTTGCATTAACATTTAGTTAATTGAGATTAGGGCCTGTATCATGTGTGACATGACTTGACCAATACAAGCCCTCTTTTCCTTACTCAGTATTTTATTTTTCGATGGACGCCTACTCTTTCTTTATTGGACGGACCTCATTTTTCTGCTTTTCATTCTTCTGTCTATCTGCTGCTTTCCTCCCTCTTATCTCCCTCTTACTCTCTTTTCTTTGGCCTCGACCAACTGACCACAACCCTCTGACACTGACCAAACTGGAATCATATTCCCAGCATGGTACTGACCCCAGCCTTAGGGCTTGCTTGCTTGGTTGTTTCTCTGGTGGTTCGCGGTCTGGCTGTATCCTCGGAACTCTTGGGCCTACCTCCTCCTTGGCCGCAGTGCTGGGGAGAGCTGCTGAGGCGACGGCAGGAGGGTTGTTGTGTGTTTCCACGGCCGGCTGGAAGTCCGACTTCCATCAAGACATCATTGGACTTGGATGACACAAGATGAGTGTGTTAGTTGGAAGTGTCTGAGTGGTGTGGTAGTGGTCCATGCCCCTCTGTCTCCTCAGCATTTCTTTTTTTTTCTTTTTTTTTCCCCTTGCTTTCCTGAAAATTCAGACCCTGTGATGTGAACGTATTTAGATTGTCTCTATTTCTTCTTTTCTTTCTAAGGGAAATAGAGGTGTAATTTGGGCATCCCGGGACGGGGGGCTTAACATTTTTTTCTTTTATTATTTTATTTGGCCCCTATCTAGTAGTTAATCTCTCTGTATCTTGCTCTTCTTTTCCCTCCTTTCTCCTGCCTTTCTCTCTGTCCTCTCTCTTCTGCCAGTGTTCCCACCCCCACTTAGTGTGTGTGCGCAGTGTGAGTGTGTTGTAATGTGCAATAAATATTGTCTTTGAGTGTACGTCCTGGGTCCTTGTGTTTTGTGGTGAGTGTGGTATGGGTGCCTGACTCCACTCTCTGTGGTTCGGACCGTCGGGACCCCCAGTACCTGACAGTGATATTTACAAAGTATTAAGGTTACATGCTGGAGTAGTCCAACACTGTTTACAGAAGGTAATAATCATGTACGCTAGGGCATTTTACGATAATAAAATGTTTGCCCATTACACAAACACGCAAATACGCGAAATGCTGGAGAGCACAGAACAGGTGCAACAGACTGACATTCGCATTATGGATTTTGCAAAGGCCTTTGACATTGTCAGTCCTAATCTGCGCCCGCACAAATTCCATTACTATGGTATCTGTGGCGAGATCAGTGTATGGATCATATACTCTCAGGAATCGAAGACAGACAGTGGTGATAAATGGGGTCTCTTCTAGCTTTATTGATGTCAATTCAGAAATCTCTTTCAGATCAGTTCTAGAACCTTGTCTGTTTTTTTTCTACTCTGACGGTCTACACGAACTTCTGGCATCTACAACACGACGTTTTGCATAGGACAGTGCAGCGTATAAGATTGTGGCAGCGCGCCAGGATCATGCTCAGCTAAAAACGTTCGCACGCACGCACGAACGTGCACACACACACACACACACACACACACGCACACGCACACGCACGCACGCACGCACGCACGCACGCACGCACGCACGCACGCACGCACACACTCTCCTCTCTCTCTCTTGCTCACATACAAACACACCCTCTCTCTCGCTCTCTCTCTCTCTCTCTCTCTCTCTCTCTCTCTCTCTCTCTCTCTCTCTCTCTCTCTCTCTCTCACACACACACACACACACACACACACACACACACACACACACACACACACACACACACGCACACCACACACACACACACACACACACACACACACACAACACACCACACACACATTGAAACCCATACACATATGCGGACTTACACTCCACACATTCAAGCACAGACATACAAAAACGCACGCACACACGCACACGCGCACACACACACACACATACACACACACACACACACACACACACACACACACACACACACACACACACACACACACACAACACACACACACACATAGAGGCCTCCACGGGTTCGCTGAGTGGAAGGAGGACTTGGTAACGACGTTCCATGCTGGAAATGCAACATTTTGTCGCTGTCGAGAAGCAGAAAGCAGGACAGCATGCTTTTGCACTGCATGGTCATAGACTGCAACCGGTGGATTCCTTCACATACCTTTGACTAACAATAAGCATTGACTTCAGTTAGGGAAAAACGCTCTGAGAACATACCCCCCCCCCCCCCCCCCCACCCCCCAAGGCGATAGGTCCCTTTGATTCTTGGTAGGAAACTTGAAAGAGGAAGGGGTGGGGTGGGGTGGGGATAAGAACAATAACTACTGTCTTCGTTCTCTAGATTAGTCTGTTTACCAAAGATCCTCCGAAAAATGACAAAATCGTCATCTATGACTGTGACCACCATACGAAAGGAAGAAATGACGTTAAAAACTATCTCATAAATGTTTGGCATATGCGCAACCCTGCATGGCATATCTTGATTACTTCCCTTGATTTAGTCGGTGAGATCAGGGAATTGATCAAGGACACAGGCTTCTTTGGCACTCCACAGGACCTCAACAACATCAATAGTGTCTCTTTGTCTACAATGGCAAGTGCCTTTTCTTTATCTATGAAGTTAATACAATAGGGCGTTCTACATTACCGTGACAGCTGCACTATGATGTGTGAATTGACAAGTTGTTCTGTACATGATCTGTTTCAATGGAAACCTGCTTGCTGGTCTCCGAGTTTTGATTCAACGGCTTCTTTCATTCACACCCATTGGGACTTATACAGGACTTTGGCATGCACTGATAGGAACGTGATTCCAACGTAAATGCTGCAGTTCTTGTGACCCTGCTGCTACGCCAGCTCGACGAGGACTTGTTTCTTCCATTCGATCGGGATTTGCTTTTCTTTCAGGATCTTACT
>CM031604.1:58755651-58758151 GCA_018398815.1 Conus ventricosus | reverse complement strand
TGAAGGTAGCGTTGATTATAAGTGAATATTTCATCAATCCAAACAACAGCTAAGTAAAAGTTTTGATTTCGTCCTCCAGCATTCACTTCTGGAAAGAAGATTCGAATAAAACGATCCAGGGCGTTTGGTGACGAGCAAACAATAAAGAAAATGGAGTTATTAACAAGAATCTTGGTCAGAGCCCGTTCACGAGGAGAGATTGACGACGACGATTTTGATCTCCATGACATTGCCTGGACGAAGTTTCACGATCGTCATGATTGTCGTTACTGTCACTATGATCATCACCACCCCAGGAATACCAACACCAAAAACTGAACTTTCTAGACTATTGATGAAACCTTTGTGGGCTTTATAGAATCTCCCCTCGATGACCGTCATGACAGTCGCACCTGATATTGGATCATACACACACCCAACACGATATCGAAAGCTCACAATGAAATACAGACCAAATACGAGGGCGGAAATTAGAGGATAATCACCATCATCGTTTTAGTGCGTAACAGACTGTTGAACCTTGAGTGGATTGAAAACGCACAGGCACCTCTCTGTGGCAATAATGGCAGAAAGAATTTGTGATATGTATATAAATGGATAGTTGATAACTGACAAGTTTAAGTTCGTCAAGAAAGCCACTACTGGGCCAATTGATTCCTTTGTAGTGAACTGTATATGCATTGTTCACCATGAAACAGCATCGCCATCGTGAGATACATACCATCAGCAAAAGACAAGGCAAACAGACATAGGTTGACCCGATCCTTCAGTCCCTGTTTGTAAAACACGGCCATGTTGATGATGTTACCTGGCCCACCAATCAGAAACAAGAAAGCCAACATGTTGTTTTTGATCATACGTACTATTTTTCTACTTCCGCACTGAGGGTGTTGTCGGGATTGTCCCAAGGTAAATACTCCATTTCACTAAAACACAAACGTGATGCAATCTTCGCGAAGGGATGTTTTGCACAACATCTTCCAGTGGTTGTAATTACCATGGACGGTGCTTGTCACCCTTTTTCCAAAAAAGGGGAATATTTCAAAGTGGACTTTGGGTTTCTAATAAACTTTGGGTTTTAAATTTTCTATGTTTCCCTTTCCCCGAATGCGATACACGACTAAACCTGCGTTCGTACTGAGTTGGTGAAAATTGTAACAGCAAAGACGAAAACAAACACAAGTAGCACAATCATAAATTCAGCTAACTTCACATGCTAAAAAAAGGAAAAACTAGGTCGTTGGCCTTTTCCAGTTATTTTTGTTACAAACACCACAAAAATGTAGTCTTTTTTTAGTTTAAAACAAAAAATTTTCCTATGGAGACATACTTACTTTTTTTGGGACAAACATTTTTAAAAGAACGAGCAACGGTTCTTTTCAATAAAAAATACTTTAACAACAAGCCTTTTTTTCCTCATTCCCATCGAAAAAATTTTGGGAAAAAAAAAACCAAAAAACTATTTAGGCATCAGCAAGCTAATTGATAACCTAGCATCCAATTTACAACACGTTTTAAAAATGACAGAAAAAAAGAAATGCCCTTAAAGGAAATTTTGGAAAGAATTAAAACTATTTGGTTTTTGGGGGTTTCTTTTAAATTTAAAAAAATTTCCATCGGGATGAGGATTCGGTTTTAGAAAAAAAATTTATTAATAAAAGCCCGTGGGCTATTTGAGGTTTGGAACGTTTTTAAAAGAAAAAAAAAACCCTAAAACTAAAATGACTTTGTTTCTTAAAAATTTACTTTTGGATTTTTGTAGTTTACAATTTTCCCCAAAAATGTTTTGAGAATCATGTTGTTGTAAAAAATGAGAATACTTCCAACTGAAAAAAGAATAAAAACACGTTTTCGTAGGTGTTATGTCAAAATAAAACTTCAAGGTTTTTCAGATGAGAAATTTTCGTTTTTTCTTGCAACAAGCAAAAATCTTTAACCCAAATGGGTAAAGTACTAAACATTATGTAGAAAAAAGTTTTAAAAAGAAAGAGATCCTAAAACAGACGAGGGGCTGCTTTTTTGGGGCTTTTTGAAAGACTTTCACGAAAGGATCATTTTTTTTTTTTTAATACAGCAAATGTACAGTAAAAAGGGGAAAAAAATATTTCTTTGGTACTGAATTTATTTCATTTTTGTGTCTGATAAATCTTTCATTTACAATGAGTTTCGAAGTATATGAATCCCTTTATTGAAACCTTCAAAGAAAGTTAAATAATATTTAAATTAATTTCAGTATCAAAACTTTAGAATGGGAAAATTACAACACAAACCATTTACAGTCCCAAAAGAAGAATTGTCATCTGCACCCTCCTAACGACCCCCCAATTATTGCTTGATACCATTTTCACATTGTTTCCTTTTCAGGGGGGTTTTTTTGCGCAAGAAACACAATCCTATTTGGACAGGAGAAAAGGTGTCCAAAAACCCTTTTAAATAAAAACATGTGGGAGCCATTTAGAAAACAAAAGGTTGGGGGAAATAGGGCGGGGGGGGAGGCGGG
>CM031604.1:58749292-58754651 GCA_018398815.1 Conus ventricosus | reverse complement strand
CCCCAATCCTTATCCACCAACAATTCCTAGTTGAAGGGTAAGAAGAAAAGAGAGAAAAAGGGGAAGAGAGAGAGAGAGGGAGAGAGGAGAGAGAGAGGAGAGAGAGGAACAGGAGATGAAAAGAAAAAGGACCAGCCGCTCGAAATATTAGATTGTATTTGTTTATATTGCTTGTTTTGCCTTTTTACTTCAATTGTTGAGAGAGAGAGAGAGAGAGAGAGGAGAGAGAGAGGAGAGTGAGAGAGAGAGAGAGACTCTCTCTCTCTCTCTCTCTCTCTCTCTACAACACACACACACACACACACACACACACACACACACACACACACACACACATGCACGCACCACACAACACAAAACACACACGCACGCACACACACACACACCACACACACACACACGCACGCACACACCACACGCACACGCAACGCACTGCACATCACACACACACACACACACACACACACGCACGCCACCCACACCACTTACACACAGATGATCAAACGCACCTGTCACAAAGGCCTTTGCTGCTGTTACAGAGTCAGGCAGTCAGACGAATACGTAATTTGAGTGTTTCTCGTGGCTCATTGGCGATATTGTGAACGTGACTGTTGAAAAATGGCAGCGTTCCTTGGTTTTTTGTTGTCTCTTGGTAGAGCGGTTGAACGGAAGAATAAACTAAGAACATTAATCCATGCCAGGTCCAGCCCTGTAAGATGTCTGAAGGATGTCTTGCATTAACAATGAAAAACGGATACTTAACAATATAATGATACACGGCAAACATACTTTTTACTTCTATCTGTCACGGACATAAGAAGCAAAAAACTTAGGGACAGCTTGACACGGAAGCTTTGGTCCTGGACTCCTTTGACCCCTAAAAGGGCGGGCTGCATCCAGGTCATGGACGCACAGATGCCCTTTTAAACCGTCAGAACATTATATCGCTGCACAGGATTCGAACCTGCAGCACCTGGATGATTGAGTGCTCATGATATTGCTTTTGGGTGGATGTTTTACCCACAAAGCTATTGGACACCCTCTGAAAGTTTAAATATTTTTTTCCCTAAGTTCATGTTTGTTCCTCCTAGACGACATCCAGCCGGAACTCTTTTAAAACTTAGTCTGCCATTGCTTTTACGGTTCTGGTTCTTTTCTTTTCAAATTCGAGAGCTGTTTCAAAAGAGAACAGGCTGCTGTTAAGCCTGCAGACCCCTTGTTCAAAATTGCGAGGACTTTGGCTTAGAGGCGACGTTCCTTCTAGCTGCTGGCTGAACTGGGAAGAGTCTGCTATACTTCATTCTAGATGTGACCTTTTGGGGAGGCGTTTGCCCACATATGTCATTGATCTTTTCAACATATTTAAGTGCGTTAAGCTAAGTTAAAAACATTGTGTTTACCTTTTGTTGAACAATCACCCCCATCTAGAAGAGTAGTAGAGTACACAACAAAGAACGAAAGAGTTAACACAAACAACAACACAAACTCCTTCTATGCCATTCTCTCTCATGAGTGAGCATAGAGAAAACAGGCACGTGTTAGGTCGAATGTCCGTTTTCAAGTTTATTTCCATGCATAGGCAATGAAAACATCGGGAAGAATATACCCGTCTTGGAATAACCAAGGCCCGAGACAAAAATTAAAACAAGGAAATCGGGGAAATGAACCTAGAGCAAGCAAAACAACGTTCATGAAAATATTGACGATACTCAAAATGAGTTTTAATGTTCAAAATGCGATTAACAAAATTCTTCAAACAATGATTTCTGTTTAAGCAAGCCTTGAACTTATATAAATCGCAGAGTTCTATAAATAACAGTTACTCTCTTTACAGTCGACCGATGAAGTATATGTAGTGAAAACAAATAGTTGACGTTAGTGAAAAGAAAAAAGGAACAACTCGGATAAAAAAAAAAAAAGATAGAGGGCGAAAAGACCAATGAAAAACTATACGAAAATTCACCACATAACACCTCTTGAAGTAGTGTCTTATACATCCCCTACAACAGTGTTCCTGAGGTATTAAAATACAAGTTGGGCTAAGCGTCGTCATGTTAGCCCCGAAAGGAAGTAAAAGACGTCTTGACTGAAAACAATGAAAGCAATACACGCCAGCTTCCGCAAAACCCTAAACACATGGAAAACATGTACCAACGTTACCAATCACAGTGAGCGGAATACACACAGACTTCAAAATGCCACAAACGCCATAAAAGAATATGTTTTTTCCCAAATTTAAGTCTGTTAGAATGACTCCACACGACATCAATCTGTATTAGATGATTAAAGAATGTGTACCATAGCTTGGATAACTATCTTAAGTGATCAATTAAATAAAATAACGCAACTATCAATGTAAAATTTTAAGCGTATGTTTACCGGTTTCTCTATATATTTTGTTCAACACGTTCATTCCTCTCGTTACTTAACTAGTCGTGGTTTTCTGTTGAAGAATGTCCTGAATGTTTCTCTGTAGTGAGACCCCATGGATAATAAATGACAATGTTGAAGGTAGCGTTGATATAAGTGAATATTTCATCAATCCAAACAACAGCTAAGTAAAGTTTTGATTTCGTCCTCCAGCATTCACTTTGGAAAGAAGATTCGAATAAAACGATCCAGGGCGTTTGGTGACGAGCAAACAATAAAGAAAATGGAGTTATTAACAAGAATCTTGGTCAGAGCCCGTTCACGAGGAGAGATTGACGACGACGATTTTGATCTCCATGACATTGCCTGACGAAGTTTCACGATCGTCATGATTGTCGTTACTGTCACTATGATCATCACCACCCCAGGAATACCAACACCAAAAACTGAACTTTCTAGACTATTGATGAAACCTTTGTGGGCTTTATAGAATCTACCCTCGATGACCGTCATGACAGTCGCACCTGATATTGGATCATACACACACCCAACACGATATCGAAAGCTCACAATGAAATACAGACCAAATACGAGGGCGGAAATTAGAAGGATAATCACCATCATCGTTTTAGTGCGTAACAGACTGTGAACCTTGAGTGGATTGAAAACGCACAGGCACCTCTCTGTGGCAATAATGGCAGAAAGAATTTGTGATATGTATATAAATGGATAGTTGATAACTGACAAGTTTAAGTTCGTCAGAAAGCCATACTGGGCCAATTGATTCCTTTGTAGTGAACTGTATATGCAATTGTTCACCATGAAACAGCATCGCCATCGTGAGATACATACCATCAGCAAAAGACAAGGCAAACAAGACATAGGTTGACCCGATCCTTCAGTCCCTGTTTGTAAACACGGCCATGTTGATGATGTTACCTGGCCCACCAATCAGAAACAAGAAAGCCAACATGTTGTTTTTGATCATACGTACTATGTTTTCTACTTCCGCACTGATGATGTTGTCAGGATTGTCCAAGGTAAATACTCCATTTCACTGAACACAACTGTGATGCAATCTTCGCGAAGGGATGTATTTTGCACAACAGTCTTCCAGTGGTCTGATTTTATTACCATGGACGGTCGCATTGTCAGCCATTTTCTCAAACAGAAGGGAATATTCAAAGTGGCACGTTGGTTCTAATAAACGTTGGTTCTAATTTCTATAGTTTCCACGTTTCCCGAACTGCGATACATTCGACTAAACCCGCGTTCGTATCTGAGTTGGTGATAATTGTAACAGCTAAAGACGGAAAACAAACACAAGTAGCACAAACATCAATTCAGCTGAACTTCACATGCATAATAAGAATGTGAAAACTAGGATCGTTGGCCTTTCCAGTATATTTTGTTACATAACACCACAGAAAATGTATGTCTTTTTTAGATTACATAAACAATAATTTGATGACCTATGGAGACATACTTATCTCTTTTGACAAACATTGTTACAAAGAAGCAGAGCAATCGGTTCTTTTCAATAAGAAATACTTAATCAGACAATGCCTTTTTTCCTCATTACCATCGAAAATATTTGGGAGAAATTAAAACCAAAAACTATTTAGGCATCTAGCGAGCATATACTTGATAACCTAGCATAACCAATAATGTACAACTATCGTATTAAAATGACAGAAAATAAAGAAATGTTCCTTAAGGAATTGGAAAGAACTTAAACTACTTGGTTGGCGATTTCATATATGATTTAAACAATTTCCATCTGGATGAGGATTTCGGTTTTAGAAAAAATATATTAATAAAAAGTCCGTAGGCTATTTGAGGTATGAGAACGTTATTAAGAAATAAAAACCTAGAATCTAAAATGACTTTGATTCTTAAACTTACTTTTAGGATCATTAGTAGTTTACAATATTCTCCAAAATGATTTGAGAATCCATGTTGTTGTAAAAATGAGAATACTTCCAACTGCAAAAAAGAATAAAAACACGTTTTCGATAGGTGTTATGTCATAAATAAAACTTCAATGGTCTCAGATGAGAATTCTTCGTATCTTTCTTGCAACAAAGCAAACTCTTAACCGAAATGGGTAATGTACTAAACATTATGTAGAAAACGTTTTACAGAAAGAGATAGCATAAAACATGACTGATGGGACTGCTGTTTCATTCGGTCATTATGAAAGACTTTCACGTAAAGGATCATTTTTTTTCAATACAGCAAATGTACAGTAAATCGGAAAAAAATATTAGCTTAGGTACTGATATTTATTTCATTATTGTGTCTGATAAATCTTACATTTACTAATGATGTTGCAGAAGTATATGAATCCCTTCATTGATAACCTTCAGAAGAAAGTTAAAATATTATTATGAAATGTAATTGCAGTATCAAAACTTCAGAATCGTGGAATTACAACACAAACCATTGACAGTCCTCAAAGAAGATATTGAGTCATGCTGCACATCTCCTAACTGACCACCAGATTATTGCTTGAATACCATTTTCACATTTGTTTCCTTGTTCAGGGTGTTTCTGCGCAATGAAGACACTAATCCTATTTGGTACAGGAGAAAAGGTGTCCAAACACCATGACATTAAAAACATGTGCAGCCATTTAGAAAACAAAAGGTTGGGATAAATAGGGCGGGGAGGGGAGGCGGTGCATGTAGAGATATTCAGATTCAGATGCAGATGATTTATTCGCATAATAGGCCAAGGCCCCTAATAAAGAGGTGTGTGAACATTCATAGCACAATAGTCATAAGTAATGGAATAAAATCATTAAACGAAACAAAAATAATTCAAACAAAAGATTCAAGTTGTGAGAATGTCTCTATACTTAAAGGCTTTGAATAAAATCAATGACAACTTTTTAACATCTGAAGTAGAAGTAGATGAACAGAGTAGTCTCAGTTCAAACAAAGATGGCTGTGTGTAATATTTGGCTTAATAAACTTTTCTCTTATGC